>CM031588.1:16408328-16782690 GCA_018467065.1 Ephestia elutella
TAACGGATACATAATTAGATAAAGATAAAGATATATTTATTTGCCAAAAAAACATTGTTAATACATACATAAAATGCATGATGTTACAGAGCAGCAATGTTCAACCGTTGAAAACGGTGTGCAAATTAAGTCAGATGGCTTGCCGCAAATAAATTCAAAATATACTTAAAAAATATGATAATATACTCAAAAAAATATAATTAAAATAAGTCAATCATAGGAATAATAAACAATTAAATACATATGTCAGGGATGTCAAAATTTATCATCTAGAAAATCTCTAATACTGTAATAGCATTTGTCAACTAGCAACATTTTCATATGTTTTTTAAACAATTTTAAATTCAGCTCTTTTATTTGGTGAGGAATTTTATTATAAATTTAAATGTAAATAAGTTACTTAAAATAATTATGTTGTTCTTTAAAAATCTCAAGTCCCTAATGCGACATTTTGCGAAAGAGACCATTTGTGTTTTTTAGCCGCTATTCGGCGATATCGTAAGGGTTAAAAAAACAATTCGTTTAAGATGGTTCATTTATTTTTATTTTTTATAAAATATACACAACAATTTTTATGGCTAGACTGTGCTAGGCTAGACTAGACAGTGCCTATACATATAAGCCATTGCTACACTATAGCTGGGGGGCGTTCAGGCGCATAATGTTAAAAGCGCAAAATGATTACCGGTCGCAAAATTTACTATTTTGCTCTTTTAAGCGTACAATGTTTGAAGAGCAAAACAGTAAGAGCGTAGAATGGTAAATATTTCAGTGCTTTAGCTTTCAGCTGCAAGGACTAAATAAATATCATATTGGTGAATTGTGACTCCCTAACAAGTAAAAGTAAGTAAATAGAAAAAAACGTGATCAATTTTTGAAAAAAAATTTTTTCAAAATTTAATATTCAACATTTATGATAACATCATTCATAAAAATAACATAAAAATACTTTGAATGGCCCTAATGACACAGTTAAAAAAATTATGATATACTGTCAAATCACATAGATTCTATATTTATTTTTTGGATTTTTGAGCATCTCAGATGCAATATTAGTACTAAAGTACTCTCATATAGAAATAAGATATGGTGAAAAAATTCCATGCGAGCAGGACTTGAACCCGCGACCAGGTCTTTATACGACCTTGCTCTTGCACATAGATTCTAGTCCAAAAGTAAGTTCTAAATACTTATTTTAAGGGATACTGAACCAACGCAAAGATAATATTTCATAAAAAATACACACACACAAATTTAAAAACTAGCTTTTTTAAAAATAAAAAAATTGCAAAACTGTTTACGGTTTACTTATATTTTCCTTTGAGGTGTCGAGCCTCTGATGTTATTATAACTGCTGGTTCCAATGTCTGTAACTCGGTCAGTTTAGGATTAACGGTGCAATGCCTGAAATAAATATACTATCTTAAAATCGTGTACATGGAGATTCTGATCTAAAATTTTTGTGTAATATAATAATTTTGCAATCTAAAACATCATACTTTTTAACTAGTCACCACTTTTAAAAGTATGAGAAAGCAATTCTATAATAATAATAAAAAGGTACTTACTCAACAGATTCACGAGCCTTCGTTTTGTCGCTTGACGAATCATAATGATTCAATTTGTCACCACCAAAATCTTGGCATCTCTTCTTTGAGCTGAAAAATAAAATATACAACACATTGATTTACATAAACAATATGAAAATGCATGTAAGTTGCACTTTATTCAGGCTATATGCATGCAGGCTCTGTGTACTTTCCATTACTCTACGCTTACGTAGCTGCTACAAGCAAGCTGGGTGAGACAAATTCTATAGCCTTTCCAGATAAACACCATTTTTGAAATTGGAATGGAATATGATACTCAAACTCACCCAAACATTCCGTCGTTTTGATTTATTTTTCTTTTATTGTCATTTCTTTCGCTATTTTCATAGATTTCTTATTTCCCATTTTCACAGCACTGCACAAAAATGCTGATCCCTCAATTTTTCTTTCACAAAAGTACGAAAAAAATTTGTTTAATTCAGAAGAAAGAGCGTCCGGAGACGACGTCACATGAACGCGGGCGGCGGCCGACTGACACGCAAGAACGAAGCGAGAGCCAAGCGTGGACGCATAGTAATAAGATTGTTTTTTGCATAGCACAATTTTGCTGTTATTTTCAGGAGATTGAAGAGGTTATAATTTTTATGGTATTTCTTAAATATCTTTTGAAATATTAGACAAGAAAAAAAGTGTTCGATTCAGACTTTATTACAATAGATATATTTGCTATAAATTAAAAAAAATATATATGTTGTCGCTGAAAATTTTAAGAATTCTGACTTGAAAGATTTTTCATAGAGGGGACTTTATGATTTTTTTTAACCAAATATATATATATATATTTAAAAAAGTATACGTTTCAGACTCTTTCACATATTGTGTATTAAATGCTGTATTAATTTCAAGTTCGTAATTAAACTCTAAGTAGGTAAATTTCGTCATGAAAAATGACAATCATTAACACATTTGGACTACCATCTCGCCTTAATACAAACTTTAATATCTAACGGTACTTTTTCTTACATTCTTTATAGAGCTTTTAGAAAGAAGATGAATCTCAAAGATTCAAAAAACTTTTTCTCTAATTGCCGTAGCAAGTACAAAGAGAAAAGTTATGTTTAATCATCAATTAATGTTGACTTAGTAATAGAAACGTCAAGTTAACAAGGAATTAATCAAAGCATTAGTGTTTGTTAATATGTGGTGCGAGCGGGCTCGTCAAAAAGGCATTTGGGGCCATTAAGTTAATAATTTCACAAGCGACAGCGATTTAGATGAGCCTTACAATTAAATTTTTCCTTTTCATCAAGAAGTAGACCCATTCTACGTTTTCGAGATTTAAATTATTTTTAAAAACAAACCGAATTAATAAATTGAACCTACATCTATTAAAAAGTTAAATACAACAGAGACAAAATATTTCCGAAACTGGCGCGATTTTGATGAGTCGAGTATAATGCACTTTATAGGAAATTGTTAAATTTCTTATATATTTTTTTTTTATATTTCACGAAATAGGATATAAAAAGATTTTCGACGACATTCAGTCGTATGTAAAATTAGATTAAAAAGTTGTAATGAAAGGCTTATTTAAATAGAAACTTTATACATTACTCACTTCTTTCTTACTTACGGCTTCTTAAGTTATGGCCCAACTTAAGGTGACGTAGTAATTTATGCGTCTGATAGCCGTTAAGTGCTCAATATATTAAAAATGAGTTTGTCCGACACGATTTAACGAAAGTCTCGGATAATTATCGCCCACGCTCGAAATCGCTGACAAATTATCCTGATATTTATTTAATGAATGGGAAATTACTGTGTGCTGTACTCTTGCTTCTAATAAAGCGGCTATTTTTGTTTGGGAATAAAGAAAAAAATCAATCACTTAGGTATCCGGTTAAAAAAAAACTTTTACCTACCATGTTTGGGTAAAAATCTGACAGATGTTAAACACGAGTAACTTAAAAAAAAATATAATCTGGAGTATATAGTATCAAAACGATACCTTACATATTGATATCATATTCATATTAATTTATTTGCCAACTAAGTGTGCATTTTGGTCTTATATTAATATTGGTACTTACAACTTAGTAACCTTTTACAGGTATCTAGTTTACCTTTTACCTTTTTTTAATCCGTTAAGACTGTTATGATTTATCGTGAAGTGAAGAAATTTACATACATAAATATATACATTGACACCGAAAAAAAGGAAAAAGACCCATAGGCCGCTCACCAACTAAATGGTCTGACCAAATAAAGAATCCAGACATATAGGTACCAAAATTCTACATTGTCGCTAGCATTGCAGCTGACAGGAGTCGTTGGAGACAGTTCGTCCGTTCCAGACTTTCATCCCACCATGACCACGATCTTCAGTCATGAAGGACCGACCAGAGAGAGAGTGAACTGTGAAAACATAGTACGCCTTGTTTATATTATTGAGTAAAAAATAATGATGAAATTCTGATTTGTAGAATTTATTTTGTCTCAGTTTTATACGTCGTAACATACGCAATATACTTAACAATTAGTTTAATAACCTATTTCAAACATCGACCAAATTTAACTTTTATAACAAACCAAATTTACAAGTTTCATACGAATGCCCTAGATTCAAACTTGACAAGTTAATCTTTCAGTTTACAGCTGTATTCAGCTTTTATGAAGTTAGCCGACTATTAAAAAAGCAATTCTCCTCGTTGTCATGTTACAAACATCCCTTTGTAACAATGATGTTTGGTACGAACGACAGGCGGCAGCGATTTCTCTTGCAATAGCTTTACGTTTGCTATCAATAGCTACTAGATTCACAAGAAAAAATCGGGCTATTGTCCGCCTCTATCAAACTGTTTTCTCAAATTTTATTACACCTTGGTCACCGGTTCAAACTGTAAACCCATTAAAGATCAACTAGTTATTCGAAAATGGTTTCTGTGTGATGAACTGTGATAAAGGTAAAGTATGTTGAAAGCATCGATCACTGTATGATCAAAGGCTGACTGTGGCGTATCTCCACTTACCGAGACGTGAGCGATTAGTGCGAATTTCGATGAAGACATATTACAAATTAATGCTTATCTTATCTTATCTTACTGCGGGGTCCGTGTTTACGGTAGCACCGGCACGTCGAGTCTTGGACCCTTTTGTACTTACCCCCAAGCCTTACTCACACACAGCGGGATTCCTGAAGAAGGACTGCATAAGCTTCAGGATATCATCGGCTGCGAAGTGCCTGTAGTCCTCCAGTTCCGGATACGCAGTTCCAAAGAGGGCCAGCCGCTTGTTAGCCAGCGAGTCACACTCACACATAATGTGCTCCATAGACTCCTCTACTTCTGCACACACCAGACAACAAATGCTTACACCAGGTTGCATAATTTGATTGACTTTTTAACACCCTCGATAAAAAACACGCTTCAGCTTGTAACCTGATTGCCTTTTACTAAATAAACTTTAAACGTCCGCGCCTGTTTACTTAAGGACGCATTTACAAAAAGACGCGCTTCAATTTTAGGTATTTGATTGTACTACTACATGCGCAGGGCACACAGTCACAGCGACGCACGCTAAGCGGGAATCTTTTGAACAAACACATTTTGATACTTTTAATATTATTTTTTGTAGAATATTTATTTTATATTAGTATTTTTTTTATCTATACATATAATAAAACAGTAAAAATATTTTGTCTGTACATTTAGTATTTTTGACTGAAATGGATAGAGGGACACTTAAAAAGAATAATAGAAAGCAAAAAAAAATTATTTGGAATTCCTTGTCTGTCTGTATGTACGCGTTTCACGCAAAAACTACTGGACGGATTTAAATGAAACTTTCAATCAATGAATCAAAAATAAATGTTTTACTTTAGAATGTTTAGGTTTGAACTAATATTTGATTTATTTTTAACAAAATTCAACAAAAAGTACAGTGAAGATTGTTTACATGATAGGACTGGTAAGAATAAATAGAGTTTAGTGAAAAACTCTATCTCGAAGCTCTGAGAGCTTCTGAGTAATAAAATATTATTGAGGTATTTATAAAGACTGTTATATGATGATATCTATAACAGTTATCGCAATAAAGATATGTTGAGGCAGAATGTCCAATTCGCAAAATGTCCAATTTGCTAAATGTATATTTTGCAAATTTGACATTCTGCGAACTGGACATTTTGCGATTTGGACATTTTGCGATTAGAACATTTTGCGAATTAGACATTTTGCGAAATGAACATTTTGCGAATGGGGCATTCTGTGTATTGGACATTCTGCGAACTGAATATTTTGCAAATTAAACGTTTTGCGACCGCTGGACCTTTTGCGAATTGGATGAATCATATAGGTGGGCTGTGATATGAGTATGGATTTCGTAAAAGGTCCAATTCGCAAAAGGTACAATTTGTAAAATGTATTGGACATTTTGCGAATTGGACATTTTGCGAATTGGGCATTCTGTGAATTTGACATTCTGTCTATGGATTTCGCAAATGGTCCAATTCGCAAAATGTCCAAATCGCAAAATGTCCAATACATTTTACAAATTGGACCTTTTACGAAATCCATACTTATATCACAGCCTACCTATATGATTCATCCAATTCGCAAAAGGTCCAGCGGTCGCAAAACGTTTAATTTGCAAAATGTTCAGTTCGCAGAATGTCCAATACACAGAATGCCCCATTCGCAAAATGTTCATTTCGCAAAATGTCTAATTCGCAAAATGTTCTAATCGCAAAATGTCCAAAACGCAAAATGTCCAGTTCGCAGAATGTCAAATTTGCAAAATATACATTTAGCAAATTGGACATTTTGCGAATTGGACATTCTGCCTCAACATATCTTTATTGCGATAACTGTTATAGATATCATCATATAACAGTCTTTATAATATACTAAAATGTCTAATAAATTTTGCAAAATGTTCAGTTCGCAGAATGTCCAACACGCAAAATGTCCAGGTCGCAGATAGTCCAATTCGCAAAATGTCTAATAAATTTTGCAAATTGGACATTTTGCGAATTTGACATTTTGCGAATTGGACATTTTGCGAATTGGACATTTTGCGAATTGGACATTTTGTGAATTGGACCTTCTGCGAAATCCATACTTATATCACAGCCTACCTAAGTATATGATTCATACAGTCGGTCGTCGAAAGCCCCTATTTGCTTAGAAAATCGCAGACATGCAAGATACATACTGACTGGATATCGAAGCGCATTTATTATAAAAATGCTTAAAAAAATACATAAAAAAAAAACATACTTCGAAACATATAACCTCCTCCTTTTTTGGGAAGTCGGTTAAAAATAATAAAAACTACGCATGTAATCAGATTACTGACTACTGTAATCAAAACTAACGATTACAAATGTAATCATGATTGAAAGTAATCTAGATTAAAAGTAATCATGATTGATGTAGCTGATGTAGTCATGATTACTTTCAATCAGATTATTAATCCGATTACAAAAGTAGTTGATTACGCCCAACTCTGCCTATGGCAACTTTCCGTCTCCATCATCAGGACGCTGGACTTCATGTAGGAACAGAGTACTAAAGAACACAAACCAAACAAGCCCAAACTCGACCAGGTTACATGGTTTAGTTACAGAGTTCCTATGGCAACCTTCCGTCTCCATCATCAGGACGCTGGACTTCATGTAGGACCAGAGTACTAAAGAACACAAACCAAACAAGCCCAAACTCGACCAGGTTACATGGTTTAGTTACAGAGTTCCTATGGCAACCTTCCGTCTCCAACATCAGGACGCTGGACTTCATGTAGGACCAGAGTACTAAAGAACACAAACCAAACAAGCCCAAACTCGACAAGGTTACATGGTTTAGTTACAGAGTTCCTATGGCAACCTTCCGTCCCCATCATCAGGACGCTGGACTTCATGTAGGACCAGAGTACTAAAGAACACAAACCAAACAAGCCCAAACTCGACCAGGTTACATGGTTTAATTACAGAGTTCCTATGGCAACCTTCTGTCTCCATCATCAGGACGCTGGACTTCATGTATGACTAGAGTACTAAGGAAGACAAAACACACACTGGAATATTAACGAAGAAAAATAAAAAGGTACTTTCTTTTCCGCACAAGTATCAAAACCAGTTGATCTAACTGAGTTTTCGTATATGCACAGCGATGTATTTGTCCGTGGGACTTTGCTGCGGAGCGACAGGGAGCGACACAGGGACGTCCTTTCACAGAGGCTCACATGAGCCGACTGAAGCTTCGTTCGAAATGTTCGTCACTTTATACTATAGAAAAACGAAACAGTTAAACTGATAATTTTTATTTTATATAAATTTTGTTAAAACTTGATGGTTTTTTTTGAAATAAATAATATTGATTATATATATTATATGTTTCTATTTTTCTTTTAAAGAATATTTCACAAATTACTCAGTTTTTTATACCGAAACCTTACCCTGTTTTCGTTGTTTTCGCGGAAAGAGGCTAGGAAAAACTAATTTTATAGTATTTAAAACTACTTTTTACACAAAATAAACTAGAAACTAATATAGTCAAAGGTTTACAGTACCCATCAGTACCCGTAACACTTTATAAAATTCAATGAATTTATCGGAAATCGAACCGGCAAATGGCAAATTTCATTGATTTTTGTAAACGCGTCCTTAACACGTTTTTATAGTTCGCTAACACAACGCTAATTACGAATGTGTGGCAACATTACGGAAATATTTTATTCAAATAGCACTGTTCTGTATCAGTTGGAGAAATAAATGCCGAGTACATTAGATAGAAAAAATTATAGGTACCTATTAAAAATACTTCGTGTCAACAAACGCAGGTTTAGTCAAAGTTTCATTTGATTCGTAGCGATACGATATCGAAATTCGTAGGTAAATGTTTCTACAAGACAAAAATAATTTTCTTCCATCATCAAAGCGAAAGCGAACGTCAAATGTATGGAAGTAAGCGATAAAACAGTTCGTTACTCTATAGTTCCGCTTCGTTTTCTCTATAAACTTACGATGGCGATCGACCACGTTTACGAACTTAGTTTTCAAATTCTGACTTTGTCTAAAGTTCCATTCTCTCATCGAATCCTATTTCAGGGGGTCGGCCTACAGCTGGCTGTACATTGTTTATTTTTTTTTTAAATCTGAGACCAAAAAGGAAGTAATAAGTTTTTCATAGTCCTTGGTAATCTAAGTGGAATAGTAAGTGCTGTATGAATATATTCCCCTATGTGACTGCGCTAGGGGATCATAATGTGCGAGAAAAAAGGGAAAATATAGAGTAATTGACGATTCGGACACAGTATATTCGGACAATCTGTACGAATCGACGCTTTTTAATCACCATCAAATTTATTGATGCTTTAGTCTCTCTTTAGTCGTATTTCCTCATGACTGAGGGTCGTGGTCATTATATGGAATGAAACACACACAACGACTCTCTTGGCAATTTTAAAGGAGTGATTTGCCATCCCCTTCTCCATTTCACACACCAGCTGATAATCATCAACCATCCTTCATCCACAGGCGGGCGCTATCATTTAGCCACCACCGCTTCTTTAGTACAGTCAGATAAAAAAAGTTTTAAATATGTGAAAGAAGCGTTACTTAGCGTACTAATATTTGAGAGTGGCTTTAATAAATTGCTTAGTGGACGTAATCTTTACCATTTGCAATAATTGTTAACAAATATCTACAGTTCGGAAGTTTATGTTTTTAATACCGGTCAGCGCTAAGTATAAGGAAAATCCTTCGGCGGAAAGAACGAGTGATAAAGCCTACAGCCTACAGCATGTAGGAGTAATACTCTCAGGGCCAGTCAGGCGAGAGATGAGAGGTGAGAATAGTGAAATGACAGAGGTAAAACTACGTGATTTATATTTTTTTATATTATATTTTACGGTGTTGTGGGAATTTTTGGAAAATAGCATATATGCTATTCCATTTTCTCTACTCGTGTACCAAATTTTATCAATAGGTATTCGCTTAGCGGTTCGCTACACGTAACACTAACACAAATTCAAACTAACGCTTTTATAATAATAGTAAGATAAATAAACAAGTTATTTTATAAGTTTGAGTTATAAGTTCTTCAACAAGGAAGTCGAGGAGAAACTTAAGTAAAAAATAGTGAAGGAACACACATACAAAGAGCTACATTGATACAGTACTTCGTAACTTTAAATTTTGTGTTGTTGTGTTTCATATTATAAATAGGTAAATGAAGTTCAGACTACGCATGATGATGTGACATTATTAAATTATAGAAAAGATATCCTCCTTGGGTCGTCCTTGGGTCCATGGGTGGTAAGGATCCTTTTTGGGTCATTGAGCCATCGAAGTAAGGAAATAAGTAAGAAAATATATTAATAATTTATCCGAACTTTGTTTCTCTACCCTGAGTGTTTTATGACGGAAGTCTTGTTATGTTTGTGTGTTAAGCTCGAAGCGGAATAGACGGTACGTCTGTCTATTTATTTGTAACTTTATTTAGCCTAAGACGAGATAGGTCAGCAATCCCAAAGCGTATTTTAGGTCAATTTCATTTCTTCTAACTATAACAATGAAATATCTATATTTTTGCACGATAACATTATATTTTAACGAAGTTTGCTTTGCTTTTCATGACGAATTTCTCAAGTTACTTAGATAGATGACTTGTAACTCGCCAGGTGGCAATCGCTAGGGTATAATCATCAGGTAACCTAAAGTAATTATTTTTTTGGTGAAGGAAACACGTACTCTATTTTTTTATCTTTCTTTATTGGGAAACAATGCAGTAAATATTAGGTACTTAATTACTAAAATGTAGCTATTTAATATTCAGTTATTGAGCTTTTCAATAGGTATAATGATTTTAGTTAATTATTTATCAGCTAAAACATTTTGTATGCCTTAGAGTACTAATTCTTGTATCCTAAATGCCTTGGTACTGCCTACGTCTGACGAAATAATTAAATGATTGATTGATTGAACATGAAATGGAGAAGGCAGTGTCAACGCCTGTCAACGTAAAGCCGTTGTTGACCTCGACTAAATACGGCCAGATGGTACTAGTTTTTAAAACGAAAAATCACTTTGGACCTTCGAGTAAGGATAAAGCAATTGTTTAGTCCAGAAAAAACACCAGCATTTTTGGTGTAAACAGAAAATTAAGAAACATAAGTATGGCAATAATCGGTGCGGATAAACGTTTGCGCAGGGCCTAATGAGGTGTCAATTACTGGACGCTGGCTGCCTTCTGATCTGAGCATAGAGTAGCGAGACGCAGAGTGCAATGAATATTTTATAGTGAAAAAATCTTACATCATTATAATAAATGCAACAGTGAGTTGTTTGTTTGTTTATTTGTTTGTTACCTCTTCACACCTTAATCTACTGCACCAATCATCCTGAAATTTTGCTATCACATTGTTCGAAGTACTGAGAATGATATACTTTCATCTCGGGAAAAATAATTTTTCCGTGGAAAATTCACACGGGCGAAGCCGTGGGTAAAAGCTAGTATATAATGAAGGAAACTACTACAACATGTTAACTTAAAAATACGTAAAACTAAACACTAAACAGTTGTTATTTCCTACTTCGTAAGACAATTTAAACTGTTGACTATCGACGTGGTAAAGTACAGTCTGTGTATACCTATAGTAAGTACACAGAGAACTATAGGAGCTGAATAGAATGAATGAATTATTAATATAAATATATTAATCAATCTGAAACATTACACACAAATTACTGTTTAAGATTTGATTAGCTGTAATACTCAAAATCAAATTGATAAATCAGATATTAGAACTACACAGGCAGTCTTTCAAGTCAAATTTTAATTTAATTTATTGTACCAGTACCTTTGTCCTACATTCATGACCGCTACTAGTTTATAAACATTTTAATTTGAGATCTGTTTCTCGTTAATCTACAGCAATCGAATCGCGGAGCAGTCGGCACTCTCAATAAGACAGGAATGCTTTAAAAAGCGACTCAAGCGCCTCTTGGGGACTGCTCCACTTGCGTTTAACGAGCACCCTGTATTGTGATAGAAATGTGTGTTTTGTTGTTCGTTGTTTACTGATTGGAAGTAGATTTTATAGTTAACTGTTGAAAAAAAAAACTAAATATAAAAAATAAAAGGAAATAGAGAAACGCCTAGATAAAATATTATATATCAATCAATCAATCATTAATATCATATAGAAATAGCCATAGATGGAAGCGTATAGAAAATTGGGTTTAAACAACCTCCTGCGGCGCAATAGTTAAATTGACAGTCCGACTGGTGAACCCGGTTGAAATACTTTCAACGGTTGGCTTGTCAAAATTTTAACGAATTATGTTTCATCGACCGAGCGAGCGCAGCGAGCGAAGCGTCTCAGTTTCCACTAGCCGAAAATTCTTTTGTCTGTCCGGATGTTATCGCCTACAGGTCGCATTTCTGAACCGATTCTCATGAAATTTTGTAAGCAGGTTCGGTAATTTTATAGAATTTTTTAGTCGAGCCAGTTTTTCGAAATTTTAAAAAATGGCCGAAATATATAAAGAAAACCTCATATCTCAGCTATTTAAAAAATAATTCAAAAATGTCATTAGACATTTTTGTTATTCTTATTAAGACGCATTTTTTTTGTTTGAACAACATAGTAAAATGCAATAAAACTGCTATAAAACCATATGTTATAAATTCTCATACGATAGTTCACAAAAAAATCAATAGATGGCGCAACAAAGCTTTTAATACTCGCAAAATCGCTAATACGTTTACAAGAGTGACTTGATTTATTTATTAAATAAAATTATATGGTTCTTAAAAATCATATGGCTTTTTTTTGTCTTGCTTAACTTTGAATTGTGTGTATTTATTTGGTTAATGGTATTGTATTGTGGATTGCTTTGCATGGTAGAATTACCTTGAACACTTGAAATAATTCTGATATCAAAAAACTTCATTGTATGATTAGAATCCTATTATAAAAAAAAGTAATATATATAATACCTACATACCTACTAATCAGAGAGATTCGATTTCAAATTGAACTTTCTTTTTTGAACTATAATTTTGTTGCGCAAATAACATATACATACATATAACCAATAGGTACCATGCATTTCTGACGACTGACGACCTCCGTGGCCTAACGGTCATCACGCCCCGGACGGCTACACCAGAGGTCCCGGGTTCGATCCCCGGTCGGGTCAAGATGGAAAATAATCTTTTTCAGATTGACGTGGGTTTTGGATATTTATCTATATGTATTTGTTATAAAATATAGTATTGTTAAATTAGCATCCCGTAAAGTCTTGAACTTACGTTGGGGCTAACTCAATATGTTATTCTTATTAAGACAATATGTGTGATTTGTCCGTCTATATTTATTATTATATTATTATTTATATTATTTGAGGCAAAAAGGTTTCAGTAATTTTTTTAGTGGTGTTGACCAACCACAAGAACATGTTTCGGCTTATGGGTAAAATATGAGAACTTTTTACTTTCTTTCCAGCATTGGTAGGTTGGTTTTAAAACTCTTTTTAGCCAGGGACACGGTAAAATATCGGTTATTTCGTGGAAGGGCTCGCGAGGTCTACTGTTCTGACAGAACCACTAGTATATTATTCTATACAAAAAAAATTCAGACCTTTTCACGAGCCGAACAGTTTTCACTCATCAGGCTTTATGAAACAAATGCAATAATCCCAGTTCTGAATGCAAAAATTTTGTAAAAGTTGAAAAAGTATGAACGGGTATTGTTTCAACGAAATTTTGTAATTATGATGTTGAATAAGATGTCAGTTCAGCCTACTATAAAAGCTAAATATGTATGTATATGCTGTAGATAAGTACTACTAAGATGTGCATTCTAGGTTAAGGTAAAAAAAATACTCGAATGCAACGAGAAATTGATCGGTGCTAGTGTAGTGATATCTGTATCTGAATTTGTACAGCTACCGTTGTTGTAATTCTGAAACTAAGACCTAGAAATTTATTGCCAACCAATTAGTACACGAGATCTAATTCCCATTTAGAAAACTAGACAAGTTATAAATTCCCAAGCAAGCAAGAGTGATTTATTGTAAAATCATAAATTACTGGACCACACTGACCGACGCGGGCGGTAAAACAGTTGTGACTTTATTTATTGCGTTTCTTAACAAGCCTGTTTTACTGTGTGAACCGTAATGAATGTTGGACATAATATGTTACATATACTAGGGCAGCGTTTGGGAATCTACGACCTATTTTCTCGGCGAAAATTCCTCATTGCGTCAACACGAAAGTCTTCAATCTATAACCAGTGATGCCTCATGGCACTGAAACATGGTCCCTTACTTGGTCTCGTGAAGGCTCAAAGTTAACCAATGAGCTATGGAGAGGGCTATGCGTAGTGTTTCTCTGCGTGATCGGATCAAAATTGTGGTGATCCGCAGGAGAATAAGCATCAGCAGCCCAGATCATTAGTTCGCTGAAGTGGCAGTGGCAGTGACATAGCGTACAGAACCGATGGTCGTTGGGGCAGAAGAGTTCTAGGCTTCTGGAGTAGCGGCCACATATCGGCAGGCACAGCGTAGGACATTTATCAACCAGGTGATCTGACGATATTGTCAAAGTTGCAGAAAGTAGCTGGACGCAGGCCGACGCGGTTAAAATTCACATACAGTAGATTACTTGTGTTGTTCAGAAGATGATTATATGTTATTCAGCCTCGAATTCATATTTTATGTCAAGACAGGATAAATAAATATACCGTACCGTTGTAGCTCGTAAAACAGATAGCCGTTGGGGCAGAAAAGTTCTCGAGTGGCGACCACTAACCGAAAAACGTAGTGTTGGCAGGCCTTCCACTCGGTGGACCGACAACTGGTGAAGATCGCAGGACGCGCATGGATAAGGGCACCGAAGGACCGGTCGTTGTGGAAATCCTTGGGGGAGGCCTTTGTCCAGCAGTGGACGTCTTTCGGCTGAGAGAGAGAGAGAGAGAAATATACCGACGCTAACTTATCAACTTTTTATACTAGTCTGCCTTTATTACACGGATTTCTCAAACATTGTTTAAATACAACAAATCTTTTAATCTTTGAAATAAGTTTGAGGCAAATATAAATATTACATCGGAATATGAACAGAATCGAGGTAGAGATTAAAAGTAAATATTTGTAGCGAAGTTTGTATTTGTACAGTCAACTGCAGATCAAGTTATCCGGCACAGACCAAACTGCGGCAGTAATAGAGGTCTTTCTTTGTACTTTCTTTCTTATCAACTGTGTTATAATTAACACTGGTGTCAGATTTTACTCAAGTCACCTAAATTCATCTGACTTGACTTGACAAATACCGCTATCTAGCGGCAGTTGTCATATTTGTATTAAAGAATCAACTAGTGGTGGTTTACGAAACCTACCATATATGAGTCAGGTTGGTATGTAAACTCATGTAGAACCAGTAGGATTCAATCCTGGGTTCTTTCAACCACATAGACCACCACCGGATCAATAGAGGTGAATTTGTAGTAAATTTGGCCTGTTTTAGGTAAAATAGGAATAGAAGCGGCTGACTGTACTTCGCTACTATTATTACCACCAGGAAACTCAGCATAATATCGCAATTTTTTCTTTGTTTCACAATAACAGTGGAAGTATTGGTAAAACCCGGAGCGTAGAAAGTTCTGGAATAAAAAACAGAATTAAATCGATACGGGCAGATCAAAGCAGCCACTTTTCAAACTCCAAAGTTTGCGGAGCTCGCAAAATGGCCACGCATCCAATACAATCCTTTCTCGCAATAAAAACTTTAAAATAGACTGTAAAGATGCGTTCATGAGGACCGTATGAAGAGAAAATCCAAGAAACAAAAGACTTTGGACAGAACTTAAGGCTTATAATCGGGCCGAAACCTAAACTCCCGTATGACGTATGTCACTTTGACAATAATAGTGATGTACCCAAATACGAATCGCTGCGATTATTTGATGTTACGTAAAAAAACAAATCGAAATTAAATGATTATTTTTATTAATCAGAAGTCTGAACCTGAGTTTGAGTCGCTGTCATCGTCAATAACATGGATATTAAATTCATTGTAAATAATATTATCTACTTGATGTCACGATTCGATACGATTGCGTGTATTCTTGTCCCTTTTTCTTTCTTTTTTTGTATTACTCTAATGTTAAATATTTTTAATCTTAAAACGCAATAATTTTTATATCCAGCATTTACAAACCTTGATAAATAAATCGATAAATTAAACGATGTATCACGATTTTTGACATTTTCACTATCGATTTATGGTAGACGGATGCAATGGAATTCCCTAAACGGGCAAGCCGGAAGTTCAAGTACTACATTTCCGCGCATAGATTTAAAATTTAAAAAATTCGAAACTTCATGGGCTTGACCCTGATGACACCTGTCATACGGGAGTTTAGGTTTCGGTCCGATTATAACTAAGGACTCAAACTTCGGCTTCAGACCCATAAAACATTCATATAATGGGACGATGATCCAAAGGCGACTCTGATATCATTAAAAATTGCTGAATAGTTGACAGAAAAGTCCAGGTGACGTAGAGCAGTACAGCAAGAACGATGAAGATGTAAACATAAATCATTTCAGCCATAGGCCTCCCTCAAGGATTTCCAAAATGACCGGTTGGAACAGCCTGTATTGAATCCAGCGCCTCTCTGCGATCTTAGGACCTTAGGTCATCCGAACAACTGGGTGTCCAACGCTGCGCTTGCCGATACGTGGTCGACATCAGTCCGAGAACCTTTATGGTGTTCAGTTCAACAATTAGATCATTTTTACCGTCATAGGCAGCCGTTCAGTGAATGATGATATAAATAAATTATTTTTTTGTTTTAAAACGTCTAGAAAGTATTTACCTACCCAGTTATCTTTCAAGTAAAGGTCCAAATCGCCCAATATAAGCAGCCCTTAAGTTTAATACCGGTCGATGATAAAACACACCTGGTTACTCTATACCGGTTACTTTTAAATCCGCTCTTTTGAACTCTGCTTTACGAGGTAAAGTTTGACGGTCCATGAAGTAGCTTTTATGGCTTCGAGTATTTTAAAAAAGTTTTAGAGGTTATTTTGGCAAACAGGAATACTTACGTAAGTATTCGTAAGTAAAAAAAACTATAAAATGGAAAACCGTAAGGTTTTGGTATTTTATAGTTTTTTTTCTAAATAAACAATTAAAGTTACTATGTATATGTGTCAATCCACAGGAAAAGGTACCTTATGGTCATTGGTGCTTATAAGTCGTTCAGAAAAAAAAATCTTAAGAGTTTACTTAGCTTATTATAAGCACAACCTATTCTCGTGAATTAACACTTAAATCTAGAAAAGTTTGAGGGTGCCATATCCCAAAGATACAAATTGCAGAGAATAAGGAAATAATAGAACTAATATTGACAATTTTGGACTGTGATTTTATTGTGCTGCGACACAATATGCTTAGAAGGCTAGCAGCATTGCCACGTCAAAAGCCAACGCTAAATTTACGGTTACGGGGAACTTTTATCAGTACCCCAGCCATGGTGCCACAAACTTTGAAGACTGATTGTCCCCATGGCTCGTAAGTTTCTAATTTAGCTCAACGATAACTTTAATCCGAGAACAACATATAGGGTTTTTTTTATTCTGAAAATTCCCTCGGGATTCCATTCACCAAAACATGGCTCTAATAGATCATGATAGCCTCCGTGATATAATAGTTTAAAAGCTATACTTTATTCTGGATGTAACAGGTCTCCGGTAAGGTCAAGATGGAAAATTATATTTTTCAGGTGTGCTTAGATCATAGGTTATCTTATATATTTATCTTTAAAAGGTATGAGTATACTAGCTTTTGCCCGCGGCTTCGCCGGCGTTGATTTTGACACCGATATATTTCTCTTGGTGAGAAAACATTGCCTTAAACAATTTATCAGTTTCAATATAACAACTATCATATTGAGATGTATAATGAATTACAAATACATCATTCTTCATTCATTCAATTTTGTCAGACGTCCCGTATTATTAAGTTGAATTGTGATATACAATTCAATGCAATTCAATTGTTCGATAGATGTATCTAACATTGCGTTAGGTTAAGTTGGTACCGACAGCAAAAACATGAAAATACACTATACTTACTAATTCCTAATTTAAATATCTAAACGAACAATTTACGTTCACATATTTAATGACGATATTAAGTCGAACCTATCATTTAGAGTTAATATGTTACTACTTATGTACTTACAGGGCAAATAAATATTTACACGATTCATATTGAGTGAATTACAAAGCAGTGAAACAATATCAAATAATCACTAAGGAAAAAAAAAACATTTATTTAAGTATACATTTTTTCAGTAATAATATTTTTTGTGTTTTTTTAGGCTGTCTTGGAATGCCTCATATATATGTTTTTTTAATAATATCGTTTAATTTTTTCTCATTTACAAAAGTGAGACTTATAAATAGGGTTCTAAAGTAGTAAGTAGGTTTACATTGATTCCACATAGTTTATATAATTAGTCGTAAGGCATGCATGTGTCCAGAGTCTCTTTTCGTAATATTTATTCCATATAGTCTTGATTGGAGACTAGCTCCTGAAATAGGTTCCTTTAGGAACAATACTGGTAGCTATTAAAAAAATGTATCAGCGCTAAGAGAAGATACCTCCATGATTAGACGACCTGGCAAACGAAATAAAAAAAATATGGATGCTTCCAATTTCAATTTGACAACTAAGATCAACCATTATGCTAACGCTACACTAATAAAACCGTATGATAACTGAACCGAAATTGAATGAAATATGTAAGCAAGGCTGTCTCATGTCACGACAACATTGGCCATTGAATATTTATGTTCGTTACGGTTTGTGTGGGTGACCTGCGTCTACGCAGTTGCGTAATAATCTAATTAGAATTATTGTCAGACAAGTAATTTCAACAATAACATTTTCATACTAACTTTTATTGGTGGGGAATATAAATATGAGTTTAGTTTGATTTGATATTTCAAACGTAGCCTTTTTTATTCTTTGATATAATAACCATTATTTTTCTGATAGATTAGAATAAATTTGAAGGGCAAAATGTAGGAGAACTAGAAAACTTTATCATTTCGATTTCCTTTGAGAGTTCGAAACCCCAATACCAAAAAAAAAAATCAATTCCTAATACAAGGCAAATGTCTCACAATATATTATTTACTTGTAGTAATTCAGTGAAACGCCGCATTAGTGTGGAACGATTTGTTAAATGCCAGAGGTACAGATTATGGAAAGTACGGAAATACGCGCTGCTACATACTAAAGAGATTTAACTCCGCCTGTGCTGCAACGTAGTACTGCCGCCCCGGTCCCAAGTCCGGATAAAGGAGGAGTGTTGATCGTAGGGCTGCGAGAAGGTTGCGCAGTTTAAAACGAGGAAAGAAACCGGGCTGATTAAATTACGACGACCTTTGCAAAGAATCGCAGAAGATCTCAAGAAGATGGGTAAATTTAAAAATTACAGATAAGGTTGATGAGGCCTTGGCCTCATCAACCAATGTGGGTCTTGACCCACAAAGGGTTGTATCGCCACTAGAAAGAAAGAACATAGGTACTGACGAGAGTCAAAACCCCTGAATGTAATATCATGAAATTTTGTAATGTTCTTTTAGTAAAGTAAGTGAGAATGGAATTTCGGAAACTCGAGCCTAAACGGGATGAAATGTCTGAAAAAAGACAATAGCGCGGGCGAATCCAAAATCGTGGAGGCAAAACCAATTATGAGAGCCATATCCACATGTGGCATATTTCTAATGTCGAAATGATTTTTTTACACTCTCGTTATTTTGTGGTACGTAGCAATTTGTCTAAACGTTAATGGAATTAATTCAATTTGATTGGATGATACCGTACATTTTTTTGGTTGTTTGGATTTGTAGGAAGTGGTATTTTAAAAGTGCTTTTGCGCCTTGTCCTATTTCACCATGGTAAAATGGTAAAATTCGAATTTATGCTGAAGAGCCAACAAAAATACTATCATGCCATTTTAAAACGCAAAATCATGATACTAACATGTATACATACATGCCATGCGCGAAAATCATGATTCTAGATGGTCTGGAATTGCCAAAAATCGCCGTGTGGACCAACCATAAGCTCAACCAGCAAAATTGTCAATCGCCAGCCGCGCTCGGAACTGGCTGAGAAAGTAATCAATCAAACGTTACCGTGTCAATAAGTTTGTTGGCCCGATGACGGGGATTGATGTTGATGCCGAATCGGTATACAGACAAACATATACGTATTAAAAATAACACTGATTCAACGCAAAAGATTGGATCATCTAAATGTGTGACTGGATGTATGTATGTTACTCAATCACGCAAAATATACTAGACGAATTATGATAAAAGGTAGGTATTACATATTTTATGTAGGAAAATGTAGAAAATAAAAGTATTATTATACGTTTATTTATACCACATAGGTATAGTATTATTCCATAACTCTCACGAGAGTAAATTCCCAGAGTCTTTAAAAACCCTGGAAAGATGTTGCATCGTTAAATAGGGTTGTTCCCAAAGTACTCCAAAAAATGTTCCCAAACTACTCAAGGTAATCATCATCTTACCTTACCTTTGTTATTGTAAATTCGTGCTTATTTGCCGCAATTACAGCTGCATAGAGATCATGATAACTTCACATTTAGTCGACTGTACCTACAGATTATTTTATCTAGACATGTTTATCATTTTAATGGTACTTTTCATCTCTTAATCTAATTTTCTAGTACACGTTTGAAAAAGCGAGGGAAATTAAATGGTAATTCCCCGAACGGCTTGAAAAATCCAAGAATGACAGGATAAGAACATAATCATACAAACCTTTGATGTCCCGAATCCCTAACATTCACCATGGAAGCAGTCGAATGCTTATTTTAACATTGAGGTTATTACGCATAGAACAGATATTTAAACTACCTACGTCATTGGCTCCGTTCTCGAAGGGATTTTCGGTAGACGGTCCGAACATAAAAACAAGGTCACTCGGGCTAAATGTCTGTCTGTGCGTCATTAACACAAAAACTACTGAGTCGACTTATCACCGATGGTTAACCAATAAGAATTTGGTGTATCACTGGTGAAGCCTTGAGAAAGCTAGTTGATAGTAACTAATACCTTACATTTGGAGATCAATAAACTAGACTAACCAAAGAAAGAATTGGGTATAAAATCGAATTAACAAATTACAGCCAATAACAATTCGATTCCAGTGGCGACATCAAAATTCAATGGGCGACATCTACTTACACTACTTCCAACGACAACTCCATAGCAATAATTCAATGGCTTTAATAACGTTCTTTTGTATCGCCTGCGCAGATTACCAAACTTCTTTATAAAGGAGAATTTATTAACATCGGACTGAAATTCAAGGATTCCGGTGACGAGGGTCCGAAAACGGGAAACCCACCAGCCTAATTGAATGTGGGACATTTATGGTAATACGAATATAATTTTATTCCACGTACACAGATGTTGGATTGGGACATGGGCAAAGCCGGGCCGAAACAAGACGTTTTCAAAGCATCGCGTCTCAATCCTATAGATTTAAATAGGACAGAATCCGGACGGAACTGGAAAAATCCGGTTTAAGCCGGCCGTGACTGGTTAGAACGGGTTTCAATGGATATTAATATGAGAAGTTATCTTTCGGGATGTGGTTACGTAATTTCGAATCGGTCGTTGCGTTATAGGGGAATGATAACGTGTACCTATTAGGTTTCGCATTTTAAAAGCATATTGGATTGTTTAAGGATCACTTTTTAAAGATATTTTTTTTGGAGGATCACAATTAATTTATTCATATATACTTTTTTTGACGACAAAATCTTAAGTCTTATCATCGAAATGCAAATTGAAATTAAAAACTTAAAAAAGAAAATCATACCTAAAAATCACTCTCCTTCAAATTAGTCAAATTAAAAAGGAACAAAATTGATCTCTAATGCAACTACCCTAGAGATATTTAGTTCCAAAAAATGCACATGGGTAACCCTCTTTTTTAATCGGGGGTTAAAACGCCATCCAATCACAAAGCCTATTCGTGCACGCGTCATCACAATTTGTATATTTTGTGCGTGCAATGTAACAGCAGTAATTGTTAGTATTAATTTGGTACCATGTTGCGATGTGATCACGCGACCGGCTTTGGAGACCTTTTCTGCTGACCATACACATCATATTATATTACAAAGAATACGAGAAAATGTTCATATGCTAAAATATAAAAACCTGAAGGGAATTTATATAGATTTTTCCCTCTCTTCTTTTACAAACAAATTCTTGGAATATCAGTGCCATGTTATGGTACAAAAACTATTTCTTTGTAGCACACACATTTATTAAACATCATATAAAAACAAATTGTGTATAAATAAACATAAAGAGAAGATGCTTATAATAATATTAGATTTGGGGTGCATAAATTAGTTGGTTTCATGTCATTACTTTCAATTGGCTAGATTATGATGAGATTTCAGGGAAACAGGAATGTTTATTTTAGGTTATCTTTTCGGGAAAATATTTAGTTTTTCTTAAACTATCAAAATTATAGGTACTTAAAAAATTGAGAAAACAAAATAATTATAGAAAAAATGTGACAGCATTAAACAACAAATTTAAGAAACACACAAGAAAAAAGACATAAAATACAGTTGCAAATTAGTTACTTTGTAAAATAGACAAAATTTTATCATGCACTAATGTTTTTGCATCATTAGCATACAAATAATCCATGTGGTTAAAAGCTTTCCAAGGAACTGTGTACAATTCTTTAAAATTAGAAATTTTACTTATCATTATTTCAACGTCTGCAAGAGTAGATAGCCAATCATTTTCTCCATGAAATACGTACACGGGAGCTGTCACTTTTTCAACTTGATAATCTGGCGGCACCGCTGCGAAATATTTTCCAAGATTTGCTATCAAGCCATAGTCAAATGGCCTGAAATGCCCAGAATTTACCAATTGCATATAATGAAGTATTTGTTTATAGGCAGCACCTGCTGTGAAATGCTGGTAAACTAGAGGAAGGTAGGTCGAATTGACTTGTCCACTATCGAATCCACCAATCAGGAATATCAAATTATTGCATACAAGTGTTGCAGTTGTTGGAGTACTACATCCAAAGTTTGTTAAAGTGGTTGTCAATGTTTGATGTCTTGCAAACACTTCAGTTATTCCAAATGGCTGTGTGAGTGGAGAGATTGGAGCAAACAGTCGAACTGGGGGACTTTTAACGCGACTTGACCAAGCCACTATAGAAAGCGCAATCATTTTCTTTATTTTATTGTTGTATTCCGGTCTTTCTGAACCCATCACAAAGAAAGATGTGGTACCTTGTGAATGTCCAATGTATGATAATTGTGTTCTGTTAGTTTCATTTAACACGTAGTCGATCATAGCAGGTAAATCGTATCGACCGATCTCATCCCAACTAAAATCCCAGAATTCTCTGCCCTCTGGGGAAAGGGTTGTATGGCGTCTGCTATGAGTATTACCACGAGCATTGCCCAACCAGACATCATATCCTTCAGCGGCTAGTACAAGGGCGAGTGCTCGCCCTTTCTGAGGTGTGACCCAATCATCAGAACTACAGAGTAATCCATGCATCACGAACACGGGTTCTCCTGAACCGACGATTCTGAACATACGAAGTTTGTATCCATCACTGGTTGTCACATCATGCGTCTCATCAGTGAAACCACTTTGCCTTATAATTTGTGATATACTTTGATGAAGATCAATACTAGTATCATCATCTATACTTACCACTTCAGTAAAAAATGCAGTTGATATCAAGAGAAAAGAAATAATAACTAATGAATTCATAGTAAAATCCTAAAGACTAGTTTATACTATTGTAAAAGTTTTGTGTTACTTCTTTGAAAACGTGCTGTTTATATATAAAATCTATCATGTATTTTTTGATAAGTCAATATGTCAATTCGTGTACAATTCGTTCCACATTATTTTTACATTTTATACGTAACAAGATACATCGAGAAGATATAGGTATATAATATCTAAACATTTATTATTTCAATTTTAAATGTTAGGACGTTCTTAAAATCAGCTATAAATTTATGTGACACGAATTTAAAGGTGATGATGGAATTTAATAAAACGAATCAACCACATTGAGTCTTTCGAAAAAAAACAAAGGCCAGGAATATAATTCTTGAAAATAGTTGTTTACCTTCTAACAAATCCAGATACGTAGAAAAAACATAGCCCTATTTAGAGGTAATAAACAAAGGGAACATTGAAATGAACGGAATCCCTATGGTAACGGTCGTCATTTGTCGGCATCCGCCTTATCCGGGTATTTGTCCTGATAATCCGGACGGAATTGGTTTACAACACACAGCCATATTTTGTGCTTCCGGGTCTACCCGGTTAGGGAAGACGGTTTCTTCCCTTAACATTTGCAGAACGTAGAAACTTTTCTTATAATTAGGTAACTGAGATCAATCATCATGTTTACAGCAATAAAAACATCATTCATTAATTCACTTATATTCATTCATTCATTCAATCAACAGAACCTTACTTTTGAGATGAAGCAGTGTCATATCTTCCTGATATTTATTTATTTAAAGGTGTATACAAATTTTGAGATTCGATAGAGCTTAACAAAGCGATTCTAAAGTCTTAAACATATCATGTCGCTCACCAAATTGCTTAACTGGCAGAATAATTATATCGTACGCCTTGTTACACGCAATATGTTGCTGCTGAGACTATCACAGGCTTAATTAAAATTTAATTTGAGCTTCAAAACATACTACGCAGAAACTAAATACGCAAGAATTAACTAGTTACAGTTAAAGTCTTATATTAGCTACACCATATATTACAAGCTAATTATTAAAAAATAACACAATACCACTGAAACCTCACATATCCTATGTCACTCGGAGGAATGTAAGGAATAAAAAAAAAACCTCTCCCATCAAAATCTGTTAAGCCGTACAGCACTTATGAAACTTACATACATGAACCCTGAATACATAACACTTATTTTTTGGTCAGTCGTGTAAAAAGCTCCTGATTTATTTAGATAGATAGATCAATACTTTATTGCACCATTTACAGAAAAAACATACAAAGTAAGTTAAATGAATTTGAATTTACATCACTTAGGACCGTTGCTGCTATACAAACTTATGACAATTAGGTGACGTTATTATCTCTTAGAATAACTAAGTTGATTAATGTCCATATTTAGGTCATAATTTGACATTGAATTATAACAGTCTATTACATTTAACGAATCTAAATTAGCCAACACGATTATTATTAACTTTAAATGAATCTAAATCTTAAAGACACAATTTGCGGACAAACCAGATTCCACCAGTTCGAACCAAATTAAACCAAATAGCACTGGTTCGTGCTGGCTTAATCCAGTTTGTTTTGCTCGTTACAGTCGAAACGATCCGTATTTTTGAACGCTGCTGATTGGCGGATGTATTTGCCGAATTAATTAATTTGCGGTTTCAGATTCGATTTATCATATAATTTTAATAAGCCATATAGTTTCAACGTTTTGAGTTTTGCTCGCATTGTTTCAGTTTATGACAGTTAATGAATAAATCAGACGTTAAATATATTTAGAGTAGACTTTTCAAAACCTATATTCAAACCACAATTCAACTTCTTTGTAGTGTTGTATGTCATGTTACGCTTTGAGAATTTTATGGAGTTTCCAAGTTTTCCAACACGAAAAGTAGGTATTTAAATGCAGCGGTAGTTAAATTTTAACTAGTGTATCTTGATAAAAGGCAACAAAAGTAAGATATTGTTTAAAGTTCTTATTATTTTTAAATCAAACAAAAAATCTGTTGTTCTTGTATCTATTAGGTATGAGTTATTTACGCTTATTTTCATTCATATTGAAACTATTATGCACATATCCATCTTGCAAAGGAAGTTGTACTAAACAAGTTACAATCAACTAACTCATTCTAACGCCAACAAAAAAAATCAGTTATTCTTGTATGCAGTATGCGCTTACGTAAAGTATTGGAACTAGTATGCACATTTCCATCTTGCAAAGTTGTACTAATCAAGTTACATCAACTTAGTTTCGATTGAGACTCTAGTTTCAACTTAACTCGATACTTTTAATGAGCAGTCGCTTGCTAAATGTAACTAAGCTTGGTTGCTTAGGTGCAGTTTGCAATTCCTGTGATCGCAAACTTCTTGCTAATACTGTGGCGTAGTGGTCACTGGTCACCGCGCCTTTCCGTCATCATCTTGCTGGGTTTGAATCCCAGTGCGGGCAACTATTTGTAATTAATTTGCGAGTAATTGTCTGCGGGGTATGTTGTGCTCGTTTGTGTTTGAGTCTATTGGACCCACGGCACAAACTTAGTGCTTAGTGTGAGCCGTTAAGTATATTATCCATTTATTTTGTTACGCGGTGCCGCAGCGATGAGCCCTATCGACCAATCTGGTGACAACTTGTCACTTGTCACTGACAAGCCATTGATTTTGCCTCTTATTGATCTTAACACCACCTCTCTCAATGAAACGATAGAAATAACTGATGTACAAATGCTGCTCCTTGAACTGCGCCAGTTCAGGGGAGAGTACCGAGAGGATCGGATAGCAGACAGGACGCAGATTGCTAAACTGGTAGTATCAATTGAAAAGTTAAAATAGTTTCGTCTCTGCGTTGCTTTCTCAATCATTCAGCGTCCAATTTGATAAAGATTATTTAAGAAGAAAAAGCGAGGCCTTCTGTGAAGATATATTTCACTACCGAAGGATCCTCATTTCAAAGCACGAGCATTACCTGGGCAAAGTTAGAAATCAAACCGGAGTGACATGACACGCGCCCGAAGAGCGGTATAAATCAGTAAAGTGCCACTTTCAGTGTTACACCGGCCTTAATTGCCTCCGCCGCATTGAATTCTACTGGGAGGTTCGGCACGCAATTGTTGTTACCATGCTTTAGGTGTAAACTGGGATTTTTAACCCACAACCCGAAGAGGGTATTTAATAGCGCAAAGTTAAACTCTAATTTTTTTATTTAAATTGGCTTAAAAATAGCACTTTTAAATCAAGTCAAGTTCTTGTTTTTTAGTTAGTTGAGGTCATAAAATTACTTAAAGCTAAGGTTACCACCGCCTCCAAAGCGCAAGTGGTGAAGAGGCGGCGCTACAATCTCCACTGCTGCATTTTATCCAAAGACGTCACTTTACAAAATATGTCTTACGCAATAGTGGGGGCTATCGCGTTTCTATATTCCAGATGTGAGCACCAACTAGTGTGGTCCAGACTTCTGTCATATATAACGCTGTCAATGTGTTAAATGACAGTATCGGACCTCACTCGCCAACTATTGAGCGTATTTTTTATTTTATTTTTATTTTATAAACCCGAATTCCCCGGTGAACTGTTATCATAGAGCAACACGGTTGCGTTCCGAGCGCGGATTCCCTGTTGCTCGAAGACTGTTACAGACTTCCGTCCCTTTTTACGAAATCAGTCCCAGAAAAATAAAAAAAGCGAAATGTAACACATCAATAAAAGGTCTCGTTACTGTATCAGTACTATATTATTACATTTCTAGGCCATAGTTCAATTGCCAACAATATGCTTTAGCGTAACTAAAACTGTACGTATGTTTGTTGTTTCGCGGTTAAATCAATTTCGTGAACATGAGAGGTCATACTCAACATTTGTTTTCTGAAGACTATAATGTTATAAGCCTATTGTTGTGACGTCCATGTTGTTATATTGTGGATTTATTTGATAAGAAATATTATTATATTCTTATCAGGGTTTTTTGACTTAGTAACAGTACGTCGTCTACTAGAATATAGCAGAAAGACAGAGAGACAAAATTTTTAATATATACAGGGTGTTTGGGTAAACACCTGCATCCTTTCTTTATATAATATGAGCAACAATTTGGATGGAACCGACTCTGAAATCTCAAACAAAAAATTTGCTGTTCCATACATTTTGGGAGAGTAGGTATTGTAAAATGTATGGAACAGCTGATTTTTTTTTTGAGATTTCAGAGTTGGTCCCATATAAAAAGTTGCTCATATTCATGAGTACTTTCACCCCTAGGAAGGATGCAGGTGTTTATCCAAACTCCCTGTATAAAATGATCGTTTGGCCTCATATTGGTCCTATAAAGACCTAATTTCTTTCTTTAATATATCTTATGTACAGACATACACAGTTTTGTTATACTTAACAATTGATATAATGTAGATAGGGTATGATAATTTTCTTATACTTATATACATCCACCTGAAAACTACAAAACTTAAAGTAAAATTTGGTCACCCACACGCACTTTAGGAGTGACCATTGAAAATAGCTAAGCGGTGTATAAAAAATAACGCTTTTCATGTCACGTCGTGTTTACATATAGAGCACGATCTAGCTGTAATACTTTTTCTTTTTTATTTGTTTCATTAAAAAGATTTTTACAAATTTTCGTTACTTCTCCTCAGACGTAAATCCCTTGGGAAAGGTACGGCAGACATATCTCAAAAGATAAAAGCCCCAAAAAAAGTATAGAGAAAAAAAAATTGTTACATTATAGTGAGTCAATGTGGTAAACACTTTACGATTAAATAAATATATAAATACAAAACATATGTAAGGAAAGTCTTTTTGTTATTTATGCTCAAATGACCCGCTCCAACTTTAATGGGTATGAATCAAAGTCAAAGTCAATTATTTTTATTTATATAGGCTTAAAATAGCACTTATAAATCGTCACATTCTTGTTTTTTGTTAGTTGACGTCATAAAATTACTTAAAGCTAAGTTTACCACCACCGTCTCCAAAGCGCAAGTGGAGAAGAGACGGCGCAACAAACTTCACTGCTGCAATTTCTCCAAAGACGTCACTTTACACATATAACAGAATGAATGACAACCTTTAAATCATTCGGATGAAATTATCTAAATGATGGAAACCACATCAAACAAAAAGATTTTATAAAGTTAACACAGTAGGTATCCTACTAATATTGTAAACGTGAAGGAATAGATGTTTGGATGTTTGTCTACTCTATCATACAAAAAGTACTGGACGAATATCAATGAAATTTGGTACACGGGTAAAATGAAATATGAAATATGAAATAACACATAGGGTACCATTTCTCCCGAAATTACTACGGGAGCGGAGCCGTGGGCCACAGCTAGCTACGATATACGTATATTGTACTAATACTATTTAAGTCACCAAGCTTCAAATTGCTAACGTAATATCTATCTTAAAAACTGAATAGAAACTAAATAAGTCACAATTTTGTACCCCATAGCTTGTATAATAATAATCCCATTATTCCCGTAACAAGAAAATTACCCACTCCCATAAAATGAAACTCCAAAAATAAATCGCTGGTTCCTTGGCGTTATTATTTTTAATCTCCATAACTTGAGATAGAAATTACGTTTCTTGTTACGTAAAGGATTCCATTTTTTCAAGCTTCACTAATCTAGTTAGTGACCGTATTACCGAGGGCCAATCTCCAAAATTAGTTAAGTTTTTCGCTTGAAATTGAAACGTAAAAAATTGAAACTGTTTTGAGTATATTCGCTGTCGTAAAGTAGATCAAATCAAATCAAATTTACAAAATATACAATACTAGCTTTTGCCCGCGGCTTTGCCCGCGTGAATTTCCCACGGGAACAGTACTTTTTCCTTAGATGAAAGGTGCTATGTCCTTCTCCGTACATCAAACTATGTGTATGCAAATTTTCAGGAAGATTGGTTTAGTAGTTAAAGCGTGAAGAGGTAACAAACAAATAAACAAACAAACTCACTTTCGCATTTATAATATTAGTTAGGACAGGATTAGGATAACTTATTTGCGCTGCGGCCCTAGGCACCTGTATTTTTTTGGGATTAAGTACACTATCCTATTCCATGTTATATTCTACCTGTATACCACAACTAAACCCATCCCAGTAGGTTTTGTTGCATGACTAAGTAAAAGACATCCAATTTTTCACATTTATAATACTCGTACTAGTAGGATAAAAAGATAAATATCCACTTACTGCGATCTCCAATTTCTTCAACTAGTCTGCCCAGTGATAGTACGAGTATTACCTAAAAAAACAATGAAAAACAACTCTTACAATGATACACAAGATTTCAGAATAATAGTACTTACTCCAGAATATAACAATATTCTGATCACATTTCTGCAACTTAAACTCCCGACTTGAAAATTTAAAAGCATCGTAAATAGCCGGCTAAATGCTAAGGATGTGAACTGTAAGTAAAAAAAAAGAGAATCACAACTAAAACGAAACAGGACTACTATAAAAGTGTTCGAGTTGGTCGGGATAATGAAAAAGTTGCTCAAATGATCACCCGCCTTCCGCCCAACCAGGGCGCGTATTGTGAATCTACTTCGTTTCAGTTTGAACAAAAATAAATTGTGCGTTCTATACTCAAGAAGAGTTTAAAATATAAATTGTTAGATACTAAACATAATTGCATATATACCGAAAAAGTATCACGTTTTTATTTCTGACGAGCCAAGAGTCGTGAGCTTTGAAAGGCACGTTTAGAAATAGTGAGCTTATTGATGGAATGGAAATTGGGAGAGAGGTAGAGAGGACAGATTTAGAGACAAGTTGCTAGTCAATTAGAGAAATCCCTGTCTTGATTGACTTTTAAAATCTATGCGAGAAGAGAAGCAGCTGGGACATTTTATGTTTTTTCTATACTCCAAGACCACTATGAGTATAAATAAATAAGTACTTATAGACAAAGGGTTACTCGTATTTCTGCAAATGAACTATATTATTACAAGAAAAAAATCGAAAAGAAACAGCAAAGTATATTTTTAAAATTCAACTATAACACTTTGTAAATACGCAACCCAACGTTCCCTATTCCCGATTCTTTACAACTTTGAGAGATAATTACTTCCTAGATGTAAAACTGCGTCTTTATGCCCCGCCACTTTTTCCACTCCTTAATAAGCCCGAAACTCCCAACTACTCGGAGCCATTAGGATAATGTTCTGTTGTTTTAAGGTTATGATCTTTTCTCTTAGTTTTTAGTATTAGTTCTATAAGTAAAATCTTAAGTTAACTTTTATTTTCTTTTACCGTTCGGCAGTAGTAGATTTTAAAGTTTCCACGGGTAAAAAATTCATCCACTACGTGACTGTGGAAATAAGGTTTCATCATTCGCTACGCGATGCGATACTATGCGATATAAAGCTAATTTCGTGGCGTATAATAATGATACCTAGTATTGATAGCATCATAGAACACCAAAAAGACGATATTTTCGTGTCATGTCGCGTCGCGTCATATAAAACCCAGCAGGCTAGTCTCAAATCGGTCCTTACTAAGATCAAAATATTACATCGTTATTAACTATGTAAATATGAGCAGCCATTCGTCAGAAACGGAAGGAGCGTAACAAGCGACCCTCAACCCGCGACCCCCATTAGTTAGGCGTAATTTGATTCTAATCGGAACACGTATTTTGCATATTTGTACACATATTATTATACTATCTACGCCTTGGAGTTATGTTTTCGTAAAGATTTTGGATATAATTCATACTTCTTCTTAGTCCTTTTCTCTTGCGATAGCTCTTTACTTATTTCTATCGATAGCTTTTCTGGAGCATTCTGTTGCCGGACACTGTGTTGCACTTTTGATGAGATCGAACCATCTGGTTGAAGATCAACCGCGTGACCGCTTGCCTTCAATACAGCCCTGAATTACCAAACGTTTCATAGCGTTATCTTTACGGGTGACATGTCCAAAGAATTTCAGGTATTTTATAGAGTATCGGAATTGATATGTGATGCTCATTCGCCACATAACAGGGAAGATTATTTCCATGAATGTAGGTGTGATGTCTGGACCACGGCTTCAACGGTAAGTTATTGGAGGTTGTATATATGCGCCCGATCTTGATAACACTGATTGCGCAATTTAGAATTCTTCCGATTCACAGCTTGTGGCGTAGGTGTGTTGGAAAACCAACAAAGAATGAAGAAATATGGTAATAAGAGTCAGTCGCAATGAAGAGAACTGAAGAGACCACACGTGAAACGTTCCAAAAAACGTTTCTCGCAAATCACACCAGCAGCGCAAATAAACAATTATTGTTGGCCGAGTAGCCAACAGGTGATCATCTTGTACGTTTTCATGGATTTCAGTTACGCTCTACCTGTGTTTAACATAATTGTCAGTTTCTCTCGATAAATTGATCAAAGATATCTTTGATCAATTTATCCATACTAGAAATAAACTCCTTCCAAAAGATGAATGCCTGCTATAGAAATGGTCAATTACTCCTAAAAATATTTGTTTGATTAAAGAAAATCAAGCAATTTGTCGGAAAGCCGTCAGTCCAGTCGATCGAGCAGAAAATTGACGACAGCTATTGGACGGCTTGAATTAAGCTGATTGTTTTCCGCGTCATTTTAGTTTGCGAGACAATGACGTCATTCTTTTTAAAAATTTGACCGAAGAGCTACTTTTTCTACTGTTAGTTAGTCTGTATACCTATCAACATTGCGGATCTTATGAATACAGGTACAAAGATGAAAAATTTTCATATTTTCAATCAAAATTAAAGACTGGCTGCAAAGTAATATTTATCTAGGCATTTGGTTGTTTTATTACAGAGTTCTGAGAGTGTTAACCATTTGGCTCTATCTGTATCATCACATTGTAGATGATCAATGGTTGGATCATTTTAACTTGTAAGATTTGATTGCAGACAGCGGGACAGCAGTTGAAACTAAGTACATGCTTTTAAAACCGTCAATTGAGCAGATGAATTTTATCCATCTAACTACCCGTCAAATGCGTCTGGAAAAAACTGAGAATATGTATAAATCTATAGAAATTGATTAGACAAAACATGTTTTTGTAAGGAAATTCCTCAAATAATAATGATGTTAAGGGGTCGCCCACTAATTCATGTAGGTGTGCATCAATTTGAAAGGATTTATTTCAAAGGTCATTTCTTTTTTGGAAAATATGCACACCAAAACCTTAGAAACGCCTACATCTGTTTTTAAATGTAGGTGTTACATTAATTTACCACCAAATAATTGATGTAAAAATACTATGAAAGATTGGATCATCATCGTATCGTCAGCTTTCCACTATCGTCAGCTGAGTATACCTATGAGTAAGTCTACGCCAAGTACCTACTTTTTCCTGGGCCATCACAATCCAGTTCTTGCCAGCAATAATCTCCACATCGTTGACAAATAATAGATGTTTATTATCAATCTGTTTTTTATCAAGCCTGTATGTTTTGAGTCCCACTGCTGGGCAAAGGCCTCCCCCTTTTTCTTCCACTCGTTTCAGGTGAAAATTTGTCAATATCGTCCCGCTATCTTCTTCTATTATTATCAATCACAAAAATTAAGTAGCCCATAGTGGCGGTGTGTAACGTTAATAACATGCTGCAGTACAAGCACTTTATACAATCTTTATAATCTCAGTTCCTACTAAAATTATTCTCTTTGACTTCACAAAAGTTAGAGGAGCCAACACGTAAAATAACATACTAGGAAAAATATCCCCCTATTCTTTTGAAGCAGGATTATCGTAATAAATTATTTATTTCTTACACAAAAAAAGATGTAACTAAAAAGAAATAGTAACGATTCACCAACTGGCGAGCGTCTAGCAAATCGGCCAGAAAATCGGCGACAGTTATTGGACGGGCTCAGATTAAGCCGATTGCACACGGGCGGCGGGCTCACGTACATTCGTACAGTTAGACCGAACCTTTGGTCTATTCTGGCCATTTCTGGCCTTATTTATCTTGTCAGTTTGATTTCAGAATATGAGCTTGGACTTTGCGTTTTCAATTGTCTCCGCTTCAGCTTGGCCGATAATACTTTGGTATATCTGTGTGTTTTCCTCTAGAGTTTGTAGCTTTGAAACATAATATATTATGATTAAATAATTAGTTTTCGACGTGAAAAAGAGCCTTCTTTAATTTGAAGTCCAAGTTTCAATAAAAAAATTGACTTTGACTTAGAGGTCGCATTTCTCAACCGATTCCCGTGAAATTTCGGGAGGGGGTTTAATAAACGTATGAAAATCTATAGTGGAGCCATTATCTAGAATTTTTTGAAAATGGTGGAGCACAAAGGGCCTAAACGCTTTTGGATATTATGGCTCTTACCACCATTTTGTGTTTTAGTGACAATTAAATAAATATTTTAGCTCGCGAGGTCTACAGCTCATAGAGCTACTAGTTTTATTGATGATTCAACATTTTCTCCTTCTACCGCAGCAATTACATGTGTAGAAGAAGATATCTAACGGTGTCAGACGCTGTATCTATAGTTGTGATAACAAAATTGCTTACGCACACACCAATTTTGTTATTTTTCCCGGTCGAGTGCTACATAGCCAAACATAATACCTCAGTCTCATTAAATACCCACAAAATAAAGCTTTCAGCGCACCTTAATGAGTTTTTACTTCAAAAATTATACATAATTTTTAGATTTACCAACGAAAAATTACAAATAAAAGAAAAAAATACATCCAATAACTTCCTCTTCTGACGTTGTTGGTCAAAAACAAAGGGCAATTCCGAATCTCCGAAACACGAAAATGAGACAAAACGATAGAAATAATTGCGGAGGTTCTCCGGCGGGCAAATGGGAGAATCCACATCCGGCGGAAGGAGGCTTCGGCGGAAGTTTACTTAGCACCGCGAAACCGTCGGCAACCCGCGTCAGTGCCCGCTAATGCTACGGCCACACTAGGCGATGTATTTCACACATTAGTTAGTCAGCTAAAGGCATCTGATATGATAACAGCTGCCATCTAGCGACAGAGCCAGACAGTGCAAATTTCTTCACGATGTTTTTGTTCGTTAGAGAAGTAATGGTGGCCTGAGTTGGATGTACGTCGAGTGCTAACGGACTTCCAAGCTGCGCTCTCAGATCATACCTCAGGCGAGGAGAAACCCGAAATGTGACTCTGAATGTGTAAATCTATTTAATTTTTCATCGTAACCTAAATACTACCTTTCTCTCTCTTTAGTCGTATTTCCTCATGACTGAGGGTCGTGGTCATTATATGGAATGAAACACACACAACGACTCTCATGGCAATTTTAATGGAGTGGTTTGCCATTGCCTTCTCCATTTTACACACTAGCTGATAATCATCAACCAGAGTGCAGGTTTCCTCATGATGTTTTCCTTCACCGGAAGCAAGTGGTGGTCGATGAAAACTAACATGAGTCAGATTGGTATACAAACTCATGGAGACCGGGCAGGATTCGAACCAGGGATTTTGTATCCACAGGCGCGCGCCCTACCACTCGGCCACCACCGCTTCTATATTATTATTATTATTCGCTTAAATACTACCTAACCGACCGGATAAAATGAAAACGTCGTGAGGTTAATTTTGTAGCCACATTTAAACCACATTAATATTTATTCTACCTATATTTAATTGTTGTTGCTGGCAACACAAAGTTATTGTTTATCTGTATGTAACGGCTCGTGGTCAAGTTTGCCTTCGTCTTTATCTGCCTTTAGACTGAATCAGTCTGATGCAACCATAAAGTTAAACCATAAAGAAAAATCGTTTTTTCTATGACTATGGTAACACATACAAAAAATTAAGATTTAGAAAGTGTATGGTTGCCAGTCGCCACATGTAACTGCGGCATTAGCGCACAAGCGTCCGTTCGCGTGCCTCTACTTAGTTACTGTTAAGTGAAACACACAAAAGAAGCGATAAGCCCTTGCATTAGGGCATCCTTTCTTATGCCCTACATAATTATACGGAATGCCCTTCGTAGGGCGAGAAATGAGCCGGCGCCGCTCAAATGGACGAACAATGTGTGTTGTGTGTAATATTCCTTACATATGTGGAAGTGTTTGTTTGTCTTTTATTTGGAGTGACGTACGGACATTCTATGTATGTATAATTGTGTATGTGGAAGGTGAAGAGACACTAACACCTAGGCTACAAGTGGAGCATAGTTATAATATATATAGGTACTGTTTGTAATAAAAGTGTTGATGCTTATAAAATCTATGCACTGTCGCATGGTAGCTGCGCCGTGTATAGCTGGCTTTAGTATAGCCATTGCGTTTGCCTCCTGGCAACATTGCGCAGACGGCTTCCGCCCGGGTCGACCTTCAGTCGATCTTGCAGTATCGGTTTGGACAGCGCGCGGGGAGGCCGCGCCGCATGAAATAACTCGTGATAGGCACGCCATATTGTCCGGAGCCACATGGGCCTAACGGATTTAGCCTTTGTGATGTGTAGATACTAATTAGTTTGGACAGTAGCGTTTGGATCGCGCGTTTTGAATTGTAATGTTGAATTTCCCTTTTGTTAAATAACTATCGAACGTTTGTGTTTGTGAAAAAACCTGTTATTGTGACTTTTTCTTGTGAGAGGTGAAACGTGGCTGGCTGTTCACATCTAGCTGTTCCCGAGTGAACCTTCGGGAAGAAACCTACGTATTTGTTCTGGGGAATTGAGATCTCATGGGTTAGGTAGGGTGATTAGGGATCCCCCCTTTCCGAAGACACTCAAGATTGGATCCGAAGAGCAGGAAGATTAAGTTTGGTAAGTGTACCCTTGAGTTTGTGGGTGGTTGTAGTTATTAAGTTAGGTTTAATATACAGGGTTCTGTAGTTCCCGTTATAAACTATGGTGGTAGCAGTCTGCGTATAGCATAGGTTAAGTTAGGTTTTAGTCGGACAGACGTAGTGCCGGGTCGAGGTTTTTACCGGTATGTTTTTTACCCGGTAAATTTTTCGGTACCGAACCCTCCCGCCATTTCGTTTGCCCGGATTCTCTGGCACATTTTCTGGTAGCAGAGCGTAGTTTATCTACCCTCTATTTGTTCGTTTGTAAAAGATAATTATTTGTAAAAATTATTAGATTTTACTTAGTTTGTTTATATAAGAACTTATATAGATTGATTGTTTGATTTTAGATATTTGTAACCTTTTGCATTTGTTTCCGGGTTTGTGCCATTCTCATTCCTACCGCGGCTTTGCGTATTGTAGTTTGATTTTGTTTTTTATTTACCTTTTATCTTTTTTTATTTTTGTCTGTTTGTTTGTGACTTGACGCGATGGCGAAGGTCTCCAATGCTAAGGCGACACTCGCCAACGAACTGAGATGGTTTGTGACGGCCGGAGGACTCCTGTCCCGGAAGGACAGGGAGGGCGCCACACTGCTAAGAGCGGATCACCTCTACTCACGTTTGAGTAGCGCGGAAGCGGCCATGGCGGTGCTTACCGAAGCCGAACTTGCCGCGGAGGTCTACGCAGGTCACATGGCGGACATGGACCAGATCCTGAGTCTGCACGATGATATCGCGGAGGCGGCGACCGCAATAAGGGCGAGACAGGCTGGCGGACCAGCCCCTCGCACACCTGTTAGACAGGAAGGACCAGCGGTTACTGGTCGGCTCCCCACCCTTCAGCTGTCCCACTTTGGGGGTAGGATGGAGGAGTGGGTAGCCTACAAAAATATGTTTGAGTCCCTGGTCGTAGCACGACAGGATTTGTCGAAGGCCCAGAAGATGGCCTACCTCCTCTCCACTCTGGAGGATGAAGCGCGGTCGCTCATCCAGCACCTCCGGGTGGAGGACGACCAGTACGATACGGCTTGGGAGTTTTTGAACTCCCGCTACCAAAATTTACGTTTGTTAGCGGATGCGCACGCCGCACAGTTGATGGCCCTGCCCAAGGTGGCCAACAGGGCACAGTTGCGCCTGCAGTTGCTCACGCCCGTTACAGTGGCCTGTAACGCGCTCCGCACACTGGGGCTGCCGGTGGACCAATGGTCCTTTTTGCTGGTGCACATTATATTGGGCAAATTGCCCAATGACATCCGCTCGCGGTTTGAGCGCGAGAATGCGGAGCGGGACAGCACCACCCTACCAACATTCACTGACTTGGTGAAGTTTTTGGAGTTTGAGGCACGGGCCGCTGAGAATACCATGACGGACTCAGCGCCATCCAGAGCGCCTGAACGTAGGCCCTTGGAACCCTCATGGAGAGGTAAGCCCCAACAGGGACGGCAACCGCCACCGCGTGGAGCTGGTGTGCGGGTTGCACACACGGCAGCAGTCGCGGGGGACGCGGACTGCCTGCAATGTGGCCGGATGGGCCACAGCCTGCTGCAATGCAGGGACTGGCAGAGACTGCCAGTACAAGATAGGCGCCGCATGGCAAAGCGGCATGAACTTTGCTTTTATTGTTTGGGCGGTCACTATGCACGTGACTGTCCCAGGGCCATACCATGCAGTGCATGCCGTGGGCGGCACCACGCGATGCTTTGCATGAACCGGAACGGGGATGGCACCCGGATGTTGAGGCAGGGGCCCCCTATGGGCGGGGGCGCTCCTGCGCGAAGCCCTCCACCATCGGACGGAGGACGCGGCTTCGCTCGTCGCACCCCCTCGGGAGGGGGGTCGCGTACCGGCGCGGGTCTTGGCGGACCGGGACCACGCGCCCCAAGGTCATGGCCAGTAGGTAGCTGGCCAGGCCCCGGATAGGGCCCCCATGGGCGGGGGCCCTAGACCGGACGTGAGAGTGGGGACACCCCCCTCCACGCGGGTTACCACTACCCAACACATGCAGCCGCAGCGGTTTTCTCCGCCGCTGCACGAGTACCCACGGCTGGAGTACCACCCGCCGTACCATAGGTATGGCCGGGCCGCGGGTTATGCCCCCTCAGATGGGGATGTGCACTCGCCCGACATATTTTTTTTTTTTTTTTTTATTAAAAATCTGAGTGCGTTTGACCTCTATCTTGCCTGATGGGAAGCAAAGATGAGATCTAGGGTGGTACACGCAAACTCAAAATATGCCTATTCACTCTTGCCTTGAAAACCCCTAAATTATAAGTGACAGGAAACAGCGACGCGGGGAGAGAATTCCATATCTTGGCGGTTCGCACGATAAAGCAGGAGGCGAACCGAGAGGTGCGATGAGCTGGAACATCAACCACATAAGGATGGAATCCCTGTCCGCGCCGTGTCGTCCGATGGTGGAATGGTGCACAAGGAATTAAGTCGTGCAATTCCTGAGCGCACTCACCGAAGTGTAGCCTGTAAAATACACACAGACTTGCAACTAGTCGGCGGTGATCGAGACTCTGAAGTCGTCCTGCCGTAAGCGACTCATCATCCACGAGTCTTCTGGCACGTCTGTCGATAGCCTACAGAGCTTCGAGCTGATACCGGGCGGCTCCATCCCACAGATGGGAACAATACTCCATACAGGACCGGACTTGAGCTGTGTAAAGACTCAACAATTGGTCCGGAGTAAAATACCGTTGGACCTTGGAAAGGATGCCCAGCTTTTTTGAAGCAGTCTTAGCCCTAGTCTCAATATAACTGCCGAAGTTAAGGTTAGACGTGAGCTCGATACCAAGAAGTTCGAGATGATTGGTGACAGGAACAGGCACACCACGGAAAGTGGGAGCCAAGTTGAACGGGCTTTTTTTTGCGGAGAACAGACAAGCCTGCGTCTTAGAGGCGTTAAATCTCACAAGATTGGCATCGCCCCAATCGGAGACAGCCTGCAGTGTGAGATTGGTACGATCCACCATTGCCTGTCTGAGATCGTCTATTTCAGGTTTTTTTGCCTTTGCACTAGAAAAATACCTTTCCACAACAGTGCTATCGTCCGCGTACCCAATAATACCGGGTTTTAGCAGATCGTTGATGTGTAGCAAAAAAAGCGTTGCGGAAAGTACAGAACCCTGAGGTACCCCGGCATTAATCGCCAATAGGTCAGACGAGCAGCCGTCAACAACTACTCGAATAGACCGTTCCCTCAGGAAATCAGAAATCCAAGCACAAAGGCTGGCAGGGATACCATAGGCGGGAAGCTTTGCTATGAGACCATCGTGCCAAACTCTATCAAATGCCTTCGAAATGTCAAGTGAGACAGCAAGTGCTTCACCATATTTTTCGAGAGCCTCACCCCAAAGGTGCGTAGCATACACAAGAAGATCCCCAGTAGATCGGCGCTGGCGAAATCCGAATTGCCGGTCACAGAGGAGATCATTATCTTCAAGGTACGCTAGCAAGCGCTTGTTAATAACCCGCTCCATTACCTTGCAGAGAATGGAGGTGATTGCGATTGGGCGGTAGTTTGTAGGATCGGCACGACTACCCTTCTTGGGTACAGGTTGAATGTTGGCAAGCATCCACGCCTTTGGCACAATACCAGACCGGAAAGATAGACGATATAGGCGAGTCAGAACAGGAGACAATTCGGCTGCGCAATTCCGCAAAACAATAGCAGGTATGCCATCAGGACCACTGGCTTTGTTCACGTCTATGTTTCGTAGAGCTTTAAGAACCTCTTTTTGATGAATGCGGAGTTCGGGCATTTTACAACCGCAGAAGGGTAACTGGGGGGGTGTTTGGTTACTTGCATCTAGACGGGAGTTTTCAGCGAATAGAGAAGCAAATAAGTTAGCTTTCTCTAAAGCCGTGTGTGCCAATGTTCCATCTGGTTTCTGCAGAGGTGGAAGTGAAGAGCGACAGAAGTTAGCCTCAACGCACTTGGCGAGCGACCAAAACGCTTTACTGCCGGATGGGTACGAAGCGAGTTTGCTTCCTACTCGGCCTATGTGGTCAAAGCGGGCCCTTTTAAGCACTTTTTTGCAAGACTTAGCCGCAGAGTTAAAAGCTTTCTTCTTTTCATGCGTATCCGGAGCTTTGCGACTACGAGCGTCTGCCCAAGCCTGGTATGCTAACTGTTTAATAGCCTCAGCTTTCAAACAGTCAGCATTAAACCAAGGCTCAGCTTTGATGCCAGTGGGTCGATCCGAGAATGGGATATAATACTCCATAGCCAGAACGATAATCTCAGCAACAGCGCTTGCACAGCTCGACGGATCGCCAGAGGAAAAGCAGACCTGCAGCCAAGGGAAAGATGCTAGGAAGTGCCGCATCTCATCCCAGTCTGCCGATTTGTATCGCCACACCCGTCTTGTGCCCCGGGGCTGGAGTCGGGTGGGGAACATGTGAGGACAGACTTTACCAGACAATGGTCAGAACTCCCAAGAGGGGCTGAAACAGACACTTGATATCGATCTGGTTCGGTCGTCAGCAGAAGGTCCAAGCAATTGGCCAAGTGACTCTCAACGTCGGGTACCCGAGTCGCCTGGTCAACCAGCTGGGAAAGGTTTAAAGACAAGGCAAGCTTGTACGCCTCTCTACCAGCGTGGTCTGTTTGCTTGAAAGGGAATAGCCACTGTTCGTGGTGGGCATTAAAGTCCCCCAAAAAAACTAACTGTGCGGTGGGGTACCGTTGTTGGGCCACATCAGCAGCCTCACTTAGGTGTTGAAACAGCCTCGTCGTCTCCTGGTCACCGCTATGTGAACGATAGACACCTACATAGACTATTTGTTCAATGCCGGTGTCCACAAGCACCCAGATTGATGAAGAAGAGGGGTCTTCCAAGTTACGAAGACGCTTGCAACAGATGTCATCACGCACATAAAAACAGACCCCTGCCTTCGCACGGAAATTGTGCTCCAGGATGTATCCAGGGTAGTGCAGGTAAGACGTATCAGCAGGGGTCGAAATTTGCGTCTCCGTAAGCAAGAGCAGATGAGGCCTTGCAGTCTCAAGATGGTGGTGGACTGGAACGAGATTGGAGTGCAGACCTCGAATATTGGTGAGGTGCACTTTTAGTGAGAGGCCGTGCATCCGCTGTCGATTCCTCAACTTTCTATTTCTTTTATTCATGGTTTTCATGTGTGGCAAGAGGGAAAAAAGGCGAAGAGTGGCAGTTACGCGAGGCTCCCACCAGCCTCCATCAGAATTCACAGTGCTGCTGCGCGGTAGGAAAGACTAGCTCGGAGACCGCGGGGACGCCCGGACCCCCAAGGCCGCCTGTCGAGGCCTCTCGCCCGGTTGCCAACCGGCCCGACAGGAGCAACCTTAGGATTATGCGCGCGATGGCGGAGCAGCCTTTCACAGATGGCTAGTCTGCAATTGGGCTCCCAACTATCGGCGGGCGGCCAGCGGATAACCGTTGCTCCGGATCCCGCTGCCCTCCGAAACTAGGCACCGCGCGCAGCAACACTGAGAGCCCGAGAGCGGTACGCCGGCAGGCGCAAAATCTGCGTGGACCCACTCATCGTAAGGCTACTCAGGGCGTGCAGGGTGGAACGCGCGAACGCTTAGCACCCTGATTTTACCCAGAGGGTGGTGACCAGCCACGGCCCAAGCCTACCACCGGAAAGGACGTCACTCTTTAGCACCACCCAGGGGTCACGTGTAGGGTCTCGAGGGTACAGCCTACGGACGCGAGTGACAATCGACCCCCAATCGATATTATCCGGGTCAGTGGTGCGCCCCTGGTTTGGAGAGAGTGGGGAGCCCGTAACTAGCTTGCTCCCTTGCTGGGACAGAGCCGCGGACGGTTCTGCTCCCTACCGCGGTGGTCCGCGTATGGGGTCGTAGGGGGGAAGCCATTAATTTGAGAGCTCTGTTGGACTCAGGGGCTCAAAGCAGTTTGGTTACCACTCGAGTGGCACGCCAGTTAGGTTTAGTCGTGGAAGACTCGCCTGTGCCACTTCTTGGAGTTGGTGGCATACAGGTGAAGTGTCTGACGGGCCAGACACTTGTCACCTTTTCTTCGCTGAAGTCCTCCACAATGAGGATCACGACTTCGGCTATGGTAATGGATACCATTGCGGGTTGGCACCCCTCGACAGACATACCGCCGGGTGTGTTGTCTTTGGTTTCGGGTCTGGATTTGGCCGACCCCTTTGTCTTTCATCCCGGCCCAGTGGACTTGCTCCTGGGCTCGGACGTATTGGGTTGGATTTTGTTGGGTACCCAGAAAGCTCTGGGTTCGTCTTCACTGATGGCAGTGTCTACTATCTTTGGTTTCGCCCTGATGGGCCCTGTGTTTGATAATAGCACCGTGGAGGAGCCACCGGTCGTCGCATCTGCGTCCTTGGCCAAGACCATGCAAAGGTTTTGGGAGGTGGAGGAGCCACCTATGAGTTCCAGGATGGATCCGGAACACGCTGAGTGCGAAGCCCTTTTTCGATCGACCACGGAGAGGTTGCCCTCCGGTCGGTTTGTAACTAGGTTACCCTTTGTTGCCTCTCGTCCTAGCCTAGGGCAAAGTAGGGCGCTTGCGGAGAAACGACTGCTGTCCATAGAGCGACGCATGCAGCGTGACCACGTACTTCGCGATAAATATATTGAATTTATGCGCGAGTACGAGGATTTGGGTCACATGTCTCCGGCTCGAGTTGATTGGAGCTCAACTGAGCATTATTTTTTGCCCCACCACGCGGTGGTGAAGGCCTCAACAGGCAAATTGAGGACCGTCTTCGATGGGTCCGCACCCACTTCGAACGGGGTTTCGTTGAATCTATGTTTGCATTCAGGTCCCAAATTGCATAGGGACATAATTGACATCATCTTGAACTTTAGAAGACATCAAGTGGTTTTTGGCGCGGACATCCGGATGATGTTCCGCCAGACAGTCATACATCCTGAGGACAGGCGATTCCAGTTGATACTCTGGCGTGAGCGCCCTGAGGATCCTGTGACGGTGTATGAACTCAATACAAACACGTATGGTTTGAAATCTAGTCCCTATATCGCCATCAGATCATTGCTTGAATTGGCAGAGCGGGAACGGATCCGCTTTCCCCGTGGGGCTTCCGTGCTGTCACGTGACTTGTATGTCGATGACGTGTGCACCGGAGCCCAAAGTATTGAGGAGGCCCTCCTACTGCGGGATGAATTGATTGAAATATTGAAAACGGGTGGCTACGAGCTACGTAAGTGGTTGTCCAATGAGCCTATAGTTCTAGAAGGGATCCCGGAGGATCACCAACAGAACCCTCACCTGTTTGAGGATGTAGATGATCCCAACAGGATAGCGGTGCTGGGCATGCAGTACCAGCCGCTAACCGATATTTTTCAATTCCAAGTGGACTTGGAAATACCAAAGGTCTGGACTAAGAGAACGGTGTTGTCCGTAATAGCTCGTATGTTTGATCCAAGCGGTTGGATCAGTCCAGTGATATTCTCTGCGAAGTGTCTTCTTCAGAGACTTTGGACTTTGGGCGTCTCGTGGGACGAGCCGCTGTTTGGTCCTCCATTGGATGATTGGCTCGAGTTGTTTTCATCGATTAAGGAAGTCAATCGGATTGCCTTGCCTCGTCGAATATTGCCACCCGGGAAATATCGAGCCAGCCTGCATGGCTTTTGTGACGCGTCGGAGCGAGGCTACGCCGCGTCAGTCTATATGCGGACAGTTGACGCCGATGGCCGGGTCAATGTCTCGCTTTTGTTAGGGAAGAGCAAGGTCGCCCCCATCAGGACTAGGCTGACTATTCCCAAGCTTGAGTTGAGTGGAGCTCACCTTCTCTCTAAATTGTTGCATCACGTTGCCAGTGAGCTGGCGGCCACGGTCGAGATACGGGACATCTTCGCCTGGTCGGATAGCCAGGTCGCGCTTGCATGGTTGCGCGCGGCCCCACATACCTTGGAGGTTTTTGTGGGAAATCGGGTTTCCCAAATCCAAAATATTGGAATTGATATAACATGGAGACATGTGCCGGGAGAGCTTAACCCAGCGGACTGTGCTTCCCGAGGTTGTACGGCACCAGAATTGGTGTCACACCCGCTCTGGTGGGGTCCAGAGTGGCTGATGGGATCAGAAACATCTTGGCCTGTCTGTCAGACAGATGTTACTTCTTTGAGTTTGACTGGGCTTCGTGTACATGCTGTAGTCGCTGAGACGACGTCGGAGCCGGATTGGCTACTTGCTCGGTATAGCAGTTTGGATAAGCTTCTGGGTGTTACCAGTTGGATTAAGCGTTTCATACATAATTGTAGAAACCCACAGGCAAAGCGGTTGGAGCCGATTGCAGGTGCAGAAGAGCGCCGGAGCGCATTGTTGCATTGGGTCCGTGTCGTGCAGACCGGACGGTTTGAGTCAGAGCTTCATATTTTGCGCGACGCACGCGCTAAGTTGAAGGGCGCGGTCGCTAGTTTGAACCCGTACATCGACTCGGATGGGCTTCTTCGGGTTGGAGGCAGGCTCCGGAAGGCGGATCTTCCATATGAGACTCGCCATCCTCTGTTGTTGCCCAAGGGCGGACCCTTGGTGCAGCTTTTGGTGTCTGATCGACACATTCGTAACGCCCATGCTGGATGCAATGCTTTGTTGGCTATTTTGCAACGAGAATTTTGGATTTTGTCTGCCCGAAGAGCAATCCGTAGCGTTCTGTTTCGATGTATTGCATGTTATAGGTTGAAGGCATCCACGATGCAACCACAGATGGGTGATTTGCCCGCTGATCGAATCCGACCTTCGAGACCGTTTGACGGCGTTGGAACCGATTTTGCCGGTCCCTTTTCGATCAAGGCTTCTCCCTTTCGTAATGCCCGTATTGTGAAGGGCTATTTGTGTGTATTTGTTTGTTTGGCCACCAAGGCTGTCCATTTGGAGGTGGTATCGGCTCTGACTACGGAGGCCTTCGTCGCCGCGTTGGATCGCTTTGTTTCGCGTCGAGGTCTACCTTCCCTTATTAGGTCTGATAATGGCACAAACTATAAGGGAACTGTAAATTATCTTAAGGATGTTTCTGTGTTTATTGATAAAAATTGTACTAGTTTAAGTCAAATTGCTGCCCAAAGGGGAATAACCTGGAAGTTTAGTCCCCCAAGTTGCCCCCATTGGGGAGGGATTTTTGAAGCGGCTGTGAAATCCGCAAAGACCCACCTCCGCCGCATTATCGGAGAAACGGCTCTAACTTTTGAAGAGCTGGCCACAGTGTTTTGTAAAGTTGAGGCGGTCCTCAACTCTCGTCCTCTCTGTCAGCTATCTCCAGATCCAAATGACTTGGAAGCTCTCACCCCTGGTCATTTTTTGGTGGGAGGGCCGTTGAATGCCCTGCCCGAATACCCGTGGAAGGACGAACGCGTATATCGGTTGTCGCGTTTTCAAATGTTGCAGCAAATGAGCCAGGACTTTTGGCGTCGCTGGTCGCTTGAATATTTGCATTTGCTGCAGCAAAGAGTGAAGTGGACAGACAGGACTGAGCCTCCCAGGGAGGGTGATTTAGTATTGTTAAAAGAGGCAAATTTGCCCTCATTGCTTTGGCGACGAGCTCGCATATTACGTTTGATTCTTGGCGGAGATGGCACTCCGCGTGTGGCTGAGGTGTTGGTCGACGGTTCGATTTTAAGGAGAGCTGTGACCTCTCTCGCCCGCCTTCCCGTAGAGTAAGCTAGCGGTCTGCTTCTCAGACCGGGACGGGGGGATGTTTGTAATAAAAGTGTTGATGCTTATAAAATCTATGCACTGTCGCATGGTAGCTGCGCCGTGTATAGCTGGCTTTAGTATAGCCATTGCGTTTGCCTCCTGGCAACATTGCGCAGACGGCTTCCGCCCGGGTCGACCTTCAGTCGATCTTGCAGTATCGGTTTGGACAGCGCGCGGGGAGGCCGCGCCGCATGAAATAACTCGTGCTAGGCACGCCATATTGTCCGGAGCCACATGGGCCTAACGGATTTAGCCTTTGTGATGTGTAGATACTAATTAGTTTGGACAGTAGCGTTTGGATCGCGCGTTTTGAATTGTAATGTTGAATTTCCCTTTTGTTAAATAACTATCGAACGTTTGTGTTTGTGAAAAAACCTGTTATTGTGACTTTTTCTTGTGAGAGGTAAAACGTGGCTGGCTGTTCACATCTAGCTGTTCCCGAGTGAACCTTCGGGAAGAAACCTACGTATTTGTTCTGGGGAATTGAGATCTCATGGGTTAGGTAGGGTGATTAGGGAACCCTTTCCGAAGACACTCAAGATTGGATCCGAAGAGCAGGAAGATTAAGTTTGGTAAGTGTACCCTTGAGTTTGTGGGTGGTTGTAGTTATTAAGTTAGGTTTAATATACAGGGTTCTGTAGTTCCCGTTATAAACTATGGTGGTAGCAGTCTGCGTATAGCATAGGTTAAGTTAGGTTTTAGTCGGACAGACGTAGTGCCGGGTCGATGTTTTTACCGGTATTTTTTTACCCGGTAAATTTTTCGGTACCGAACCCTCCCGCCATTTCGTTTGCCCGGATTCTCTGGCACAGGTACTGTTGACTGTCAGATAATGCTTTTGCATTAAGTCCATCTATTGTGCCCTACATTGTGTTTGTGCAATAAAGGTTAAATAAATAAATACTCGTGCATAGCAGGGCTGGGTTGCTAGTATCGTGATTGAAACTAAGTTAGCTCTATTTTTTAATATATTTCGGTGGAGTGGCAATCGTATAAATAGATTGACTCCCTTTTTATGCGGGATGTAGGACCTGAAGATATACCTAGGCTCGGAGGAGACCTCGGTTAAACGGCCTATATGTGTATATTTAAAAGGGAAGATTTCAACAATTCGGCAATTCGACAGGGGGCTCGATAATCGCTTACCTTGCTCGCTTGCTGAAGGCTTCTCCTGGTGATCACCAGATTTCTTCTGAACACAAGTGGTTCCTTCGGAATATCCTGGAAGGTTCTGCGGTGAATCTCGAACGGCGCGCGCGCACGGCACTGGACGCGGAGACACGCACTATCTCAATGATATACGGAGCGAGACTAAATTGTGATAATCGGCGATGCTTTCGGGAAGGGCAGGTAGATTCCATCTCGCTCCCTCATTTGCCCGCTAAAAGGGACAGCGATATCAAGTTGCCTTGTCACCGAATTGTTGAGAAAAAAAGGAAAGTATAAAAAAATTGGAGGCTGATGGCCTCAACATAGCTCCCCGCCTTGAAAGGTCCAGAGCTTTCAAATTAAAATATAGACAAGAAGCTAGGTGGATAGATTAGATAAGATAAGATAGATTAAGCTAGGAGGGTAGATTAGAGGTAATAGCGGTCTGAGAATATCAGCGAATCGATATCTACGGTAGAAATTATGATTAAATAAGCGGTTTAATTAAATTGCGGTTTGATTAAATTGCGGTTTGATTAAATTGCGGTTTGATTAAGTTGCGGTTTGATTATTGGGTAGGCAAAGGATACAGCTTTGTGACAGGACGCTTATATGTGCCTGACACAGTCTTGACTAAAGCCACGCGAATTATACCATCCGATCCAGGAAACACCTCCTTTATGACACCTAATGGCCAAGTCAAGGGCGGTACGTTATCTTGACCCAAGAGAACGACAGTGCCTATCTCTATGGGACGATCGTGAGTGCACCATTTCTGACGGACTTGCAGCGTATGCAGGTATTCAATACGCCATTTTTTCCAATATGATAACACGAGTTGATCCAAAAGTTTTTTACGCTTTATCAAATTCATACTTTCCTCTGTCAATTCAGAAGAAGGTAAATAAGTAATGGGACTGGACATTAAAAAATGAGCCGGCGTGAGAACGTCAGGATGCGGATCAGATGATAAAACACTAAGAGGCCGTGAGTTCAAAAGACATTCTATCTGTACGAGGACAGTTAAGAGCTCCTCATAAGTGAGAAGCTGCTTTCCTATCACTCGGTACAAGTGCGCTTTGATACCTTTGATGTTGGACTCCCAAATTCCTCCGAAGTGCGGAGCTCGGGGCGGTAACGTCTTCCACTTAATTCGACATTTCAGAAGTTCTTCTTTAATGTCGGTCTGAATGCGCGAGTTTAATAAAAAAGAGTAGATTTCGTTCAGCCGGGCCTTAGCACCAACGAAATTGGTCCCGTTGTCCGAGTACATGACAGACACTGGACCACGGCGGGACATAAATCTCTTTAAAGCTGCAAGAAAAGCTTCGGATGTGAGATCCGAAACTAATTCTATATGAATAGCCTTAGTGACTAGACATATGAACAAGCAAATGTAGACCTTCAGCGAGCGTTGGCCTCGGCGACGCATAGGTATGTATGCAATAGTACCCGCTAAATCAACCCCAGTGTGTACAAAGGCTTTAGCGTCACGCACGCGATACTCAGGCAGATCAGCCATTCTGGGTGTCGGATGAGTAGGCTTAATACGAAAGCAAGTATTACATTTGCGACAACGCGAGCGAATGACTGTCCTACCATCCAATATCCAAAATCGCTGCCTTATGATGGACATTAATAGCCCAGGACCGGTATGGCAATAAGTGTTATGGTAATGATCGATAATTAAATCAACTATGCGGGCGCGTTTAGGTAACAAAGCAGGATGCTTCGCTTCGTAGGGTAGGTCCGATTTGGAAAGTCGGCCTCCGATGCGCAAGATTCCGTGATCGTCAACAAATATGGACAAACTGCGCAACCTTTTAGATGGAAGTTTGCCAGCTTTAATTAAATCTAATTCCGTAGAAAAATGAATGTTTTGAACGATTCTGATAATGAAATTTTCAGCGGTTTGAATATTTTCAACAGCGTTACGACCACTCAATCTTTTTGTGAATTTGAGAATATATAGAAATACGTGTAATAATTTGTTCCATGAACACACGCGGCTGACTAAGGTGTCCATAATATGTGGTTCCGCACGGGAAGCCTCAACAACAAAGGTTTTAGATTTCAGTTCCGGTAATGTCTCACATTCCGTCGGAACAAATTTCAATGGCCATTCATTTATAGGCTGACGAAGCCAGGACGGGCCGTTATAATATAAGGAATGTACAATTAACTCTGAAGGCAGCATGCCACGTGAAAGACAATCGCTAGGATTCTCTTTCCCTGATACGTGATTAAAACAAGCGGCAGGTAAGTTTTCCTGAATTTTTGCAATACGGTTGCTAACAAATATAGACCACCTATGAGGGGCAGAATGGATCCACGAGAGCGCAATAGTGGAATCCGAAAACGCATAAGTACCGGCAATCGGAATGCGGGCAGAAAGCTTCTCTCTGACAACCTTAACAAGCTTAGACAGCAACAAAGCAGCAACGAGTTCTAATCGAGCTAGTGTTGTTACTTTAGCGGGGGAAACCTTGGATTTCGCACAAAGAAGGCGGACCGTTATATTACCTTGAGTATCAGAAATGTGTAAATATACACAGCAACCATAACCACTAAAGCTAGCATCACAAAAGGCTACAATGTTTACGACAGATTCTGCAAAAACTCCAACATGACGTGGAATTTTAAGAGCAGATAGTGCGGGAAAATCCCGTGCTAAAGCAGTGAAGCGGTCTATGATTGGCTGCGGAGGTACATCATCCCAATCTATCTTGGCTAACCAAAGTTCTTTAATAAGTATTTTAGCGTACAAAACGACCGGCGCTACAAGGCCAAGTACGTCGAATAAGCGAGCAATTAATGATAAAATGGTGCGTTTTGTACATTTACTGTCCACTGGGCTGGTTGTCAAAGAAAAAGTATCTTCAGCGGGCTCCCAGGTTAAACCAAGGATTTTAAAATTGTTAATATTGTTATCCATACTAGAAAAATTAACTGATAAGCGGTGAGACGCAGGGAGGGTCTCTAACAAAGCGGGTGAATTGCGGGCCCATTTGACAAGGTCGAAGGAACCTAATTTAAATAAATCAATTAAGTTGTGTGACAACTTTATAGCGGTTTGTTCATCAGGAACAGAATAAACATAATCATCCATATAAAACTGGGTTTCTACCAATTTGGATGCGTCCGGAAAGCGGTCGCTATGCTCACACGCCAGATGGCGTAGTGTGCGCATGGCTAAGTAAGGGCTAGACGCCAACCCAAAAGGCACGCGGTTGAAATTAAAGGTGCGAATAGGCTCATTCTTATTGAAGCGGAATAAAATTCGCAAGTATTCGCGGTGATGCGGATTAACACCGATTCTTAAAAACATCTGTTTAATATCTGCGGTCATAGCTATGGGAAACGTACGAAAATCAAGTAATAACAAAAATAAGTCGGCCTGTAAATTCGACCCGACATGTAAAATGTCATTGAGTGACAACCCTGAGTGCGTCTTAGCGCTGGCGTCCAAAACCACACGAATACTATCTTTGTCTGGCCTAATGACCGCGTGGTGTGGTATGTAATAGCCCTGTTCTGTTAATTCAGAATCAGGTACTTCCGATAAATAACCCTGAGATATATAGTCGGTGATGGTTTTATTATAATTTTCGCGTAGGGTTGGTACGTGCGGAAATTTACGCTCGAGGGCCAACAGGCGGCGGTGGGCGACTGCACGAGAATTGCCCAACTCAGAGGGGTTCCGCGAAAAAGGTAGGTCAACAAAATACCTACTGTCCTTAAACGTGACGGAAGAACAAAAAATGTCTTCGCACTCTTTTTCGGATGGACTAATAAGCCGTGAAAATGGTACTTCCTCCAATTCAAAGAACTTCTGTAAACCCGACTCAATGTCAGTATTAGTCAGCGCGGTAAACGAGGAAGATTGAGAAAACGAGTCACAATGACCTGCCGCACCTCCCATCAGTACGTACCCGAAGCTAGTCAAGACAGCTGGAGGGCGCGACCGCCCGACTCAATCATATTACCTAAATAAATATATGGAAAAGTTGCGCGCCGAGAATAATGTCAATATTTCCCGGCACATTCCAAGTTAAATCGGCTAGTGGTAATTTATTTATATATGACATGTCGTCATTTAATTCAATATAATTCGCGGGTAGCTTACCTGTGATGCAATCTACTACTAACGCATGAATATAATATTTATCTTCGGGATTAACGCGCGATTCTATTTTTATATGTATATAGCCATGCACTGACTGCGTGGACATTCCAACACCCTGTAACGAGGAGTTATGTAGCTTAACTATAGGTAAGTTCAAACGCTTACAACAATTCAAAGTTATTAAATTATTCTGAGACGCACTATCTATCAAACACCTGACCACAATTTTGTCATGACCATTGTTGTGAGTCGCATACACTTGAGCCGTCGATAATAAAACATAATTTTAATTTCGCATTTCTGTGTTTAACGTCACAGAAGTTGTATTTTCTACTGGCGGCGAGGGCTGGGTGCGCGCAGACTGCGTGGCGTCTGCTAGATAACAAACCGGTTTGCTGTCGCCTGGCGCTGAGTCCGGCTTATTGTTTTCAGAGAAATGCAACAATGAATGGTGATGTTTTTTACAAAACTTGCATGTCGAACGCTACTTACATTTATTCAATGTGTGGGTTAGGCTTAAGCAGTTAATACAGGCACGCTTTGACTTAATAAAATCGAAACGAATTTGCGGTGTACTCATATTTTTAAATTGCTCACACCTAAACAATGGATGTTTTTCGCCTGCGCATATTGGGCAGGGCGTTTCTATTTCACACCGTGGCGCGCTATTTGATATGAAAGTTTTTGAAGTATTAGTGGAATTTGTCACTCGCGTTTCAAACCGCGAACAATTATTAGTATGTGATCTTTCGCGTGCCTTTATATGATCTTGTATAAAAGATATAAATTCTGTATAAGATGGCAATTCCTTTCCACTAATATGCGTTTCGAATAACTGGGCTGTTTGAGAGTCAACCTTTCGTAAACCACAATGTAATAAAATAAAATCCAATAATTTAGGTATCTTTAGCTGCTTGAGCGCTGCAATAGACGCCGAATATTTTTCAATAAAAGTGTTTAAGCTAGCGGTATTATTGACACAATTTTTAATGTCCAAAATGTTGTTTAAATAATGAATACCTAAAGTGCGATTATCTTGATACTTCTTAACGAGAGAATTCCAAATTGTATTATAAGTTTCTCCCGTGGGAACAATACCTGCAGTTAATTTTAAAGCACTGTGGGTAAGTTTGCCCATGAGATATTGGACACGCTGCGAGTCAGTCAGATCAGCGTTTTCGTGAATATTACTACGAAATATTTAGTAAAATATCGGCCAATTTTCAATTTTACCATCAAAGGAAGGTATCTGGATAGGTGGTAATTTTATAGGGCCTTTCTTAAGTGACACGCCAACGTTAGTCTTATCTCTGGCTAAAATTAGATTACGTTTGTATTTAATCGCTGAATATAATTCTTCGAACGAGTTTAAAGCCGCGTAATCAGGTGGGGTTTCTTTCAGTTCAAAGTTCAACTCATTAATATGTTCTATGATTACTTCAAATTTGTCATAAAGTTCGCTGATAGTCTCAGATTGGGCTAGAAATGGCTCATTCGAACGATAATCGTAATTGCAAATGCCTTTGCTTATATCGTATAAACGATTAATTCGTTCATAAATAGCTTCTTTTTTGGCAATGAGTTGTTTTAATTTGGCTTCGAGTTTGTTAGAAGCCATTATTGGAAATTACTATAAGGAAAGTATATGGAAGGTGAATTAGCAAAAAATGCAATTAACAAGATGGCGGTTCGTAGCACTAGCGCCGAAGCGAAAGTACATAATATTAAAAGCTGGACAAATCCGGCTCGAAGGACCAAATTATGGAGTGGCAATCGTATAAATAGATTGACTCCTTTTTATGCGGGATGTAGGACCTGAAGATATACCTAGGCTCGGAGGAGACCTCGGTTAAACGGCCTATATGTGTATATTTAAAAGGGAAGATTTCAACAATTCGGCAATTCGACAGGGGGCTCGATAATCGCTTACCTTGCTCGCTTGCTGAAGGCTTCTCCTGGTGATCACCAGATTTCTTCTGAACACAAGTGGTTCCTTCGGAATATCCTGGAAGGTTCTGCGGTGAATCTCGAACGGCGCGCGCGCACGGCACTGGACGCGGAGACACGCACTATCTCAATGATATACGGAGCGAGACTAAATTGTGATAATCGGCGATGCTTTCGGGAAGGGCAGGTAGATTCCATCTCGCTCCCTCATTTGCCCGCTAAAAGGGACAGCGATATCAAGTTGCCTTGTCACCGAATTGTTGAGAAAAAAGGAAAGTATAAAAAAAATTGGAGTCTGATGGCCTCAACATTCGGAGTTTTTTTTGTTTGAATGTTTAGATTCTTTCATCAAAATTAAGAGCGAGGCTCTTGTCGGTGGAGTTCCTTCCATTTTTCTCTCTCCATTGCCAACTGTTTTACTTCTTGATACGACCCGACGCTCACTTTTTCCTTTATTTGCCTCATGTCTTGGTCAAAAATAAATAATTTTTTTCATTATTATTATTTTAATATACCTAAATTTCGTAACTAAAAATTCTTATAACGTCTGACGACGGATTTTCCGAACTCGCTTAAATAATAAAAAGCACATGAAAGTATTTTTGCTGAAAAACACAACAACTCAAACGTAAAAAAATAAATGTTACGAGTATTAAAGTATGACCATTTAACAAAGTAAGTAGAAAAACAGCGAAGGACTGCAAAAACTTGTTGATGGTTAAGAGAGTGTTGAACATTAACAGGTCCTGTTAAGATTATTTTTATTTTTATGACGGGTCGAAAGAAAATATAAACTTTAATAGACCGTTGACCTCTGTTACAGCTTGGCCAAAATGCTTTGGTATATCTGTGTGTTCTCCTCTAGAGGTCGCATTTCTCAGTCGATTCCCAAAAAAATTTGCGAGCTGATTCGATAAATATATGAAAATCAATAGTAAAGCCATTATTTGGAAATTTTTGAAAATGGCAGAGTTATCAAGATTTTAATATTTCATAATAAACATAAGGTGTGAAAAGTTCCTTCGATCTGCAATGTTAATGTTAAGTTCGCGAGTTCTACAGTTCACAGAGCCACTAATTTCTATTTGGTTATGTTAGGAGGCTTCAAAAGTCTTACTAATGAACAATTACTTAAATATATGGCTCAGTGACCCTAAAATAATTAAAATTAGCCTCCGATTAATAGAATTCTCCACTCTTTGTTTTCTAGAGGGCAGGTCCCATATCTCTCACCACCTCTCCACTCAAGTGCTAACAACAATTATTGATGAACTGTACGATCTTTTGACCACAGGCGAACATTACCACCACTACCTTTTGTATATTACAAGTTATTTAACAAACAAAAAATACATTCTCGAAAACGCTCACATTGGTCACCCAAACAAAACTTATATCAGAAACTTGCGATTTTTGCTAGACCAGGAAAAATTACTATTCACCCCTACTCACTATTGGAGAGACCTGCAATAAATATCTCCAATAGATACGAATGGATCTCGGCCATCATAATTTCTTCGTACATAAGGTACGGTTGCGATGATAACTCAGAAGCAAAGCAGTAAAAACGAAGGACGTAAGGGTGCATAAAATAATACTCTCAATGAAAGGAACGCGGGTGAATCGAAGAATCGATGAATTTTTATGTTGCCTTTATGATATACGGGAGTTTAGGTCCTCCTTTTGTGAGATATAAGTGCCGGAGTCTGATGTACGGTATTTGGAATTTAGAATAATCTACACGAATGAATTTGACCGTTATTTTTCAAATTCGTTCGTTTTTAACTTGAAATTTTTAACTGTTTTTAATTTTATAGTTTAGTTAATAATTGAGGGTCTGGGCCGAGTCGCCAGATTTTTTAATTTTATTTTATTTCTTCCGGCGACTGGGACTACTCACAAATTAAAAAAATCTATTGTTCACGCCTAAAAGAGAGTACAGTCAGGCGAAAAAATATCTTAGGGAATAATTAAAAAACGTAACTTGATTTCGCCCGAGTCGCCGGGAACCTCAATAATTATGATAAATTCCTTATTTTCAGTAGTGGAGTTTTTGCTTACTTCGTGCTCATTTTGTCGATAGTTATATTTTTTGTTGCAGAAATTTACATGGAAAAATGTTTTTTGGTAATCGAAATCGAGGCGATTCGGTGTTCCCTTATCTTCTTCATTTCAAACAGTACCCGATAAATAAATAATCATCAACTAGAATGTAGTGTCATGTATCATGACAATGTTTTCCTTCACTGGAAATACTGTGATTTAACGGGTAACTCAGGTGTGTAAAATATCGGCTTGTGTCGATTAGTTTTGATCCTCTCAGCAGATAATTCTTGACAAAAGCGTATCGATCTATTAGTCAAAAGACTATAATGTCTATTTCTTATGTTACTTTTGATCAAACTAGTGGTGATCCTTTACTAAATCCGTACTTATGTTACATTTGATCTATAAAATTGCGAATTCGAAGTAGGATTAAAAATTGGCACATTCGACTACAGCCGTGCGTCTCAACTCTGCTTCAAAGTAAGCAACATTAGTTTACATTTAATTTGCTTCAAAAGTCACTCTCTACTAAAAATACTAATCAGGTAGATATAGTTAATGAAATTTCCCAGTCACAAGGGTCCCAGTTTGACTCACTTTTAATTAACCCGAGTGTGTCCCCGGAGTGGCAAATTGGTTCCGTAGCCCAACTTTTTCCATTTCAAATTGTAAGAACGTGTTTCACGCTAATGATTGTCGGCTTCCTTTGAGCACCACTGCAAACTTCTCTGATTGGTTCGTCCGTTTCGTAGATAAAACCAGTTTTATCCGGTTATAACTTGAATTAAAATTGTATCACTTAAGTTCGGGAAGGGTAAATATTTCATGAGCGAAGTTTCGTTGTCTGATGTTCATTTAATTTGGGCCGTTTGAGTTTTTGCACGAATTTTGTTTATTTTTATAGTGATTGCGTACCTTAGAAAATAAATACATTTTTATTTTATTATCAAAATATTAGGAACTAACTTTTGTCCGCGGCTTCGCCCGCGTGAATTTCTCTTTCGACGGAAACAGTGCTTTTTCCCTGGATTAAAGGTACCCTATGTCCTTCTCGGTACTTCTAACTATGAGCATGCAAAAGTTCAGGAAGATTGGTTCAGTAGATAGAGCGTAAAAAGTAACAAACAAACAAACTCACTTTCGCATTTATAATATTAGTTAGGATAATCGCCATGATATCCCACATCCTACAGAATAACATATTTAATTTAAATGAAATTTTAGTATTGTGCAGAGCAACTACGCTCTGCTGCCAGAAAATGTGGCAGAGAGAATCCGGACAAACGAAGCGGCGGGAAGAATTCTGTACCGGAACTTTACCGGGAAAAAATCTACCGGTAAAATTAAGTACCGGGAAAAAATCTCCACGCGACACCACGCTTGTCCGACTAGGATCTAACTTAAGCTATACGCAGTCTGCTACCACCGTAGCTTATGAAGGGAGCTACAGGGCCCTATATGATAACCTAACCTATAAATTAAATACAATTGAACACTTACCAAATTAAATCTTCTTTCTCTTCGGATCCAAACTTGAGTGTCTTCGGGAAGGGGGAATTCCTAATCACCCTACCTAACCCTTGAGATCTCAATTCCCCAGGACAACTAAATAGATTTCTTCCCGTAGTTTCACTCGGGAACAGTCAGATGTGAACAGCCAGCCACGTTTCACCTCTCACAAGAAAAAGTCACAATAACAGAGTTTTTCACAAACACAAATTCAATAGTTATTTAACAAACAGGAGATTCACAATTATCACTCAAACTAAACAACAAGCAAAAGACGCGAGACCGCTCCGCGTATTAAAATCAAACCGATATCGCCCTGGACAATGCAATGGCGACCGTCCGCGAGCCATCCACGCTAGCAGTGTGAAAACCCCGAACGCCCTCTGGCGGCAGCAATGCGAAACGCCTGCGTTTAGTTTTACCCAATATATTACAAACATCCCCCGTCCCGGTCTGAGAAGCAGACCGCTAGCTTACTCTACGGGAAGGCGGGCGAGAGAGGTCACACCTCTCCTTAAAATCGAACCGTCGACCAACACCTCAGCCACACGCGGAGTGCCATCTCCGCCAAGAATCAAACGTAATATGCGAGCTCGTCGCCAAAGCAATGAGGGCAAATTTGCCTCTTTTAACAATACTAAATCACCCTCCCTGGGAGGCTCAGTCCTGTCTGTCCACTTCACTCTTTGCTGCAGCAAATGCAAATATTCAAGCGACCAGCGACGCCAAAAGTCCTGGCTCATTTGCTGCAACATTTGAAAACGCGACAACCGATATACGCGTTCATCCTTCCACGGGTATTCGGGCAGGGCATTCAACGGCCCTCCCACCAAAAAATGACCAGGGGTGAGAGCTTCCAAGTCATTTGGATCTGGAGATAGCGGACAGAGAGGACGAGAGTTGAGGACCGCCTCAACTTTACAAAACACTGTGGCCAGCTCTTCAAAAGTTAGAGCCGTTTCTCCGATAATGCGGCGGAGGTGGGTCTTTGCGGATTTCACAGCCGCTTCAAAAATCCCTCCCCAATGGGGGCAACTTGGGGGACTAAACTTCCAGGTTATTCCCCTTTGGGCAGCAATTTGACTTAAACTAGTACAATTTTTATCAATAAACACAGAAACATCCTTAAGATAATTTACAGTTCCTTTATAGTTTGTGCCATTGTCAGACCTAATAAGGGAAGGTAGACCTCGACGCGAAACAAAGCGATCCAACGCGGCGACGAAGGCCTCCGTAGTCAGAGCCGATACCACCTCCAAATGGACAGCCTTGGTGGCCAAACAAACAAATACACACAAATAGCCCTTCACAATACGGGCATTACGAAAGGGAGAAGCCTTGATCGAAAAGGGACCGGCAAAATCGGTTCCAACGCCGTCAAACGGTCTCGAAGGTCGGATTCGATCAGCGGGCAAATCACCCATCTGTGGTTGCATCGTGGATGCCTTCAACCTATAACATGCAATACATCGAAACAGAACACTACGGATTGCTCTTCGGGCTGACAAAATCCAAAACTCGCGTTGCAAGATAGCCAACAAAGCATTGCACCCAGCATGGGCGTTACGAATGTGTCGATCAGACACCAAAAGCTGCACCAAGGGTCCGCCCTTGGGCAACAACAGAGGATGGCGAGTCTCATATGGAAGATCCGCCTTCCGGAGCCTGCCTCCAACCCGAAGAAGCCCATCCGAGTCGATGTACGGGTTCAAACGAGCGACCGCGCCCTTCAACTTAGCGCGTGAGTCGCGCAAGATACGAAGCTCTGACTCAAACCGTCCGGTCTGCACGACACGGACCCAATGCAACAATGCGCTCCGGCGCTCTTCTGCACCTGCAATCGGCTCCAACCGCTTTGCCTGTGGGTTTCTACAATTATGTATGAAACGCTTAATCCAACTGGTAACACCCAGAAGCTTATCCAAGCTGCTATACCGAGCAAGTAGCCAATCCGGCTCCGACGTCGTCTCAGCGACTACAGCATGTACACGGAGCCCAGTCAAACTCAAAGAAGTAACATCTGTCTGACAGACAGGCCAAGATGTTTCTGATCCCATCAGCCACTCTGGACCCCACCAGAGCGGGTGTGACACCAATTCTGGTGCCGTACAACCTCGGGAAGCACAGTCCGCTGGGTTAAGCTCTCCCGGCACATGTCTCCATGTTATATCAATTCCAATATTTTGAATTTGGGAAACCCTGTTTCCAACAAAAACCTCCAAGGTATGTGGGGCCGCGCGCAACCATGCAAGCGCGACCTGGCTATCCGACCAGGCGAAGATGTCCCGTATCTCGACCGTGGCCGCCAGCTCACTGGCAACGTGATGCAACAATTTAGAGAGAAGGTGAGCTCCACTCAACTCAAGCTTGGGAATAGTCAGCCTAGTCCTGATGGGGGCGACCTTGCTCTTCCCTAACAAAAGCGAGACATTGACCCGGCCATCGGCGTCAACTGTCCGCATATAGACTGACGCGGCGTAGCCTCGCTCCGACGCGTCACAAAAGCCATGCAGGCTGGCTCGATATTTCCCGGGGGCAATATTCGACGAGGCAAGGCAATCCGATTGACTTCCTTAATCGATGAAAACAACTCGAGCCAATCATCCAATGGAGGACCAAACAGCGGCTCGTCCCACGAGACGCCCAAAGTCCAAAGTCTCTGAAGAAGACACTTCGCAGAGAATATCACTGGACTGATCCAACCGCTTGGATCAAACATACGGGCTATTACGGACAACACCGTTCTCTTAGTCCAGACCTTTGGTATTTCCAAGTCCACTTGGAATGTAAAAATATCGGTTAGCGGCTGGTACTGCATGCCCAGCACCGCTATCCTGTTGGGATCATCCACATCCTCAAACAGGTGAGGGTTCTGTTGGTGATCCTCCGGGATCCCTTCTAGAACTTTAGGCTCATTAGACAACCACTTACGTAGCTCGTAGCCACCTGTCTTCAATATTTCAATCAATTCATCCCGCAGTAGGAGGGCCTCCTCAATACTTTGGGCTCCGGTGCACACGTCATCAACATACAAGTCACGTGACAGCACGGAAGCCCCACGGGGAAAGCGGATCCGTTCCCGCTCTGCCAATTCAAGCAATGATCTGATGGCGATATAGGGACTAGATTTCAAACCATACGTGTTTGTGTTGAGTTCATACACCGTCACAGGATCCTCAGGGCGCTCACGCCAGAGTATCAACTGGAATCGCCTGTCCTCAGGATGTATGACTGTCTGGCGGAACATCATCCGGATGTCCGCACCAAAAACCACTTGATGTCTTCTAAAGTTCAAGATGATGTCAATTATGTCCCTATGCAATTTGGGACCCGAATGCAAACACAGATTCAACGAAACCCCGTTCGAAGTGGGTGCGGACCCATCAAAGACAGTCCGCAACTTGCCCGTTGAGGCCTTCACCACCGCGTGGTGGGGCAAAAAATAATGCTCAGTTGAGCTCCAATCAACTCGAGCCGGAGACATGTGACCCAAATCCTCGTACTCGCGCATAAATTCAATATATTTATCGCGAAGTACGTGGTCACGCTGCATGCGTCGCTCCATGGACAGCAGTCGTTTCTCCGCAAGCGCCCTACTTTGCCCTAGGCTAGGACGAGAGGCAACAAAGGGTAACCTAGTTACAAACCGACCGGAGGGCAACCTCTCCGTGGTTGATCGAAAAAGGGCTTCGCACTCAGCGTGTTCCGGATCCATCCTGGAACTCATAGGTGGCTCCTCCACCTCCCAAAACCTTTGCATGGTCTTGGCCAAGGACGCAGATGCGACAACCGGTGGCTCCTCCGCGGTGCCATTATCAAACACAGGGCCCATCAGGGCAAAACCAAAAATCGTAGACACTGCCATCAGTGAAGACGAACCCAGAGCCTTCTGTGTACCCAACAAAATCCAACCCAATACGTCCGAGCCCAGGAGCAAGTCCACTGGGCCGGGATGAAAGACAAAGGGGTCGGCCAAATCCAGACCCGAAACCAAAGACAACACACCCGGCGGTATGTCTGTCGAGGGGTGCCAACCCGCAATGGTATCCATTACCATAGCCGAAGTCGTGATCCTCATTGTGGAGGACTTCAGCGAAGAAAAGGTGACAAGTGTCTGGCCCGTCAGACACTTCACTTGTATGCCACCAACTCCAAGAAGTGGCACAGGCGAGTCTTCCACGACTAAACCTAACTGGCGTGCCACTCGAGTGGTAACCAAACTGCTTTGAGCCCCTGAGTCCAACAGAGCTCTCAAATTAATGGCTTCCCCTACGACCCCATACGCGGACCACCGCGGTGGGGAGCAGAACCGTCCGCGGCTCTGTCCCAGCAAGGGAGCAAGCTAGTTACGGGCTCCCCACTCTCTCCAAACCAGGGGCGCGCCACTGACCCGGATAATATGGCGGGCGAGTGCACATCCCCATCTGAGGGGGGCATAACCCGCGGCCCGGCCATACATATGGTACGGCGGGTGGTACTCCAGCCGTGGGTACTCGTGCAGCGGCGGAGAAAACCGCTGCGGCTGCATGTGTTGGGTATTGGTAACCCGCGTGGAGGGGGTGTCCCCACTCTCACGTCCGATCTAGGGCCCCCGCCCATGGGGGCCCTATCCGGGGCCTGGCCAGCTACATACTGGCCATGACCTTGGGGCGCGTGGTCCCGGTCCGCCAAGACCCGCGCAGGTACGCGACCCCCTCCCGAGGGGGGTGCGACGAGCGAAGCCGCGTCCTCCGTCCGGTGGTGGAGGGCTTCGCGCAGGAGCGCCCCCGCCCATAGGGGACCCCTGCCTCAACATCCGGGTGCCATCCCCGTTGCGGTTCATGCAAAGCATCGCGTGGTGCCGCCCACGGCATGCACTGCATGGTATGGCACTGGGACAGTCACGTGCATAGTGACCGCCCAAACAATAAAAGCAAAGTTCATGCCGCTTTGCCATGCGGCGCCGATCTTGTACTGGCAGTCCCTGCCAGTCCCTGCATTGCAGCAGGCTGTGGCCCATCCGACCACATTGCAGGCAGTCCGCGTCCCTCGCGACTGCTGCCGTGTGTGCAACCCGCGCACCAGCTCCACGCGGTGGCGGTTGCCGTCCCTGTTGGGGCCTCCCTCGCCATGAGGGTTCCAAGGGCCTACGTTCAGGCGCTCTGGATGGCGCTGAGTCCGTCATGGTATTCTCAGCAGCCCGTGCCTCAAACTCCAAAAACTTCACCAAGTCAGTGAATGTTGGTAGGGTGGTGCTATCCCGCTCCGCATTTTCGCGCTCAAACCGCGAGCGGATGTCATTGGGCAATTTGCCCAATACAATGTGCACCAACAAAAAAGACCATTGGTCCACCGGCAGCCCCAGTGTGCGGAGCGCGTTACAGGCCACTGTAACGGGCGTGAGCAACTGCAGGCGCAACTGTGCCCTGTTGGCCACCTTGGGCAGGGCCATCAACTGTGCGGCGTGCGCATCCGCTAACAAACGTAAGTTTTGGTAGCGGGAGTTCAATAACTCCCAAGCCGTATCGTACTGGTCGTCCTCCACCCGGAGGTGCTGGATGAGCGACCGCGCTTCATCCTCAAGAGTGGAGAGGAGGTAGGCCATCTTCTGGGCCTTCGACAAATCCTGTCGTGCTACGACCAGGGACTCAAACATATTTTTATATGCTACCCACTCCTCCATCCTACCCCCAAAGTGGGACAGCTGAAGGGTGGGGAGCCGACCAGTAACCGCTGGTCCTTCCTGTCTAACAGGTGTGCGAGGGGCTGGTCCGCCAGCCTGTCTCGCCCTTATTGCGGTCACCGCCTCCGCGATATCATCGTGCAGACTCAGGATCTGGTCCATGTCCGCCATGTGACCTGCGTAGGCCTCCGGGGTAAGATCGGCTTCGGTAAGCGCCGCCATGGCCGCTTCCGCGCTAATCAATCGTGAGTGGAGGTGATCCGCTCTTAGCAGTATGGCGCCCTCCCTGTCCTTCCGGGACAGGAGTCCTCCGGCCGTCACAAACCATCTCAATTCGTTGGCGAGTGTCGCCCTAGCATTGGAGGCCTTCGCCATCGCGTCAAGTCACAAACAAAAAATAACAAAAGGTAAATAAAAAACAACAAAATCAAGCAACTACACGAAGAACCGCGGTAGGTATGAGAATGGCACAAACCCGGAACGCACGGTACAAACCGCAAACAAATACAAAAAAGGTTACAAATATTCTTATACAAACAAACTAAGAAAAATCTAATAATTTTTACAAACAATTAATTATTTTTTACAAACGAACAAATAGAGGGTAGATAAACTACGCTCTGCTACCAGAAAATGTGCAGAGCAACTACGCTCTGCTGCCAGAAAATGTGGCAGAGAGAATCCGGACAAACGAAGCGGCGGGAAGAATTCTGTACCGGAACTTTACCGGGAAAAAATCTACCGGTAAAATTAAGTACCGGGAAAAAATCTCCACGCGACACCACGCTTGTCCGACTAGGATCTAACTTAAGCTATACGCAGTCTGCTACCACCGTAGCTTATGAAGGGAGCTACAGGGCCCTATATGATAACCTAACCTATAAATTAAATACAATTGAACACTTACCAAATTAAATCTTCTTTCTCTTCGGATCCAAACTTGAGTGTCTTCGGGAAGGGGGAATTCCTAATCACCCTACCTAACCCTTGAGATCTCAATTCCCCAGGACAACTAAATAGATTTCTTCCCGTAGTTTCACTCGGGAACAGTCAGATGTGAACAGCCAGCCACGTTTCACCTCTCACAAGAAAAAGTCACAATAACAGAGTTTTTCACAAACACAAATTCAATAGTTATTTAACAAACAGGAGATTCACAATTATCACTCAAACTAAACAACAAGCAAAAGACGCGAGACCGCTCCGCGTATTAAAATCAAACCGATATCGCCCTGGACAATGCAATGGCGACCGTCCGCGAGCCATCCACGCTAGCAGTGTGAAAACCCCGAACGCCCTCTGGCGGCAGCAATGCGAAACGCCTGCGTTTAGTTTTACCCAATATATTACAAACAAGTATTTAACTAGTTTTATTTGCGAGCTTTCCAAAACTGTTAAGAAAATGTACAGTCATGAACAAATGTACCTGCATTATTTCATTAGAGGCAATTAACTATACCACAGATATTATTTTAAAGATACGTTTTATCAATAGCGTATCAAATTATTTAACTGGCCATCTGAAATTGCTTTATAAAATAGCAAGAAATCACTAACGACTTCAGAACAAGGCCCCAACGAGCTTGGAATGGTGCAACTTTACCTCATAAAGCTCAGTTGGATCATTAAAAGCCAATACTGGGGTAATCACTAGTTTGATTTCCTTCGTTGCTTGAACAAACCTTTTATTAAGGTTGTTTGCTTGAGATTGTTTGAGAGTTTTTACGGTTTTATTCACAGATATACTTACAGCTAGATGCCGTAAGTGTACTCATAAAATTATTTCATGTACCTACACATGATTATTTAGTACGATTCGTTCATTTTTACGCCGACAGCTTATTATGGGGACTTGGTACCTGAAATAAATAACTTTTTTTTTATTATGGTCAAGTGATTGGACGCAGAAAAGTTCTCGAGTGGCGACCACGAACCGGAAAACGTAGTGTTGGCAGGCCTCCCACTCGGTGAACCGACGACCTGGTGAAGGTCGCGGGATGCGCATGGATGCGGGCAGCGCAGGACCGGTCGTTGTGGAAATCCTTGGGGGAGGCCTTTGTCCAGCGGTGGACGTCTTTTGGCTGAGAGAGAGAGATTGGACGCCACCGCCATCTGTGGTGATAGGTCCCAGATTCAAATCTTACACGTAGCATGATTTTTAGAAAAATCTTACGTGTGTTCTGTAGTTTTGTTTTTTTTTTTTTGCTTGATTGTGAAACTGACAAGGCTACCACTACTACGTGTTTCATTCCACATTACCACGAGCCTTAGTAATGAGTTATGAAATGAAATTATAAAAATTAATTTGACATCCACGTTTATTTCCACGTCTTTATCCCTCACGGGGTGAACAGAGCCTCGAAAGTCAGTGTAAATCGACAGACGTGGTGTGAAATAATGCCGTACCACTCCGCGCTGACTCGAGTGCGGTGATTGAGGTGGAAACACAGAAATTAATCGACACGTGGGGTACACGCGAGCTCTATTACCACTTCAACGCAGTCAATGGGTTAAAAAACCGACCAAGTGCGGACGGTATCGCATACAAAAGGTTCCGTAACTTTGCACAATGCTAATACTAATTTATCAGTAAAAGATGAAAAATGAAAAAATATTTATTTTTCCACAACAACAATAATGAATATGTATTGGGAGGTGGACTGGAGCCTAAACTAGGTTGAACCTGTATTTCAGGCCTCTAGGACACCCACCCGCGGCAAGAGAAGTACAGTCTATTGTTGCATTAGAGAAACTTATTTTCTATGTATATGACATGTAGAATTAGGTTTAATCAACGTTACAGTTTTGTAAACGTAGTAGGTTTTTTTTTTAACAAATAAATTTAATAATAATTAATTTTTAGCTTTATGTGTATATCAGTTTACTTGATGTGGTCCGAGGCTCCGCTTTCATGGGAATTTGGGAAAAAAATGATGGGCAATTTTGTTACGCATTCATTGTACTTTACATCAGGATCACTTTGTTGTTTATCTACCTATTTATCCGTCTATTATTTTAAATATATAAAAACGTAAAATTACGAATGTAAAAAGCAAATTGCACCGCATTCCCAGTCATGTTACGCGAGTATTAAATCTACTTCACGCCAATAACCCTTTCAAAAAATACGGAAAAAGTAAAAAAGCCGGCTCAAAGTGTAAAAAGCGCCGCTGGGCGTCATTATACCGGTAATTTCGCATAAACCGCTTAACACAGAGGCTCCCAACCTTTTAGCTTACTTATATGCTTGAACCATCTTTTTGCTAAAATACTTCGCAAGTACGCACCCATTGAACGGCGAAAAAATGATCATAAGCCTCTCGTAATTCGATATGACGCGACGCGAAAATGTCAAATAATCTTTTTATTTAGAGCCCCGTACCTCGGTAAAAAAAGAAACTCTTATAGGATTACTGTGTTGACCGTATGTCCATTTGTCTAAAGATATTTTCCTTGCTTGCGAGGACATCTACTTTAATTTTCACTCTAATGCAATATTTTGGTATTGATTAATTGTTGTTTACATTCTAAGCAATCAAACTTTTCAAATATACATTTAAACACTAAATAGAAAACATATTTACAAATTAATTAAAAATAATAATAATAAAACTAAAATTAAATATATTTACAAAAATGCCAGCCCCGACAGGTCGTTGCCCTGAGGTAAAGTGCCCAGAAGGCTGGCAGCATTGCCACGTTGAATGGCAATGCTTAATCTCTGTGCGAGATAAATACCAGCCCTCTGGTCACGAGAAACCTCAATTAATTTTTGGGAGATGGCGTCATAAAGTTTGTGGGCTGAAGGTCCCCACGGTCCTAATGTCTCGACCCCAAACGGCTCAAAAATGTAGAAATCACCGATTCCTGCATATTTGCGCCGTTTGAGGCTTTCGGCAGCAGCCGCTGCAGCGCCGGCCTTGGACCCCGTAGCCGGGAGGTGGGACAGCGCCAAGGTATCTACACATGTGGCATCCCATACTAGGGGCCGTCCCAACCTCCAGGGCACAAGGGTCATTCCATCCGGTCTCTTGCCATCGTCTCTAGCCAGCCCGCTTGGTTCTAAAACTGCAGGCATATGGACGGAGGCAAGAGCCCGGTGAATTATATTATTTAGGGCAGCATGGCGCCCTAATCGGCCAGCGCTTCTACAGCATGAAAGGCCGTGATGACCTAGTCCATCGACGCCATCACCACAAGGGCAACGATGTGGGACTGTGCATATGGCACCTAAACGAAGTGATGCCGCCAGACGGAAGGTCTCGTCATCGAGGAACGTGCCGAGGTTCAAAGAAGGCAGCGCCTGTAACCAAAGTCCGGATTCCCACTCCGCGACGGCTAGGAGGCGAGCGCGCTACGCAGAATTGCCAGATGATTCTAACAAATTAATCTGTGCTAGTCTGCAAAGCGGCCCATCCCAGAGCTTCTGCGATGCCGGAAAACTAGGAATTTCTGAATTTGGACATTGGCCCAGCCATTCATTTTTGGCCTCTGAAACATAGCTGATGTCATATGATGGGTTTTTCAAAATTTTTTTAGACAGATTTTCAATACTATGTACAGAGGACAAGAATGCCGGCAAGGCGACACTAGAAATTTTGCGAATACCCAAACCTCCGAACTTAATGGGCAAGGAGGCTTGGGCAAAAGAGCGATCATCAAAACTTATGTTCAAGATGGTCGAAAGGGAATTTTTGATAGAAGCGTCTAAATTTTGAAGCAAAAAAGGGTACTTCCAAAAATGGCTGCATCTAAGGTTATATGTAAAATTGGGAACAAATAGACAGAAACGTAGTATAGAAAAAGCGAAGTGAGTGTGAATTTTGGACAGGCGTTCCAAAGCAAAGTCAAAATTTTTAATTTTTTCCTGTATAAAATTTGAAAAAGAATCTGCAAAAATAGGTGACCCTAGAAGGCGAAGAGATGAACGGTCTAAAATTTTAATATTAGGAGCAAAAGTATTGAATTTAGATAAGATTTCTTCGCGTTGAGTAAAAGTTAAGGTGTCTGAAAAAAATAATTCACATTTTTGGTAATTAAAATCTAGGCCAATATTTTTAAAGTCTTCTTTCAAAGTTTGGAAATCTTGAAAAACGGTGTTTGCTTGGCCTCCTAGGGTACCGTCATCTAAATACCAAGCGTTGAATTTTGAATTTAGTTTTTCTAAAATTGGGTGGATGGCTAAGCTGAAAATAGCAGGCCCTAGAGGATCGTCTTGCTGGCAGCCTACACAGGAAAGTAAGAGATTTTCTTTAAACATTAATTTAGAATTTATACTGTAACACTGCCAAATATAATTGTAAATAAAGGGAATTTTGTTTTTGACCTGTGTTAGCAAAGCGGCTCTATCCACTGAATTAAAGGCGTTCTTGATGTCCACCTTCAACAGAACTTCACCTTCCTGATGATCCAAGAAAGTACGGAGCGAATGAACGGCGGCTTCACAACCACCCTTAGAACCAAAACCTAACTGAATAGGTTGAAAGTAGTCGCCAAGGGTGGATGAGATTTCTTTGCAGCATATTTTGGACGTTAGGCGGCGGTAGAATGCCCCAACTGCTATTGGCCTAATGCCGCCATCCTTTTTTATAAGTGCGCACAGATTCGCTCCGTACAAAACATCACATACCTCCCCATTAACCGCTCCAGACAGCATGAGGTTCACCAAAGCAGTAAGGTCCACCAGGAGGGCCCCGCCAGCTACCCCAAGCTGACTCCCAACAAGATCTTTTAAATGTTGAGGGGATAAGCCATCAAGACCACTGGCGGAACCACTCCTAAAGGACATCACTGCAGTGCGAACACTCTCTACAGTGGCCACTAGGGAAGCTGTTGAATCATCGGGGGGAGTAGGAAAGTTGTCAAATCCGGTCGAAGGTGGATGCTTGTCTCGCAGAGCAGAGAGGGTGTCCTGGTTGTTCGGCGCAACCGCATGATCAGAAAACAACATTCTGGCTGCTCCTTTAATATCACACATTTTGGTTACCTACCACACATAGATTTATTTTGTTTTTATAAAAAATTGGTACCTCAGTTTTCGCGACCCCTTTAAATTGCACTACGTAACATTATGAGAACCACTGGCTTAGCACATCCATCAGGCCGAACACGGAATATTTTTACGGAATATTTACTGCGATGTGTCGACTTATTATAATGTAACACCTAATTTTGCCGATCGATTCTAGTGATGGGAAAATTGTGGGGATATGTTTATAGGGTAACGTTATTTATTGCATTGAAGGCCTATCCAATATCCACTGCTTTTGTAATTTGACTGGTAAATTATCTAAATATCGGGCGTAATGATATAGATTATTCAACACAAAGTACCTGTGTGATTTTGATTACCTATGGTATATGTTAAAGAAATATGTAAACAGTAGTTTGATGTATGAGAGGATGATACAAGTATATCCATAGTATATTTTCAGTATCTGTGGAACAGTGATAAAGGCTTTGCCTATAAGGCATAGGATCCCGGGTTCGATTTCCGAAAAAAGACTATTTTATGGAAAATAGTCCTTTTCAGATTACAGTCTATGTCAGATTACCCGACGCTTTCGCTACCAGTGCATCAACAATTAAGTGAGCTGTGGCCAATTCTCTTTTCAAACCACCAAATTAGAAATTTTTACTTCTTTTTAATATCTAATTATCCTTCCTTGTTAACACTTGTGTGATTCTTTGGCTGATGCGAAATATGTGCGTTTATTTTATTTGAGAAACTTAGGAATTTGGTTTGTGTCCATTTGTGAAAACTTATAAATGGCTTTTTCCTTATTTATTGTTAATGTTTTATTGAAATTACAAGCTGTAAGTTTTCTGTTGAGATAAAAAAAAACGGGTGTAATTTATTTTCAAATATGAACTAGACCACTTGAAGGACCAGTGTGTTGCGAGTATAAGCTATATCATAAAGAAAATAATGTAATGACATCTACGAATAACATAGAAAATATCTCTATGCCTTTCTCATCACTATAGTATTACAATAAACCTTGTGTAAACATGTCGCGATGTTTCCGCATAATTACATTTTGGAACTGCGCGACGTTCAAATTTCGAACATTTCATTACTTCGCTTATTGTGTCCAGTCTATTGTGCCAGTTACAGAATAGTAAATTTAAATATTTTAGTTCGATTATTAAACTATGCGATACATAAATTTAGTAAAATTAAATTTCGAATTAAGTAAGTAAATAAATTATTTGAGGTTTAAATATTTGTTCAATCGAATACTATTCGATTAAATTTAATTTTAATTAAAATTTTACTCACAAAGGAAAATCTACATGTAATACTCGTAAATGGGTAAATAAGTAGGTACTTATTTAAATTATATTTAGTACTTATTTTTAACGTTTGTTTGTAGTATCGATATCAAATAATCTGGAACTGGAACAATAAATAAAGGGCTTTGTCTGTGAAATGACAAAAGAGTGAACTATGTACATGTATGTACACAGTACAATGCACATATCATTTCAAATTAGGTTTGTAGGCGTATAATCAATTTATTTAAATAGCTATTAATAAAAAGTCAGCGAATAAAATCACGGGCTTTAACCTTTTTCTGTAAGTAATTGGAATACTAGGTATCTACATAATATTATCTTGAGAAGAGATAATAATATAGGTAGCTAGGTTAATCTTGCACTTATTAAAAAAGCATAAACAGAGATTGATGCAATAAAGCCACAGCGTGAAACATTTCTAAAACATGTAGTATTAAAATTAAAATTATAGTCAAAATGTCTTAAGAAAACCAACACAGAATATACTTAATATACTAAAAGCTCCGTCTGTTCGCGAGGAAAGCCCGGAAGCTCCCCTCCAGACAAACTTCCTGCGAGCGCCCGGAAACGGATGTAGTATGCCATGGGGAAAAACTTGTCTTGACTGGTTCGACTATCGACTAAGGCAGCTTGGATGTTTTTTACAGTCAACAGTATTATATGGCTGTTAAAATTGATTGCAAATTTGCTGGTAGGTTACATAAAGGTCCTTTGCAGTCCCTTGTCCAGGGTTACTTGACCCCAAATGTAAATTGACAAAATTCGATTTCACATGCCTTCATCTTCTATCTATATTAATAAAACGCAGAGTAATTTATTTTTATATCAACGCAGCATTAGTATATCAAGCACGAATCCGCTAAACGTAGATTCTAAGGGGCTAGTTTAAGAATAGAATAAACTCAAAAGTGAACCTTCTTAAAAGGTAGGTTAGGTTGCGAGAAGCTAAGCGACAATACCCCGCCGAGAGAAAAAACAAAAAAAAAACACTCGCAAAAATAAATGTTTTTCTGAACTAAATTTTTACACGACTGACCAAAAAAGGAGTGTTATGTTTTCAAGGTTCATGTATGTAGTAAGTTTCTTTATGCCACCATAAGTCCTGAACGGCTTATCTAAAAATACCTCTCACATCTCCAGGATGTGAGAGGTATTTTTAGATTCCTTGCATTCCTCCGAGTGATATAGGCTATATGACGTCATCATTAAAACAAAATGGCGGATTATATAAGCGATAAATAACAGACCAAAAAAATAAAATTTGATCAATCTTATCGAGTGGGGTATCAAATTGCAGGGCTTTAAAAGGCGATTTCAAAAATGTATATAACTTACTAGCTTTTGCCCGCGGCTTCGCCCGCGTTAATTTCCCACGGGAACAGTGCTTTTTCCCGGGATAAAAAGTAGCCTATGTGCTATTCCAGGTCATTATCTACCTCTGTACCAAATTTCATCGAAATCCGTCCAATAGATTTTGCGTGATTGAGTAACAAACATCCTCACAAACTCACAAACTCACAAACTCACAAACTCACAAACACACAAACACACAAATTCACAAACTCACAAACTCACATCCAAACTTTCGCATTTATAATATTAGTATAGAAGTATAGAAGTATAGATATGTTTGTATGTACTTTTTGAGTAAAAACTTGTCAGTCGTGTTTTTTATTACACGACTGACCAAAAAAGGAGTGTTATGTTTTTATTATTTAGCTTATGTATGGTCTATCTTGGGATGCGATTATCACAATTGCGTCGCTGAAAGTCCTACTTCAAAATTGGCACAGGCAGCGCATGAAACCAGACAAATAACGACAGTACTAACCTTAACTCCACGCAAACGAAGTCGCGGGCAAAAGGTAGTTCGAAATAAAATCTGAAATGTCAATTCCTCATCTTTTATCCTCCATGAACGGTTGCCGCGGAAACGTTTGTCAGTTATGAAAAGGAAAATGGCGGCAAAATGAGAATTGAACAAAAAAAGACAATTTGTCAATGTCAATGTGTCAAATTAGTAGTGGGACTCATGGCGCTAGTACTGATTGGCACAATCATTCATCATGAAATAATCGTTCATTCGTTCGTTCATTGTTTGAGTGCCGCGAATGCAACTCCGATTTTGAGTTATTTTTATTGATTTGTTGACGCATTTCAACTGTTATTTGCTTTTATATGATTTCCATTTTTTTTTTTAATTATCTGATGAAGTATGGCGAGTGTAAATAAGAATTGGATATTGATCAACAGGCATATATTAAACATTATTCATACACTTGTGCAAAGCTGGGACGAGTAGCTAGTATATCAAAAGGGATAAAGACGTGATTTTGTACCTGAATTTGTACAAGACAGAAAAATAGCTCCCTTGGAGCCCAGTGATTAATTAGTACTACAGCAATAATACTGTGTCTGTTACTACACTCTTGACGGAGCCCATTTAGCACAGAGTAAGTCGTTACAGAGCCCAAGCTAAAAATAGCTTCAAAAAATACTTGATTGTCATAATTTTTTTGAGCTGGAAGCGGTCAACTGGTTGGTGACCTGTATGTCCGGTTTCATTTTTTATTTTTTTAAATATTTTATTTAGTAAAATAGATTGTAGAGAGAAATAATAATTTACATGAGACGAAAAAATATGTCAATTAAAAACATTTTTTTACCAATTTCCACTTCCAATTTTTTTTTCCAATTTTCCCCGGGGCTATACTCTTATGGGAATCTTGGGATAAAAAGTACTCAATTTGTCTTCCCCGATAATTTTCTATCCGTGTACAAATTAAATCAAAATCCGTCCAGTACATTTTTCGTGATTGAGTAACAAACATTAAAACTCACAGACATCCAAACATTCGCATTTATTTTATCGTTCACTAGCTTTTTTCCGCGGCTTCGGCTGCGTGAATTTCCCACGGGAACAGTGCTTTTCCCGGGGTGAAAGGTACCCCATATCCTTCTCAGTACTTCTAACCATGTATTTGTTCAGTAGATAAAGCGTGAAGAGGTAACAAACATACAATGAAACTCGCTTTTGCATTTATAATATTAGTTAGGATTAGCGTATGTGATTATTTAGCTTTATCTCTGTAACCTCCTCTATGCCATTAGCCATCCCTTCGTTCGTCCCATTCACTCATTCGTTCACCGGCCAACGATCACCTGGGGAGGGCCCAGGATAATCGTCGAGAGTTATTTCGTTTCGCCCGCCTTTTTCTGGGTTATTTACTTATTGCGTTTACCCTAAGAATTGTAATTACGTATGGGTTTTTGTAGGTCATGTTTTTTCTGTTTAATTTGTTATCCTAAAAATGAACGAGGTCATAATTCTGTTAAGGAACTAACGTGTCTCAACCACTGGTCGGTTTTTGCATTGAATTCAGTAAAATATAATAAAAATTTCCAAGGAGCAAGTCTCTGCAATATTTAAAAAAAACAGACAAAGAGGCGAAAGCAAGCTACTTAATAAATTAATTGCCAAATATCAGAGGCCCAGATCACAAATTAATATTGCCCAATCCTATCTAGATCCGTAAACCTGAATGCTAAATGATTGCGGTATGAAGAACAAAATATAGAGAGAATGGAGATATAACCACAGATTAGGACATATTGTTCTTATCATCCATGTAATATTCGCATCATCTCGTCTCTGTAAGAGGATTTCTGGATATACTAACATACGGTAAAAAATATAGGTTTTTCAAAACGGTTTTTAGTATTCCTGTGGATTTTCATCGGATTTTCCAATCATTCTCGGTAGAACCATTGGCCAAATCCAGGATGGATCTAGTGAGGTATTTTTTTCAGGAGGATCCAGATTTTAAGTTATGGATCTACTATCTAATGAGATTTACTTAATTAGTGAAACCGAATCAGTAATGAACCATGAAACATTGTATGTATACTGAAGTGTTATAAATTTTTAAGGTTGACAAATATGCTCTTCTTTTAGCAATGTCATTGCAAGGGTATTCGGATGCCACAAGTATAACAAATACAATTCTACGTTCTCGTTAACTTATGTCAGAGTTAATCAAGAAATGTGCCAGATGGCGTCCAATGGCACATTATGCTGTATTTTACAATTTATAATTTGCTAATTGGTGTAATCAGTGGATTGGATAATAACGGTTGGCGGTGGCGCCGGTTGGGATATATATTTTCATATTCCTCTCTTTTGTGGCGCCTGTATTTCTTTACTAGCTTTTGCCCGCGGCTTCGCCCGCGTGAATTTCCCACGGGAACAGTGCTTTTTCCCGGGATAAAAAGTAGCCTATGTGCTATTCCAGGTCATTATCTACCTCTATACTAAATTTCATCGAAATCCGTCCAGTAAATTTTGCGTGATTGAGTAACAAACATCCTCACAAACTCACAAACTCACAAATTCACAAACTCACATCCAAACTTTCGCATTTATAATATTAGTATGGATGCTCGGTTATCGACATTTCGTTTGCAGCATACAAATTGTTTACTTATGTTTTTACAATGTTTTATTTATTTTTCTCTTTTTTGGTGTATCTCTCTCAAGTTATATGATATAGCTTCTTGAGTCTGCGTCCAGGTTCTACGCGTCGTCGCTTTGTGACTTTTAGCATATAAATCCTGTAGTTTTAGCATGATGCGCCTACAAGATAGCCAGACAAATAAATTTTCAAAGAGACTTTTTTTTAATTATCTTTCTCCTATGTACTGTACAGACACACATATGCCAGATACAGTTTAATTTATTATGAAGAAACTACGGAATAGGTTCCCGATGTATGTCCAATGACAATTACCCAAAACAATATTTCAGATAGGTTTTAAGTAACTACCTAATTCTTATTAGAATAATCCTATAAAATAGAATTTGTTTATTGAATAGCATGACCGAAACTTTCAAATACAAGATATCCTCATCTCTAACCTTGTAAATTTTAAAAAGTACATGAAAACTATATTTAATTTCCATGATACATAGAACATTCTCTAAACAATTTATCAAATTATTGATAGACCAAAAGAAAGATTAATTAAATTAGATCACTATCACAACGCAGATGGGCCCTCTGGGGCTATCTATCTCGCTTCTAGTTCTGAACTTCGCTAATAGATTGAGTTACGCTTAATTTGAGAAGTAATACTGATAGAGGTACTATGGGAACAATACCAGGGGTTGATTCAAACGTGTGACTTACCAAAAAAAGTGTTTTTCGGAAAGATGAAATTTTTTCCATCTACACTCTTTTTTTTATTCCTATTTAAGAGCTAAGTCGGTGTTATTGCGTGAAATGTAACACACGCAATGACTTACTCAACAATATTTAAAGAGCTAATTGCCTTCTCCATTTCACAGACTAGCTGATAACCTATCGACTAGAACGCAGGCTTCTTCACGCCGTTTTCCTTCACCGGAATAAGTGGTGGTATATGAAAACTACACAAACCACCACTTGCTTCATGAGGTACGAATTAAGTTCTATTAACATTCTTGGAACAAAAATTATATTTTCGGATATACGTTTTTCAAACCTGTTTGGTTTCCATTACCTTCCAATGCTCCATACGTGTTACCTAATTCCCCCTTTCCAAGTAAATTTCCCACCGCTTAATACCCTCATTCATCATTCAACATTGTAATAAAATGTTCAAATTTATACATCGACGTGTCCAATAAATAAAGGTGCGTTAATTTGCTGCCAAATACGGCTTAACCATTAATACCTGTTGAAGGTACCACTTTGCGATATCAATCATGTCATTTTCAGTCATCATGACGCCTTTATATACTTGATCCAGTACTGTAAGCAAGTTTATAAGATTAAGGGCATAAAAGTAGGAAGCTTCCATGCTGGTCTGGGAGCGAAGAAAAACATAGAATGTGCCAGCTGCTTCTCTTCCCGTGCAGATTGTAAAAGTCAATCGAGGGAAAGGGCTTTAAACTGGGGATTCCTCCACTCATAGGCGATGGGCTAGCAACCTGTCACTATACCTGAATCTCCATTCCATCAGAGAGCCCACTATTCAGCTAAGCGTGGCCTTCGAGTCTCACGACTCTTGGCTCTGTCTACCCCGTAAGGGATTAAGACGTGAATCTATGTATGTATGTAAGTAGGAAGCGCGCGCCTCCTTCTAGAGCTACATTAACGAGCTGGGTGCTCTAATCATCTAAGTACACACCAAAAAATAGTGTTTCAATCTGATTTCTTGTATATAAAAATGCCATTGCGCAGCACTGACTTCTACAACCCCGGCCCCCTCCCTCAGACCGACGGCTCTTGGCACGGTCGGTCGGTTTGTTTTTTACACGACTGACCAAAAAAGGAGTGTTATGTTTTCAGGGTTCATGTATGTATGTATGTATGTAAGTTTCTTTATTCCACCATAAGTACTGAACGGCTTAACCGATTTTGATGTGAGAGGTATTTTTAGATTCCTTGCATTCCTCCGAGTGACATAGGCTATATGACGTCACCATAAAAACAAAATGGCGGATTATATATGCGATAAATAGCAGACCAAAAAAATAAAATTTGATCAATCTTATCGAGTGGGGTATCAAATTGAAGGGCTTTAGAAGGCGATTTCAGTAATGTATATAACTTATATGTTTGTATGTACTTTTTGAGTAAAAACTCGTCAGTCGTGTTTTTTATTTTTAATAATTAGCTTGTTTTCTCTGTATTTTTTTTTGGGGCTTTTATCTTTTGAGATATGTCAGCCCCAATGGTCGGTTTGCATACATACAATGCCATATTCCAATAGGGGACCGGACAACTTCTTCTGCTTCTTTGAAATATCTCACAATATAAAATAGTATAATAGTAAAAGAATCACATTCATAATAAGTATTTCCCAAAATATAGCAAAAAACAATACACATTTTTAAGCGATGTTTGGACGATACCAAAACGCCCCTAACTAAACGTGCATTCATATGACGTCACGCGTAGAAAATGGACTTTCCCAAAAAGTTTGAACTCTAATTAATTGGCTCAGGAGAATAAACTCGTGCTGAAAAGTCGCAAAATGTGTTTAATTATATGCATTCTATATAAAATTAATATATTTTTAAAAAATCTCATACCTTGTCCGGTCCCCTATTCTATCGCCGCCGCCCGTCCTCTTTCTATGATTAAGAGCCTGAATGAAGCAAAATTAAAATCTTTACCTACTCACTTATTTTTCTTCTAAGTAGGTATGTATATCTATAGGATGAAACACTAATGCCATTTTTACTTTGAGATACGGTAAGGCAATATTAATATTATTATCAATAGAGGTCAACGAGAAGTTAAAAATTGGAGATTTTCAGTAGGGATAAGTGGAATAGAGGAAAAATTCTTACCAATTCCAGAATAATTAATACTCGTATAAATTTATCTTAACCTACCTTGATTTTGTACGTATAATTTACAAACTCTTCGAACACATTTAATTTATTCTAAAACGACAAAACAAATTAAATTAAACTATTTCAGTCTTAATGATTTTGATACGGATACTCACGCGTCTTGTTAGCCGGATCTGCCATCTATCAAAAAAAAAACAAAAATCATTGTGACTATTTCTCACGTTAGTTTTAATCAAATTATTTTAGTATTCCTTGAGAAAAACATTTCAGATTATTTTTTTTTTAATAAAAGCTACTGTTACCTATATAAGTATAATCAGTCACTTAACAGTCTTGTCTGCGAGCGGTACTAAATAGCTGGTTTCGAATCAGCTGCCAATTTGGTCGTAATGGCCGACCATCGATGGCAAATTGCAATGTTCCGAGAACCTGTCTGGACAAGCGATCGTCGTGCGATTATAACTTCTGGATTATTTAAAAAAATAACTGCTTTAATTTTGTAAAACATACGGCCTAATATATTGCGCTGTTTAGATTTATTCTTCTTTTTTTTTTCTTGTCACTAACACTGGAGTCAGATTTTATTCAAATCGCCTAAAGGCATCTGACATGACTTTTACGACTACCGCCATCTAGTGGCAGTAGCCGTAGACACACTAGTAGTAACTAAACAGTCAGCCACTGTCCTGGGGCCCTATTTTTGAAAGTGTGACTCACTAAAAAAGAGTGAGCCGAATGATTTTTCATTCGATATCCATTATTTCGTATTTTTGAATTGTCTATGTCGAATAATTCGCAACGAGTGGTGTAGACCGCTCGTTTTCGTATGATTTGGTAGTCGAACGTTTTTTACGTCAAACTCTTGAATGACATAAACAACCGGATACGGATATAGATGGAGTCTATTAGAATTTTCATTTTTGCGTTCCGTTTAACGCTTAAGTTCTGATTGAAAATATACGAACATTTTTTTACGATTCGTTACCGATTCGGTTTTCGTTGCGTAGAATGGAGCAGAAATTATTTCTCGCATTATTTTCATATCACTGGCAACATTGCTAGACGAGTGATTTCAAAAATACGGCTTTTATGTTTTAAGTGACATAATAGGAAAAGTGCGACATAATAGTCTATTCGTTTTCGGCGGTATGTCACACTTTCAAAAATAGGGCCCCAGGTTTCCGCACGATGTTTTCCTTCACCCGAAGAAAGTGGAAGTCTATAAAACCTACCTATACATGAGTCAGATTGGTCTACAAACTCATGTGGCATAGGTAGGATTTGAACCAGGGTCGTATCCGATCTCAGGCCTTACTCAGGGTGTCCTTACCACTCGACCACCACTGATTTGATTTATTAAATTAAGTAAAATAAAACAACTCTAAACACATTTTAATTATGGATGTTTATGCAATATCGCATTTATGTTTTGTTACTACTTGCTGTTTTATGCTTTTTTTATGCCAAATCCAAACTATCATTGCGAATGCTTATTGTAGAGAGAAGAGGGGGATTTTCCGAGGCCCAAATAAAAAAAAAATAGTTCCAGATGACTTCCTAGATGGCGCTTAGTAAAAAGGCGAGTCCATAGAAAAAGCAAAAATTCACGGGATTGACATTTTTTTGAAATAAAACCTAATAAAAAAAAAAATCTAAAAAGTATCAATATTGTGATTTGTGCAACTGTCAAACTGTTAGGTGATTTTTTTTCTGTCTCTGGTTGACAAGAAAAGTGCATAATATAGGTACAGCCATTATTACGACCCGGCTTTTATAAAACGCCACCTGTTTAGACTTTTTTATACTGATTTTTTTTCTTAATTTAGCTGTCAGTAAATCGTTCATTGGTTCAACTTAGGAAATAAAAATTATGTAGGACGGCTCTCTCTCTCTCTCTCAGCCGAAAGACGTCCACTGCTGGATAAAGGCCTCCCCCAAGGATTTCCACGTTGACCGGTCCTGCGCTGCCCGCATCCATGCGCAACCCGCGACCTTCACCAGGTCGTCGGTCCACCGAGTGGGAGGCCTGCCAACACTACGTTTTTTTTGTAGGACGGTCAGTCCTACATAATTTTTATATAATTTTATGATGTAATTTTATTTTTATTGTACTTTATAGAAATTGATTTTTTTTTTTCTTCTCTAAGTAACACAAACTTTTCCAATGTAATAAGTCTCAAGCATCTCCGCCGTATGAACTTTACGATTCCTTTACCACCAATCATTAAAGTGAGGTGTAAATAGGCACAGACCAACATAAATATCTCGTGACACCCACTTAGCGATCCGGTTTGGAACCAGATAATGACAGCGATTAAATTTGGTTCACATCATCACTATCTGGTTAATAGTTAGAATTTTTTTTTTGTCAAGTTTGACATTTTTGGTGTGTTTTGGTTCCCTAGAATTTGTGAACAATCAGTTTAATTTGAATTTGGAGCACACTATTATGAACGTTTTTGGGCTTCATTTGACAATCAAGTTTGAAAAATATTTTTTTTTTTTTTTTTATGTCTATGATCTGGTTCGAATTGTTGATCCTTTTTACACGACTGACCAAAAAAGGAGTGTTATGTTTTCAGGGTTCATGTATGTATGTATGTATGTATGTAAGTTTCTTTATTCCACCATAAGTCCTGAACGGCTTAACAGATTTTGATGTGAGAGGTATTTTTAGATTCCTTGCATTCCTCCGAGTGATATAGGCTATATAACGTCATCATAAAAACAAAATGGCGGATTATATATGCGATAAATAGCAGACCAAAAAAATAAAATTTGATCAATCTTATCGAGTGGGGTATCAAATTGAAGGGCTTTAAAAGGAGATTTCAAAAATGTATATAACTTATATGTTTGTATGTACTTTTTGAGTAAAAACTTGTCAGTCGTATTTTTTATTTTTAATAATTAGCTTGTTGTTATCATATAACCCGAGTGTAATAGAAATTTTGTTATTACTTATTATAAATTTATTCTTTCTTTTTATTAAGGATCTTTCAAACGTTAGAATTATATTACTAAAAGAAGAATTACAAATTAAGGAAAATCAATTACTTAAAACGCGGTGATAAATTTATTGTCTTTTGTAAAATTCTTTAGTTCTTTAGATCTTTTCAGTTATATCAGGAATAATTAGAAGTAATTTCTCAGTATCATTTTTCTATAAAATAATAAAGACGCAGATTAAAAAATGTTAACATCTATAGCGCACCGTTTTAAAGCGAAGAGCTTTTGATCAGAAGCCTTATAGCTAATTAATCTAATAATTGAGTAGAGTAATGAGTATGATCGCCAATGAAAATTAATTGTAAAGAAAATTTCTAATTTGGATTTAATGAGAATGGTTTTTCATTAAAATTTATTGAGTTGACTTTTTTTAGAAATTTATGAATGTGCGTATATTGGATTATAATTAATAATTATAATTATATATGAATGTTACGCGGATTAAAATAGTTAGATAGATAGATTAGTTGGCAAATAAATGAATATGAATATAATTAGGTCAGTGAAGTATCAATGGGCGAATAATGCAGCGCATAAAACCTATGATCATTCTGATTCGTAGGGTTCCTTACTAACTAAGAAGTCCTTCTTGTTGTCTTCTTGTCTTTGGCTATGCGGAATAGCTCAGCTACGCTGGCTATCCCGGTCCATTCTAGGGAGTTCCGTAGCCGAGATATTTTCCTTCGTTGGACCTTTCCTTTTCCAGCGACTTTGGTCTTCATTATCAGCTGCAGGAGGACGTTTCACTGGCAATCCCCAATCGCTTATAGTCATCTGGTCTGCCCGATTCTGATTCGAATTTTATTTTCATCATTTTTTGTTCTTAAAACCTTTTCATTGTGGTAACTCGATCACAAACATAACATGTCTTTATTATATCATATTTGTTTTTTATATTATATTTTAATTTTGACTGAAAATAATCTAGTATATGTATAAAGTTAATAAATAGCCCCTCTGGCATGTTAGGCGACCAAGACTTACATTAGTTTCTTTCGGCATTTCGTTTTAGCAGTGGTCGTTCCAAAATGCTAGTAGTTTGTAACTTTGAGACATAATATATTATGATTAAATTATTCGTTTTTGACGTGAAAAAGAGCCTTCTTTGAAGGTCAAGTTTCTTTTTTCCATCTAATTCTTTAGGGATTTTATCTCGACAGACATGTCAGCCCTATCGTACCCTATAAAAACCAGTCATTACTGAGACGTTAGTAAAATTTCATAAATTTTTTTTTCTGCAACTGACTTTCAATGAAATTTATTAAATTATTTAAGGTCAAGTTTCAATAAAGAATTTTTGATTTTAATGTTCAGAATTGTTTGAAGTTCGCAAGTATAGCATGCGACATAGATATTGTCAAATTCACTGGTTTGGCTGGACCGACAGGCTTCCTCTTTAACCTTGCTCTCGTTTCGTCGTCAAATGTTTGCATTCTCAAGAATCTCTATTTATTTTTGTTGAAAACATAAGATGTCTATGACAATCGGCTGAATAACGAAATCACAGTATTTAACAAACTCACTTCCGCATTCCTACTTTAGATACATTGCTACATAATCTGTTGCAAGTTTCCGACATAAGTACGGTCCAGAGGCACCTACAACTCGACTACTTCAAACTATGTATTTGATTAACAACGGACTAAGTTTTATGGCTGAGGATGGGTCAGCGAAGTGATGTTCCTAATAATTGGGTTCTCAACCCACATATTACAGCAATTTTGTTATTTAATGGATCATTATACTGGTTTTTATTTAGTGTTTTAAAGCATCTGTTTTGTTACAATTGTCTCGGGATCTGTTTGTTATCAGATCTCTCTGATTTGGTTTCATTTTGAGCAGAAATTTTACATATAAAGTTGAGTGCTATTATCATGTCTTATTATTTCAAAATTGTAAGCTGCTTATTTCTTATTGAGCTGATGGAGCTGGGTGTTATTTCTGCGAATTTGAAGTCAAAATTGTGCCTCGATGGTATATAGAAAGTAGTGATTTTTAAGCAACATTCTACAACAAAATTCTAGCAACAAGAATTGTATAATATAGCAGTACTATTGAAATAAGAACATGAGTAGAACAATCGACTCTCTGGAAGGTTGTCAATGGATTTTGTTCTCATTTGGCTCATTCTGACTCACTGTGAGAAAATATATTAATAATACATACAACATCCACTTCCACATCCCACCAACATCCCACATCCCACTCGGTGGACCGACGACCTGGTGAAGGTCGCGGGATGCGCATGGATGCGGGCAGCGCAGGACTGGTCGTTGTGGAAATCCTTGGGGGAGGCCTTTGTCCAGTAGTGGACGTCTTTCGGCTGAGATAGATAGATAGACATACAACATATGAATTACATACATCACTTTTGCTAATAACTAAATGCTGTTAACAGTCAATTAAGAATAATGAGTAAAAGGATTAGTAACCCATCACTATTACCAATGAAACTGGTCAACGTAAAGTGAATAAAGCTCGCTAACTACCCGATACTTTGTATCAACTAGTTGGAGTTCTCAGAGAACCGACATTGATAGTTTGTAGATAGCTGCGACCACAGACTTATGTTAGGCTAGATTCGGCATCTGCATAAAAAAAAAATACAAAAAAAATTATAGAAATGGATCCATATATCCTACACAAACCTACCTGCGTGTGATGTATCCTACTAATGCGCAAAAGCCTCCTCTAAGTTCTTCAATGCACCTTTTACTTGCATTCCCTGTCAAACCCTCTCAACTTGACCGATCATCTCGTCTTTGCTCTTCCTCTTTACCTGTAACCATTGGTTGGAATCCAGGTGGTTCAATTTGTGTCAATATCTCCGGGTGCATGCGGCAAATGTAACCCGCCTAGTCCTCTATAAGCTGCCTTTTTGCCACATCAACGATTTTCGTAAATATTTATATGAACCTTAAATAATATATTTTACTTACCTACGTTGTCCTACTGCTAGGCAAAGGTCTCCCCCAATTGCTTCCACCTGTTATTAAAGGTTCTATAAAATATTATTAGCAATGTTCCTAGTAATTGAGTTTCCTAAAAATGGCAAGGAAAACGAAATTCCCTGTCTTTTTGTTTAGTAGGTAGTTAAAAATGTGTGTATCTGGATTGAGGGCCCAATTTTTAAATTGTCCCGGAACGAAATAAGATTCACAGGGCAATTAGTTAAAAATAGTAAAAACTTAATACAAATACCCAAAAATTTCTAAAAGTAGAATTATGCCTGTAATCATTATCTAACGTGGGCCCTCAATCCAGACGCCTGCAAAAAAAATCTCAGAAAGTACTATTTCTGGGTTAATCATTTTTATTTCAGAATTTAGTAAAGAATTTCTTAAATATTTTAACAAATTCCCATTTTTGTAGAATATGCCATTACAGATTTATAGCGGTCTATCTTGGGCCCTCAGAACACTAAAATGAGTATCTGCAAAATGTGACATATCGTAAGGAATTCATAAAAACTACGTCAATATACACTACTTAGATACCTCAGTGAATTAGTAAAAAAGAAATAATGGCCCAAAAGTTAATTGTCAAAAAGTTATTAAATTTCTAATTTCTGATCTGAGGGCCCAATACTATCGGTTTTATTGACTAGACTCAACCTCGTATACTAATTCAAATTAGAATATATTTTTTTACTATTTTTTAACTAAAATTTAACATATGATCCGTTCTTCTAAATGCTATATTTTATGAGAAAATTGAATTTCAAGTTTTTATATGAGAAAATTTTGTAGGGTGACCACAAATTTTCATCATCAGCGGGACTTTTTTCGACAACCTCCGTGGCCCAACGGTCCTCACGCCGCCGGACAATGATCTTTGAAAATGATGAGATGAAAATGATCTTTTTCAGTTTTGCTTGGGTCTTGGATGTTTTTCTATATGCATGTAATTTCTGTTATGTTTGTATTTGTCAGTTGATGCAAATAAACGTCTTATCTGTCTATTATGTAGGTACTTGTTACAAAATACGGTATCATTAAGTTAGTATTCCACAACAAGTCTCGAACTTACTTTGGGGCTAAATCAATCTGTGTGCTTTGTCCGTAGGTATATTTATTAAAATCTGTGCAGATGGAAAGTAGTTAATTTGCAGGTGAATGAATTAAAAATACAGTTATTGTTATATTTATGTTATTTTAAATTGTATTTATGTTTATCGTACGGGCGTAGTTGCCTGTAGCAAATAAACAAAGAACTTTTATTTAACTTACCGACCAGTATGATGTCCTAAGTAGTAATTGTATCTGTGTACAATTCACCAGAGACAACGCAATCCACAAACCAATCAAATTCGTTACGATTAATGAAACCATAGACATAGAATGAAAAAATCATTCTTTAACAGACTTACAAACTTGATTGTCAAATAAAGCCCAAAAACGTTCATAATATTGTGCTCCAAATTCAATTATTTTTTACAAATCTTTCACAAAGAAGGAACCAAAACACACCGAAAATGTCAAATTTGACAAAAATGAACCTCACAGAAGATATAACCTGTCCTTCACCAACATAGGCAAAAACCATATCTGACATCCCGCTTCCTCAGCTGTCAGTGTCTCTAAGGAAAATTATTATTAAATTTTCTAATTCTAGGAATGAAACACAATGGGTTATGATTTTTTTTACTTCATTGTTGTAATATATATTAAGGTGGTGGCAATTACATAGGTACTGATTTTGAAGAATGGTTTTATAAAGACGTACTTTATAAACGCACATACATAATATTAAATTAAAACTAATTATAGTACCGCTAGCTGTATCGTAAAGTCATTACAGTACTCTGAAACAAACCTTTTCATCTGTACAGATTTTCAATGTCCCGCTGATGATGAAAATTTGTGGTCACCCTACAAAAATTTTTCATATAAAAACTTGAAATTCAATTTTCTCATAAAATATAGCATTTAGAAGAACGGATCATATGTTAAATTTTAGTTAAAAAATAGTAAAAAAATATATTCTAATTTGAATTAGTATACGAGGTTGAGTCTAGTCAATAAAACCGATAGTATTGGGCCCTCAGATCAGAAATTAGAAATTTAATAACTTTTTGACAATTAACTTTTGGGCCATTATTTCTTTTGTACTAATTCACTGAGGTATCTAAGTAGTGTATATTGACGTAGTTTTTATGAATTCCTTACGATAAGACACATTTTGCAGATACTCATTTTAGTGTTCTGAGGGCCCAAGATAGACCGCTATAAATCTGTAATGGCATATTCTACAAAAATGGGAATTTGTTAAAATATTTAAGAAATTCTTTACTAAATTCTGAAATAAAAATGATTAACCCAGAAATAGTACTTTCTGAGATTTTTTTTTGCAGGCGTCTGGATTGAGGGCCCACGTTAGATAATGATTACATGCATAATTCTACTTTTAGAAATTTTTGGGTATTTGCATTAAGTTTTTACTATTTTTAACTAATTGCCCTGTGAATCTTATTTCGTTCCGGGACAATTTAAAAATTGGGCCCTCAATCCAGATACACACGTTAAAAATGCATTATTATTAAATCCACTATTTCTGGACGAGCATATAAAATAGACGGACAAAGTGCTGTAATAATCTATTTATACCTAAAACATTATCCACATTTCATGTTAGTACAGTCGTCAGCAGAAGTTACTGTATTGATATGGCATTTTGAACCTTATGGTTCTGATTTAAGATCTAATTTGACTGGCAACTTTTTCTGCTGGCGGTACAGAGCACAATTTCGTTTGATGTGTTGGGTTGGGAAGGTTGAATGCGTAATTTTTCTCTAGGGGTAATCTGGTATCTGATTTTTATTCTGCGCTTTGATGTTTACTCCGGCTTGTGGTAATAGTGATGTAATTTCGACGGAGCTAGTCGGTATATGCTTATTTTTTCGAAAATCTGGCATCAACTGAATTCAGTTGAAAAAAGTTAACTTAGTAAGAGTTTTTTCAGTAATATTCAGTGAACAATCCGGTTATTAATCCAGTTTTATTATAGCATAAAACTGGTTAAAAATGTAATTGATTTTTGTAATGGACTTTTACGAACTTTTAAAGTTTATATGTAAGATTTTGATCTATTCAATTTCATTACGAAAAAGCCCTAATAAAATAATACTCAAAAATGTCAGACATGAATTACCTCAAGCTTATACGTTTAGCAATAAATGGTGTTATTATACATACAATATTAGTAGAAATAACACGAGTATTAGACTAGTGCTAAAAACATTATTGAAATAAACATAATAATGGCTAATCTTAATTTAATTACAAAATTTTTAAATAGTAAGGTCGTTATATTAAAATTCGACATTAATCAAAATAATGAAAACAAATTGCCAACCGTTATCAGCATTAAGGAAATGCTTAAGCAATGTTTAGTGTAAAAAGTTAATTTTTTTAATGCTGTTATATATTAGGGCGCGGTACGTCACGAGCAGCGATACCGATCGCAGAGAAATTAGACTTCCTTCCTTATTGTACGGTGAAAGGGCGCCTCGCGCACGGAACTCTCGCAATTTATGGGAAAATTATATCTGGAAGTGCGTCTGCAATATATTTGATAGAATTATATAAAACAATTCTTTAAAAAAATGTGCTTCCATGATGGTCTGGGAGCGAAGAAAAACATAACATGTGCCAGCTGCTTCTCTTTCCGCGCATATTGTAAAAGTCAATCTATATATGTATTTGTCATAAAATATAGTATCGTTGAGTTAGTATACCATAACACAAGTCTCGAACTTACTTTGGGGCTAACTCAATCTGTGTGATTTGTCCGTATATATTTATATATTTACTAGCTTTCGCCCGCGGCTTCGCCCGCGTGAATTTCCCACGGGAACAGTGCTTTTTCCTGGGATGAAAGGTACCCTATGTCCTTCTCCGTACTTCCAGCTATGTGTATGCGAAATTTCAGGAAGATTGGTTCAGTAGATAAAGCGTGAAGAGGTAACAAACAAACAAACAAACTCACTTTCGCATTTATAATATTAGTTAGGATATTTATTTATTTTAATCATAGGCGATGGGCTAGCAACCTGTCACTATATCTGAATCTCCATTCCAACAGGAGGTGCGCGGGGCGCGTTAACGACGTCAGACGTGTTTAGTGTATTACTCAGTTGTAAAAATACTTAAAGTCTATATTTCGCTATAAAAAACTACCAGTGAATACGTCAACTAATCATCTAAAGAACTAAATAAAATTTAAACTAGAATAAAGTGTATCAGTAAAGTAAAATTGAATATTCCATAAACAGCTGATTCATTGTGATATTGTGTCGTGTGAACAGTGACAAGTTATTGGCTAACTACGAAACAAAACCGGTTGGTCGACCGCTAACGCACCTTAATCGGCGGTTAATTAGAGACTGCAATTTTCGCCTTACTCAAGCGAAAGTCCGTAGCCAAGCGCGTTCAACGTATGCCTGCTGGTCGGTAGTTCACGAGTTCGAGCCTAGCCTGTATCTACCATTTTACTCCATTTTGTTTTACTCCATTTCTTATTATTTTTTATTTACCGAAACGAAATGTCTTCTGATAAAATAATATGTAACGGATGCAAGAATACAATAGTGGACCGAAGATTTCTACAATGTCATGTCTGCAAATACTTTTATGATCTTGTCTGCGCGAACGTGTCAGAACAACGATTCTATAATACCTTGACGAGGGAGAATAGAGATGTCTGGACATGCATTGAATGTATAAGTATGCGGCCTAAAACGGGAAATATTAATACTCCAGTCCGCGAGATCACAGAGGGTGTCAATACTCAGCGTGGAGCAGCTAGGGTAAGCCCTACTCACCTGGACATGTCAACAGATAATTTTAATGACACTGCCCATAACGTGACTTTGGAAGTAACGGATATGTCTTCAATTATGATGGAGATGCGTGCTTTCCGTGAAGAAGTTCGCGAAGAATTACGTGCCAACAGATCGGAAATTAAATTACTGAATGATACAATCTCAACGATTCTAGGCAGAGTCATCAGCTGTGAGAATCGCATAGAAAAGCTAGAAGCACGATGTGACGCGCTTGAGGCAAACTGCAACTCTGCTCAAAGGGAAAAGTCGCTTGAGTACTCTATTCAATTGCTGAAGTCTGAGATTAATGAGAGAGATCAAGATCTACTGATAAATGATGTAGATATTTCATGCATACCAGAGGAAAAAGGAGAGAGCTTATTACATATTGTAACAAACATCGGGACAAAATTAGGTGTTACTCTCGCGGAACATGATATCGTCTGCGCTGCACGCATGGGTCGCATACCCGAAGTCACTTCCTCTTCTGCTGGCGTATCACGTCCGCGAACAATCGCCGTAAGGTTTGCAAGACGAGCTGTGCGTGATCAACTTCTACAAGCTGCCCGTGTTCGCCGGGCCGCCACCACGGACGGAATGGGACTTCCGGGACCAGCGCGACGATTCTACGTGAACGAGAGGCTTACAAGAGCCAATAGAGTGCTGTTTGGAAAAGCACGAGACCTAACTACTCGCCATAACTGGAGATACGTCTGGACTCGAGACGGTCGAACATATATACGTCAAAACCAGAGTAAGGACTCTTCGAAGATTCGTTTAAGAACTGATGATGACCTCGCTCGTGTTTTTGGTTCTGATAATGTTAGCTCGTAGAGGATACTTGAACTCCAAATCCACTTTTTTTCTTATTTGTGTTTTGATTGTTACATGCCTTAAATCAACAAGTAATATTTATATCAGTATTAGTTGGTATGTAAACATTTTAGTATCCGTAACTCTGTTAAAGTGTGTGGTGGGTTATTATTGTATTTTTATTAATTATTTTTGCGGGATTTTCTTAATTAATATTTTTGGCAAGTTTATTTGTATTACATTACTCTTGTTGCGATTTTATTACTATTTTTTCCCTATAAAATTTGTAAAAAAAATTACCTCACGTTTTTTCATAAAGGTCATGTGTGCTGCAGCTATGGCAAAATTAGTGATAGAACAAGGTACACGTACAGTGCAATTGTTTGAACAGTCTATTTTTTATAAATTGTTTATTTACATAAATACATTTAATACAACTTGTCTCAGATATCTTGCTTGTCTTTGGTTGCTTTATTTCTCTAACGTCATCTGCTGTGTTTATCTTGTTGCGTTATTTTCAACTCATTATTTAAGAACTCAGACTAAAAATTATTATTATTATTTAAGTAGTGATTGACAAATCTAAGTATTTGAAATTTGCGCTCTATAACGCACAATCATTAAATACAGGTCATGATGACTTATTGATTGCAATTGACCGATTCAAGCCAGACATTCTTGCCATTAATGAGACATGGATACCAGGTGACCAAGAAGCTCGTGCTCCGTCCCCCCCTGGCTACCGTCTGCGATATACACAGCGCCGTCCGAGACATGATAAAGATATAGGTGGGGGTGTCGGGTTTTATTATAAAAAAGAATTGCGACCTCGTTTTGAGAAGTATCCTGGATCAAAGATAGATCAGATGTGGTTTTCATTAAAAATAAATGGTTATTGTCTTCTTGTCGGGACTGCTTATAGACCTGAATGGGTAAATATCGACGTATTTACGGACGCCCTCACTGATTCTATCACAAGTCTGGGATATTACGACTACATAGTTCTTTTGGGAGATTTTAATGTGGATATGCTCGATAGCTCAACTAGTAAGTATGCTACGTTGAATAATTTCCTACAGTACCTAGACCTTAAACAAGTAGTAATTGATCCCACGCATTTCACTAAGACCTCTCAAACTTTATTGGATGTAGTGTGTACAAATTGCAAAACCCGCGATGTTACAGTCACAAATATTAAAGCATCATTAGGTCACTCTATGGTTAATCTCAGCGTATTAATAAGGAAATTGAAGCCACCTCCCACCTTTTATTTACATAGAGCAATTAAAAGAATTGATCCAAAAAACTTTAATGAAAATCTAGTATCGCTGAATTGGGACTCAATTTCCAGCTTGCCAACCGTGGACGATATGGTGGAAGTCTTTAATTATTTGCTTTTGACACTTCTGGACTTACATGCTCCCCTTATCACAATGAAAGTAAAAAATAATAATTCTTTGCCATGGATAACAGATACGGTAAAAATAATGATTGGATTACGTGATGAGGCCCATGAAACATTTCGACTCACAAAGTCTGATAAAGACCGAGTTAACTATAAACAACTCAAAAAGACTGTTGAAATTGCTATATATCATGAAAAGCATGCTTACTATGAACATTACATTAACAAGAATCAAAGTAATGCCAAAACTTTCTGGAAAAATGTTAAACAGAAAATTTTAATGGAACCTAGTAGAGGAGACTGTCTTCCTGAGAGTTTTAACGACCCAAATAAGATCAATGACTACTTCTTAAATATAACTTGTCCAGAAGTTGTTTCCTTAAAACAGCTTTCTTATTACGAATTTCATAGTCTGTTTGATCAATCTGTACCACAATTTACTCTGCGTCCTATTACTGAAGCAGAAGTAGCAAAATATATAACTCAACTAAAATCTAACGCAGTTGGGAATGACGGTATTACTAGGGGTATGACGTTGCTCACCCTTCCACAAACTTTGAAAATTATTACCGATATGGTTAATGCTTCAATTACTTCATGCGTGGTTCCTTCCCAATGGAAAACTGCATTGATCACCCCAATCCCGAAAGTGAGCGATCCAAAGGATTTTAAAGATCTAAGGCCCATTAGTATACTGCCTTATCTATCAAAGATTTTGGAAAGGGCTGTTTCCGACCAGCTTAGAGAATACTTAGAAACATCTGGCATCCTGCCATCCTATCAGTCAGGATTCCGTAAAGGAAGAGGTACCATCACTACATTGCTTGACGTAACCGACAATATCATCGCCGAACAAGACAAAGGAAATGGTACCATTCTTGTTCTACTGGATTACTCACGCGCGTTTGATTGTATAAGTATTCCCCTGCTTCTCTCTAAAATGTCTTATTACGGATTTGATAGCCGCACAGTCAAATGGTTCGACAGCTATCTGAGTGATCGGTATCAGTCGGTTAAACTTAGAAAGGAAGATGGCTCGTATGTGACATCTTGTGCAAAGCAATTGAATCGAGGCGTTCCTCAGGGATCAATATTGGGTCCACTCCTCTTCATTCTATATACTGCTGATCTACCCAACGTTATCAATTCGTGCAAATATCATCTTTATGCCGATGACGTACAGCTGTATATCTCGGTGAATCCAAATAATGTAGATTCAGCAGTAGATACACTGAACAATGACCTCGAAGCAGTTGCAACATGGTCCTCAAGTAATTCACTTCAGCTGAACCCTTCCAAATGTAAATTTATGATTTTAGGAACAAAATATCAAATAGAAAAAATCAAAAACAGTAATCCAGTTGTTGAAATTTTAGGGGAAAGTATTCCTCGTGTAGACGAAGCAAAAAATTTAGGCATTATTTTGGACGGTGAACTTAGATTTCAAAGTCATATTGTGAATACTAAGAGAAATTGCCTCTATAGATTAAAAATTTTGTATAAGGTGCGTAAACACTTGTCGGAAAAGTCTCGAATCGCCCTATGCGAATCGCTGATACTGTCGAGGCTCAATTATGGTGATGTCGTATATGGACCCCGACTGCTCAGTAAGACCCGCAAGATGGTACAGCGCGTACAAAACGCGTGCTGTCGTTTTTGTTTCGACATTCCTCCGAGAACCCATGTGTCACCATTTATTAATAACGTAAATTGGCTGAATATGGAATCCAGAAGGCGCCTACACCTTGCAACACTCATGTTTGATCTAATAAAACATAAGCAGCCTGATTACCTTTACAGGAAACTAAAATTTAGTACCTTTTATCTTCGGTATGGGGGGGGCGTTGCTAGGCCCATCCGACCGCCTCTGGATATACATGTTCATAGACGTGTGGGTTTTAGGGGAAGTTTCCGCTACCAGGCAACTAAGTGCTGGAATAACATACCTCCTCCTCTCAGAAATATGAACTCAAAGATTATATTCAAGAAACGTATAAAAGATTCTATATTAAGAAGTCAAAAAGAGTTTCAGACTTAGTTGCTCTGGCAGTGGTCAATAATTTATTTAATAATTTTTTTTTTTTTTTCTGGTGGTCATGTATTGTTTGTCCCTTTTCGGTTATTTTCGTTGCATTTAATAATGTTGAGGTTTACTCATTTAATCATAATAAGTTCTTATTAGATCAAAATAATCACTACATAGTATAAAACAAAGTCGCTTTCTCTGTCCCTATGTCCCTTTGTATGCTTAAATCTTTGAAACTACGCAACGGATTTTGATGCGGTTTTTTTTAATAGATAGAGTGATTCAAGAGGAAGGTTTATATCCCGTGCGAAGCCGGGGCGGGTCGCTAGTACATAATAAAATGAGACATTATAAGGATACAACATGCATCTACAACACAGATGATATTGTTACATGCGTCCCTGTGTACCCGAGGTGGAGGCTGAAAATCAGTGGTTTGTTCTGTGAGCAAACATATTGCTGAGCCTAAACCTATTGCTATCGCTGCGGCACACATGTTTAATTTTCATGTTTTTATTTATCTTTTTGTCATACTGTTGTGTTTGTATTTCTCTTATTAATGTAATTATAACGTGTGTGTCTTTTTAATAACAATAAACAAATTATCTATCTATCTATCTATCAACAGAAAGCCTATTCAGCTAAGCGTGGCCTTCGAGTCTCACGACTCTTGGCTCTGTCTACCCTGTAAGGGATATAGACGTGATCCTATGTATGTATGTATGTAAAAAAAATATTTCGTGAAAATTATCATTGCAAAACATGGAATACCTATCTAAAATGCGTGGGTTAAAATCTCAAACGTTGTCCTAAGTGAGCGTCAAAAGCAGCAAGGTAGCGAGGCGCGACGCGACTAGTAAATATCAATCCTAGTGGCCCAGTTACCTGTATAGTCGGTGTTTTCACGTGTAATATTTGTAATGTAGCCGCACAGTGCTCTATCCTATGACGCCGAAACAGACGCATCCTGCAATTTTCTGAAGATAAATCTGACTTATGCACGGTAATTTTCATCGAAAGCAGGAGGCTTTCGATGAAGGACAACATTGCGAGGAAAGTTGTTGACTGTAATACAGCTTCCACTAGATGGCGGTAGTAGGAAATATAAAGAAAAAAGTTCTTATCAACTTTGTGTTTGTGTATACATGCATACATACAAACAGAAATAGCAATCCATTTATTTCGCAACAAACTAACCACAGAACAGAAGTCAGCCATTACAATTAAAACAACGAATAGCAATTTTCTAGAGCACCAATGACTACTTTTACAATGTAGATGCGTGAGATTTGAAGTCGAAGTGCTTAAATACAAGTTATAACTCCTGATGTAACCACTCGTATAAAAACGGTTTTTTTTTCTTGAAAACAAGTATTATGTGTAAATACAAGAATTTTAAATGTGTGTATCATAATAAATTAGCATCATATTCGCACATCTTTTCTATCGTTAATGTAAACATGATTTAGTAATTATTCTTGAAATCATCGACGCACAAACTTTTGAATCCAACTAATAATATAAACGTAAATGTTTGTGAGAATGGATGTTTGGAAGTTTGTTACTCTTACACTCAAAAACTACAGGACGGATTTCGGTAAAATTAGGTACACGGTTAAAATGTAACCTTAAATACACATAGGGTTCTTTCATCCCGAAATTCCTACAGAAGCCCAACAATATAGAAATTAAGATAAAAACATAAATCACTTTACAATGAATATAATAAGCTAGATGTAGATGTATTGCTGATGTTACTCTCTCACTTACTGAGTGTGAGAGTGAGAGACAATGACTTAATTTTTGAGTCTGCCCTTGCCTCTCGTTACAGAATTAATATAAGTACTACGTACAGAAAGGAAACTCCCTGCCCCTCCCGCACTTCTCCCCGTTCTTGAGCGTATTGGAAAGTTATGACTATGAAAACGCACGACTATGAACGTGTTCACGGATATACAGTTTCATTTGTAGTAGTAGTAGTAGGTATATTGACGCCCGTTTCCATAAAGCGCCCGCCCTGCTCTCGTTACAACCTATCTTTACAAAACTATCATTGGCACAGCGAGTTATCTTAATTCAAATAGATTCATTTACATTTGATCTCGTTTCTTTATTTACCGACTCTAGATAGCGCCTTTGTGCCGTTGACTAAAAGAAATGTACTCCGGATTTTAAACAGAGTCATCTCTGAATTTGCGTAGAGAAAAGAGTGGGTTAAGTAGAGATAAAAAAAGTTAAGTTTATGACATAGGAAGCGAATGGTTGAAACGATCGTTTTTCTGGAGATAACGGGTTCAAATTTCTTGGTAAATATTTGCATTGCAAGCTTGAATCACCTGATTGAGAAAGATAGTATTCTTGCAAATAAATATTGATTGATTGATTTCAGGCTTCAGCCATGGATCTCTGGGTTTCAGATCCATGGGTTATAATTTTATAGGTATAATATGTTATAGGCATTTTAATATCTTTTGTTTGTTTGTTTGTAGTATCTTTATTGTACTAAGGACACATAATTCATAGTAACATAAATAGGAAGGTAAAAAAGGGATCTCTTTCAGTCAACCAGTGATAGATTGAGAGGAATATTTACTCAATAAAAGGGTAGAAGTAAGTAGGGGTCTTTTATACATGTAATAATATATATCAGATTAACCTCGACTTGCCTTGATCTTGAAGCAGTGGTAGTCCAGTCGTTAAGACGTCAATTTGTTGTCAAAAGATTGCAGGTTTGAATCCTAGTCGTGCTTCATGATTTTGTTATACCAATCTGACATATACTACTACTTTTTCTACGTCACCCAGTTGGTTAACTAAAAGAAAAATATATAGATTTTAAGTCCGCCTTTTAAATTGATGTATAAAACAGTCATTATTTAAAATAAATTATTTTTTATTTATTAGGTCAAGGCCTTGGCCTCACGATCGGTTAACAAATACAAATACAAGTATGTGAGAGCCACATGTTCCCACATGTTCCGATCGGAACAACTTGCGGGTCACGCAGATGGAATACGAAACTTGCCACGTCTGTACTCAGAGGAGGTGCAATGGCTCGTAATATCATGAATTTAATTTTCGTGAAATATGTAAGAACTGAAAAAAGGGTATATTATTAAATGACAGGTATGAGTATAATTAAAGGGAAGGTAGAGGTCGTGTCGTATAGAGAGGTCAAATCGATGGCAGAAGACAGGAATACATGGAAATTACTCCACCGACAAGAACGAAGTTCTTAAATTGATTGATTGATGAGTATAAAGACAATAGTTATATAAACCAAAAAAATAAACCTATTATACCTTTATATAACTAAATATTTAATTTCCATACGCCCTGCTTGCCACCTTGCCGCAACTAATATTAGGAATGCAAAAGTTTACGAATTTTTAATGTTTTCTCAACCGCCAATATGTTATCCTTAAAGACATATTCAACATGCACATTTTTTGGTATATATTTCAAATTTGTGTTGTTACTGCCATTGTTACTACGTTAAATGCTATTTTTCAAAGTGTAAATGGTTGAGAATAAATTATTTATCTATCTAAAGATCAAAATTTTTATGGACCACAAATCAGGGGCCCAATTTTTGAAATTGTGACTCACCAAAAAAGCGTGAGCCGAATGATTTTTTATTCGATATCCATTATTCCGTATTTTTGAATTGTCTATGTCGCATAATTCGCAACGAGTGGTCTAGACCACTCGTTTTCGTATGATTTGGAAGTCGAACGTTTTTTAAGTACGTCAAAATCATGAATGACACAGACAACCGGATACGGATATAGATGGAGTCTATTAGAATTTTCATTTTTGGGTTCCGTTTAACGCTTAAGTTATCTTTGATTGAAAATTTACGAACATTTTTTTACGATTCGTTACCGATTCGGTTTTCGTTTCGTAGAATGGAGCAGAAATTATTTTTCGCATTATTTTCATATCACTGGCAACATTGCTAGACGAGTGATTTCAAAAATACGGCTTTTATGTTTTTAGTGACATAGTAGGACGAGTGCGACATAATAGTCTATTCGTTTTCGGCGGTATGTCACACTTTCAAAAATAGGGCCCCAGTACCTACTGTATAACGAACGCTCTTATAATCAGTCGTGTAAAAACACAAAGCAATTACAGAAAGCCCACACAACACTCTTTAGTGTTGTGGTTCGTGTCGTGGTTGTCATGTCGTGTTGATTTCTATGGATGAGGCCTATGTCCAGCAGTGAACTTATTCTAGCGATGATGAACAATCTAATATTCAAAGTCCATGCCAATTCAAAACAATCCCACTGTAAGAGGCATCTGAAGGGTCACTGCGACGATAAGTTACGCAAAGGGTTGCCAGTTTCAAATTTAATTATTCTTGCGACGCACTCTGAATCGCTAGCAGTATTTACACAACTCTTTGTGCTTTTATAGCTATTTATATTGATAAAATACCCTACAAAAACCATGAATAAAGAAGCTTCTTAGCGTGTCGATTTTTTTTCTGTAAAGAGTTGTGCCAGTTTTACTCTCTCTCTTCTTATTCGTATCCTTGTATCTGAGGGTCGTGACCACCAGTAGCTATAGCTCTCGTGGCTAAGGCCTTCCAGGCAGTGCGGTCCTGTGCCTGTTTTAGGACTAGATGAAGTTTCATGTGGGCCAGGTTTATAGCCATGTTACAGTCATGTCGTTCCAAGTGCAGTTTTTAGGGTACAGGGAAGCGACAACAGAGATGCTCCTTAATTTGGAGAAAGATGTCACAACCACACAAGTTTTCCAAATCTTACCAGTAGAAGTAATTCTACTTAACTAACTAGCTATAGTTTAGCTACTAGTCTAAAGTTTGGATGTGTTTGAGTGAGGATGTACGGATGTTTGTAACACATTAACGCAAATGACAGATTTCGATGAAATTTTGTACATAAATGGAATATAACCTGAAAAGCACACAAATACTTTTATATCTCAAAATTCCCAAAAGAGTGAAGCCTCGGGGAGCAGTTGGTTATGAATATCTTCCTTGCCACGCTACTGTTCTTACTACTATCAACTTGGATACTAAGATAAAGCCAGAAGGAAGGTATAGGACCTCCGCAATAAAACACCATCAGTGTTTTATTGCAGAGGTCCTACACCTTCTGGCACCGATCAAATTAGTCGGTAAAAGCTTGTAAACTAAGAATCATTTAAATGGTTTTGAAGTTAAAGTTAGTATCGCCACATAAGTGTACCTTTTACTTTGAAAACGGATAAACTAATATTTATTTTTGTTCAATTAGAAGGACTGTAAGATCGCTAGCTCCCAGATAACGTCATTACAATATAATTACGTCCAACGCACCGTAATCAGAAGGTTTATCAGCAGAAAGAGCACAAAGCGATACTGGTCTTGAATTAATTCTCCACCCGCATTGAGATTGTTTTAACGCGGTTTGAGCCACTACTATTTGTTCTTCTGAGCTGATCTGTAATTGTATCAGAATGAGATAGTTTTTACTATATTTTATTACTAGTTATTGCCCGCAGTTCTGTTCTACTTTATTGGGATTAAAAAATGCCTATGGGGTCTTAAAATATATTACCTACACTACTGTTGAGAAGTCACCATTTGAGAATAATATTCTGTTGTTAGCTATTATTTATTAAAGACAGTATCATACTTCGAGAGAGTAATGGAAACTTGTAGTAACTCAAAACCGTGACCACCCAAGTAGCGATGCACGACTGGATAAATTGTCTCCCAATAAATTCGCGGCGCTTGACGTCACGACGGAACCGCCCCTTAAGTGAAACCTGACATTAGCCATGACTTATAGGTAGTTTAGATGTTACGAGCGAGCGTGCGAGACGACTTGCCGAGTACGAGCATAGATGGACTTGAGCTTACGCAAATAAATTGATTGATTAAATTACAATACAAATAGCGAGGGGTGAGATTCGGCTTTTTCGCACTGCAACACCCTGCTGAATTAGACGTACTAAGTTCCTAACTACCTACTATTCTTTAAGATTCACTTCGGTGTTACTATCAAATATGCAATTTTATTTAGGTATGTGCAAAATGTTGACTAGGTGCTGCTATTTTCAAAATATGTTGTGTCACCAGAGAAGCTAGCGTGCTCTTGTGGTGGACCCCTAAACTCAATTTGGGTCACTGAGCCCGGATAGTAAGTAAGTACCTACTCGCCAGTTCGACTGGAATTCTAACTCGCACGGAGTCTCGCAACGTGTAAACCAGCTATAATCGTTGCCGCTTGTTTATTTTTGCTATTCCCTGTTAACATATGTTTGGATATTGTGGTTATTTGTTACTTTCGCGTTGGGAGTAGTCGCCCATTTGTTGTAAAAATTTAGGGTTGCTTTCAACATTTTTGATGCAATAATAGTATGTTTTTATGTCGAATAGGTAATCCACAAGCTTGTCTGAATAAAGTTTCTTACTTATTACCCGACTGACCAAAAAAGAGTGTTATGTTTTCAGGGTTCATGTATGTATGGATGTAAGTTTCTTTATTCCACCATAAGTCCTGAACGGCTTAACAGATTTTGATGTGAGAGATGTTGTTAGATTCCTTGCATTCCGCCGGGTGACATAGGCTATGTAAGTTGTCAGTAGTGTTTTTTTATTTTTATATAAAAATTACTATCTATCTTTACTTATAAAATAAAGTTCAGAATTAGCGCGATCAAACAAACCAAACTCTTCAGAGTTTGGTTTGTTTGATCGCGCTAATCGCTGAAACCTTTTCCTCTCTGATTGAAAAAAGTTATATTGTTCTATGTATGACAGCCAAATTCACGAGAAAGACATACCTATAAGTATATAGGCTATACGATGCTGCATGACATGGCTTGTATTTAATGATAGTAAAACTAATCATCACAGATTTTCAAATCACGCCGAGTTTCTAGAAGTTAGCTCGTTCAAGCACTCATAGAAATGATATCTTAATTAGTTAGTACTGATAAAATAGTCCCTTTAAAAATTAATATAATGAAAATTTCAGCATAATAATATAATAGCATTGTCGGATTAATATTGATGAACACGGATACGCGTCCCCACGGTGGGAGTTAATCATATTAATATACCTTTATGGGAGTCCGGATTAACGGCTACGTCACGCAGTATATTTTAATGTTTTTCATTTCACACGCAGATTTTACAGCTCTACCTTTTTTGTTCTGTGGAATTAAAATAGGATTTGAGTTGCGCTGGAGTCAACTTTAAAAATGTATTTGATGGTGGGGTCCGGGGCATAATGGTCAGAAATCAGAATTTTTTTATTGAAAATTGGCCTTCAAAGAAGGCTCTTTTTTATGTCGAAAACTAATTATATAATCATAGTGTAAAATGACCCAAAGCTACAAACTACTAATAACTCTATTTTTTCTGCTCCTAGTCCCAAAACAAAAGAAAAATATTATGCATGATTTGTAGAGACGAAAACGAGATGAGACGTGTCACGTCTTTATCCCTTACGGGGTGGACAGAGTCAAGAGTCGCGAGACTAAAAGACTATGTTTAGAGGAGAGTTAATATAAAAGATGAAATTAAACAAGGTTTTGTCAGATCTACTGTGTATATTTTATCATTAACCCATTAACGCCCTCTGTACTCGCGCGTGTACAGCTATAAAAATATTATTTTTCAAGTTTTTTGTGTATGATATTAAAATTTAATCTCATATTCCAATAAAACATGGCACTAGTTACGTAAGAAAAATATAAATGAGATGATGGCGCCAAAATAAATATACATTTTATGATTTTCAAAAAAGGAGTGAAGACAAAATTATTACGGTAAGATATTAAAATACTTTTTTCTAATAAAAATGAGTTTTTATTTCACTTCTTTTTGCTAAATATTATTTTTAGTATGTCTTTTATTCAAATATAACGTTTTTGTAGTATTATATTTGAGTAAATCCATCGCAGTCATAATTTTATTTCAGTGTACACAGACAGGTACAATTTGTACATGTATGTAGTAAATTTAAATCTTTTTTCAGACAAACCGTACATTACAGTGGCTAATCGTTACATAAAAATAGTTTCGCGAAACTCGTAGAAGCTATTGAAGTTCTTATAGCTGATGAGAATGATAATATGGAGTATGATGTGTTGTTGTTGCCACCTGATCTAGTCATTGTAAGTGATGAAAAAGAAGGTAATAAAGACGACCTGACCAGTACAAATTTTTCTAAAGATTCCAGGCATAATTGAGGATCCGGTTAGTGTGAAATTCACGCTGGCCAGATCCTGATAAATCTGATTAGGACAAAAGAAATGATGAACCCCTATCAATTTTTTTTTGACACAAAAAATGAAATTACCATCGTACACTGGAAGGTCAACGATAGGGTCAAATTTTGTGAAAAAGTGGTGTAATGTAAACAAAAAGTTGATTTCAATATAACAACATTATTTATAAATTTATAATAAAGGAATAGGCGAGGTCGATCAAATGGAGCAATCCATCAGTCTGTGTAGAGTAGCCATAATGGGAAAGAAACGGTGGTAGGTGTTATTTATTTATATTATAGATAATTATGGCAATGTCTAATGCTTGGCGACTACATGTATTGTTAAGTAAATACCTACGATGGGAGTGACAAATATGGATCAATTAGTCTTGAGACGTGCAGTAGCATGATCATATAGATCATATCTTAGGCCATCATATCTTAGACCTAAAAGTCGCCTTTCATCGTCTTCAGACATTGGACTGTATCGAAAAATGACTATCTTGACTCCCAACGCATTGTTAAAACCCTTTGCGGTGTGTTATTTATCACAATCGCTTACAGTGGCAGTGTGAACTATATCAGAAGACGCTTTGTGTGGGACACCTTGTTTTGGACAATTTTATACTCGATCTGCCCAATGTACCTGCCCGTGTACACCATTATAATTTCTAATATAATTATTTTTTATTTTATTTTTTCTTGTATTCTTTTCATTTAGCTTATAATAAGTCAATAAATAGCATTTAAACAGAATTTTCGCAGGTAGTTTCATTTTGGGCGTTAATGGGTTAAGTCTGATGTCCTTCCTTTCAATATGTTTTAGGTCAACCCGGAATATTTTGAAAATATAGGTAATTGATCCCCTCAAGATTATCCTTTTAAAGATGTTATCATGTCAACTAGTGGAAAACGGCTGAAGTATAATGCTATTACAAAAATATTTTAGTTAATCAGATTTAATTTAATTGATTACTGTGAACATATAGTTCTATAATAAATAAAATAGTGCATGGGAATGTATGTATATGTTCTGTTTATAAATAAAATATTTTAATTAACGATTGAACCAGAGTAACTGATGTATCGTACCTGTGAAACAAATAAAAAAGATTGCACCTCACCCTGTTCTACTTTAATTCGCAAGAAAATGCATTGAAGGATTTATTTCAACAGCCCACTCCAATTTACCTTTCAAGCCCACATACGACCCATAGAGTTGTTATAAAACATAGAATAACAATCGAGGCGAAAGTCAGTGGTTGAGGAATGAGTGACAAATAAATATTTTGATTTTTTTTAATAGGTACCTCTCTCTCTCAGCCGAAAGACGTCTACTGCTGGACAAAGGCGTTCCCCAAGGATTTCCACAACGACCGGTCCTGCACTGCCCGCATCCATGCGCGTCCCGCGACCTTCACCAGGTCGTCGGTCCACCGAGTGGGAGGCCTGCCAACACTACGTTTTCCGGTTCGTGGTCGCCACTCGAGAACTTTTCAAAGTCAAAGTCAATTTTTTTTATTGAAACTTGGCCTTCAAAGAAGGCTCTTTTTCACGTCGAAACGCCCCAACGGCTATCTGTTCTACGAGCTATGTGCAATAATATATATAATTCTATGAATACCTATCTGTAAGAAGGGAACCATGTAGAAATAGGGACTTGTATGGAAGCGGTCGGTTTATGTGCTGCCTTTTCCCAGTCTATGTCCTATCTAATGTCTTGATCATTGTCGTACTGTCGATACTGGCGTAGTATATAATAAGTCTATGGTTTGATAGAACTGTATAGATAAAATAATTTTGCATGTGGCGGTATATTCATCATCATTTCAAACCTCTAACGTCCACATGCTAATAAGAAGAATGGAACCTTAAAATTGTCTAGGATACCACTCCAGTCTATGACAAGAATAATTACAGGTAAGAAGAAGGAGAATAATGGAACTGTAAAATGTTTGTCTATGATACACCTCTAGTCTCTGGCAAGAATAATCACAGCGTGCAATAATCAATAAAACTGTCTTAGAGTCGGAACCGCGCCCATTACTCACCGCTAGATAGCGCCCGTAACAAGTGTGAATTTCAATGTACACTTATAGTGAATCTTATCTACTACGGAAAGTAGAAACAAATTACTGTTTCTTTTTATACTTTATAGAAAATAATCTCTGAAAAGGCCTTCTTTATGGATAGAAAAGGAGGGTATGCCATATCGATGGCTTAGAGTGAAAACCTCGGATGTGATTTTTTTGGCAAAAGAAACATCCGAGGTTTTCACTCTAAGCCATCGATATTGAGAAAGCCCAGTACATTTTTTTAAATAACATACTACTACTACTGCAGAGCTGCGACCCGAAGTGGATCATGGACTCCGACACGAGATGATGCCATTTTTTGCAGTCTTGCACCAGCTCTTGCGAGTTGGCAGCTCTGAGCCTTCATAGGTCTTGAGAACCTCATCGCTCCAGCGCGGTACCTAGGTCGGCTGACTGGTCGACGGACCCTCGGTCAACCCTCGTGTGTTCTTTTGACGGCACGATCCTCTCCCATTCTCTCCACATGTCCGAGCCAGCGGAGTCTGGCTGCTTTGACCTCTCCGATGATATTTGGTTCGGACGCTAGATAATAATTTAATTATAATTTTTAGGTTCTTCCTAGCTCTCAACTTTCCATCCTGATCTTTTGCGGGCTAATTTTCCAGAGGATCTGCCGCTCCGCCATTAATAATATAGGTAAACTAGCAATCGGATTACCTGACGGCAAGTGTTCACAAAGAGCTTAAATTATTATACTGACGAAATATGGTGAGAAGATAGATCGATTTAAATACAATAAATACATACATAGAATTACGTCTTTATCTCTTACGGGGTAGATAGAGCCAAGAGTCATGAGATTCGAAGGCCATGCTTAGCTTAATGCAATAAATGATTCTTAAAATAATCTTAACCAATCAAGTATAGGCCCATTCTCTGGGCTTTGACAATCATGTATCAACATCATCTAATCAGCGCTAATCTTGCCTTAGCTTAATTTAATATCGGCGAACCTCGTTAAGATCTATTGATTAGTTAAATTAACAAGTTATGACATAGAGCATGGCTGTGATCACATGATCATAGATAATTGTATCAAGGTAGAATTGTGACATAGATACTGTAGTTGCTATGGTGATGGTCTTATGTCTCATTCACACAGGTGTAGTGAGGCAGATCCATAAAGATAATTAATTAAAAAAAAAATCACTTGAAAATTCGACTAATTGAGCGTGTATGAGTGAGTAAAAGGTAGCTTTCTTTTTTCGTTCTTGTCAAACAGCAAAAAAATAAACTTTTGGCATTTCTATTAGGGTTAGACTATTCCAAAGTCTGTAATTTGAATATACCTACATGCTGCGTTTAATAATAACAGTACCGACTTTTCTGTATTTACTAGGCGTGAGTGCACAAACAAATCACTAGTGAGTGGTTTACACGAGGGCAGGGCAGTGGCCCTGCCCTCGTGTAAACCAGGCTTTAATATCAAGTAGTTATTTATAGAAAAACCGTTCTTTTAACAAGCTGTTCTATTGTGAAATCATATTTTTCACGGAAATATAAATAATATTCAGAATAATTCTGCGAATTTCTTAGTGCCTTTTTCGCGGCGACTCGATTGACAGTATGTAACTAAATGGCGCAGTGCAACGTGCGACATCGCGTCGCGGGCACGCAGCACTGCGCCATTTAGTTACACACCTTTAATCAAGTCGCCGCGAGTCGGTGCTACCGAAGTCGCGTCACGCGCTGCACGAGCCCTAAGGATGGTTCGGTTTCGATGCCCGGTCGGTTCAAGATGGAAAATCATCCTTTTCAGTTTGCCCTGAGATTTCTTGGTCCAAAATGAAAGTAAGAGACCAAGAAATTAGACGTTTTTGTTGATATATTCTCTCTCTCTCTCTCAGCCGAAAGACGTCCACTGCTAGACAAAGGCCTCCCCCAGGGATTTCCACAACAACCGGTCCTGCGCTGCCCGCATCCATGCGTAACCCGCGACCTTCACCAGGTCGTCGGTCCACCGATTGGGAGGCCTGCCAACACTACGTTTTCAGGTTCATGGTCGGTACTCGAGAACTTTTCTGTCCCAATGGCTATTTGTTCTACGAGCTATTGTGCCCCGCCCACTGCCATTTAAGTTTGGCGATTCTGCGGGCTATGTCGGTTACTTTAGTTCTTCTACGGATCTCCTCATTTCTGATTCGATCACGCAGGGAAACTCCGAGCATTAGGACCTTTTAGGACCTTTCCTTTTTTTAGTCTATGTCAACGACCTGCCTTATATGGTTGAGAAGCAGGCTGGTATAGTGTTGTTTGCTGATGACACGTCTTTAATTTTTAAGACTGACCGCCATAGCGAAAATGTGGATGCTGTGAACAGCACTTTGTCTGCCATATCAGACTGGTTTTCTGCTAATAACCTGATGCTTAATGCAAGTAAGACCCATTGCATTAAATTTACGCTTCCTAATGTTAGGCAGGCCCATGTTGATATCAATATAAATAGTAATAAGTTAGAGTTCATTGAAAGTACCACATTTTTAGGAATAACATTAGATTCTAAATTACAATGGGGTGCTCACATTTCTAATTTGTCTAAAAAACTGAGCTCCGCGGCTTATGCTGTAAGACGAATCAGACAACTGACGGACGTGGCAACTGCTAGGTTGGTTTATTTTAGTTATTTCCATAGCCTAATGTCGTATGGCCTATTACTTTGGGGAGCAGCAGCCGACATACAAACAATTTTTATACTTCAAAAAAGAGCGATTCGTTTTATTTACAGATTAAGAAAAAGAGATTCACTCAGAGATTTCTTCAAAGATATAGATATTTTAACCTTACCATCTCAGTATATTTTTGATAACATTATGCATGTTAGGAAAAATATTTCGTCTTTCAAAAAAGTTTGTGATGTCACAGATATATCCCTGCGAAACAAACATAACTTGTACGTTCCAGGGCACAGACTGGCTAGGGTTAGGAAATCATTTGTGGGAAACTGTATACGCTATTATAATAAAATACCAAAATCTGTCCTTGATATGCCTGACAAGAAATTTAAACATTATATTAAGGAGACACTTTGTAAGAAGGCATATTATACGACGGATGATTATGTAAATGACAAAAATGCGTGGCCCGAGCCTGGTACAGTGACCTCCTAAGACTGTCATATTACTCTCTAGGTACATTGTGTACTTTTACTTTTTCAATGACATTTTATTAATTTATAATTTTTATTAATTTATAAATTTGACATTTAATATATATTCAATGTATATTCGTCCACATATACAGTTATTTAATTGTAAGACATATGTTGTAAAGTGACGTCTTTGGAGAAAATGCAGCAGTGGAGTTTGTTACGCCGCCTCTTCTCCACTTGCGCTTTGGAGGCGGTGGTAAACTTAGCTTTAAGTAATTTTATGACGTCAACTAACTAAAAAACAAGAAAGTGACGATTTATAAGTGCTATTTTTAAGCCAACATAAATAAAAATAATTGACTTTGACTTTGCATAGCGCGCTCCATCGCCCTTTGTGTGACCTTGAGCCTTCTTATGAAGCCTTTAGTATGCGACGTCTCTGTTCCGTATGTCATTATTGGCAACACACAATAGTCAAAGACCTTAGTCTTGAGACACTGCGGTATTTTGGACGAGAAGATATCGCGAAGCTTCCCGAATGCTGCCCATTTGAACGTTGATAAATTGTGTGTAGTTTATTTAATCTATTTGAAAATCAGAACTGGTCTTACATACGGCGAGTATCCACGAGCTTTACTCATATTTTACCTTTTTCTGGATAAGTGTCAACTGAGAACAATAGTATCACAGGCCATGATCTTCTTTGCTGTGCTATCAACGTAAATAGAAAAGAAATTAACCAAACTGAAATTACACAAAGTGAAAAAGATTAATAACCTGTTGTGAAGCATAATAATATGTTCAAATATAAAGCATGTCCTGCCAGTCCCTCTCATTTTATTTTCAATGACAAAGAAAATATAACAGATGGCACCACCTGCCTCATTTCAAAATATATTATATGTTTTTGGTTTTATTCTTATATTTAAAGCAGTTTTATGTGTTTGAATTTTTTTGGCATGACTCGGCAATTATTTCTCCATATAATTTGACGCTCTTTATCATATTTCATCGCAAAATATCAAAATTTTATTTTTTTATTTTTAACGCGCCATCTCTTGAAATTTTGCTGCAAGATTTGGTAAGTTAAGCATAACAATAGATGGCGCGCATTGAATTCTGACTTTGATTTTGTTCTAGGGATTGACAATAATCATTTAATATCGACTGTCGATACTTTTGTAGACATTACCACAGAGTACTATATACTGATATTACTTTAAAAATAAAATTCAGATTAATCGGATATTATCACGGTATTTATCAAAAATTGAAAAAGACTGAGTTTTGTATGATTTGAACCGGAAAAGTTGTTTTTTATAGTTCCAAAAGACGTTAAACCTACGATTCTACATTTAACCGTACATATATCACCTACTCTTTTTACCAATAGCATCATCGCCATAGCTGTCTCTTGCCGATCTAAAATAAGTTTCAAATAAAAAAATAAAAAATAAAAAAAAAAGGTTTAGTACATCTGTAACGTTCAACCCATTACATCTACATCTTAAGTACCTATCCTACTTCCTACTATAATCGGGCCGAAACCTAAACTCCCGTATGACGTATATCACTTTGACAATAATAGTGATGTACCTAAACACGAATTGCTGCGATTATTTGATGTTACATAACAAAAACAAATCGAAATAAAATAAATATTTTTATTAATCAGAAGTCTGAACCTGAGTCTAGAGTCGCTGTCATCGTCAATAACATGGATAATAAATTCATTGTGAATAATACTATCTACTTGATGTCACGATTCGATACGATTGCGTGAATTCTTGTCCCTTTTTCTTTCTTTTTTTGTATTACTTTAATGTTAAATATCTTTAATCTTAAAACACAATAATTTTTATATCCTGCATTTACAAACCTTGTTAAATAAATCGATAAATTAAACGATGTATCGCGATTTTTTACATTTTCATTATCGATTTATTGTAGACGGATGCAATGAAACTCCCTAAATGGGCAAGCCGGAAGTTCAAGTACTACATTTCCGCGCATAGATTTAAAATTTAAAAAATTCGGAACTTCATGGGCTTGACCCTGATGACACCTGTCATACGGGAGTTTAGGTTTCGGCCCGATTATAATATTATAAATGCGAAAGTTTGTGAGTGTGTGTGTGTTTGTTATCTTTCACGAAAAAATTACTGAACGGATCTGGACGAAGTCTGGATTAACACACATAGGTTACTTTTAATCCTGGGAAAATGTACAGTTCCCGAGGGAAACGGGGGCGAAGCTGCTGGCGGAAGCTAGTTTGCAATAAATCAATGTACCTATGTATTCATTTAAAACTAAGAAGGGCGGTAGCTACCTATATATAGATACGTACCTACCAATAGCTACAAAACTATAATACCTACGTACTTATTTGTTCGTAAGAATTTAATGGTAGGTAGGTACTTCTACTATTTGAGTTAAGTACATTCTTCCATTATGACATTAGTTGGGTATTTTGTTTTGATAAAATAATTTAGAACATTTATGGGATGCAACCTGTGTGAGTACTTATGCGGCGTCCTATATTAATTCCACTATAATGCGCGAAGCTGGGGCTGCTGCTCGTGCGGCTGCCGGACAAAAGTATAACAAATATTCAATTCTGTCACGGAACTATGAATTTGTTCCGGTAGCCGTTGAGACAGCTGGCCCTTGGTGTGCGGAAGCAAAATCTTTTGTGAAGGATTTAGGACGCCGTTTAAGGGACCGAGGGCATGACATTCGCTCTGGATGGTACCTGATTCAAAGGATATCCCTTGCTATTCAGAGAGGAAACTCTGCCAGCGTAATAGGTACCTTTGAACCAGGTACTGTCCAGGGTGGTATTTTTGATTAAATTAATTTTAATGTATTTAATAATTTTATGGGTAGTTAAATAGGTAGTTAATCATATATCTTCTAATTAATTTATTTTTAAGTTTAATATTGTTTTGTTTTTCTATTGTTTCCCAAATAAAATAAAATTAAAAAATCCCTAAGATTCATAGGTACTGAGGTATTTAGAACAGATAAACTATTCGGCGGCAACGAAATCACTATTTGTTGTTAAAGGGAACCCATCACTTTATTGCAATTTACTTCAACGATTTTCATGTCCCATAAAACCATTCGCAGATATTTTAATACAATATGTAACAAATCCTTAAATCTGTTTACATCGAAATCTCATTTACACGATTATTCATTACGTACAAACACACTCTATCGTTATTTCTTTTCATATTTTATGTATTTCATCGAAATAATGAAACATCAAAGTTTCAGTTTGCAACATCAAATATTACATTATTATGTTACCCTATATAGATAGATTAATCTGGTAGTATTGTATTGATCAACAGTAAATTTATAGCTAGTCCATTAATTATAAATGGATCACAAATCCGACTCAGAGCACCCCGACTCCACGTGGCTCAACTTTGTCATATACTAGAGTGTTATTCCTTCGCGCGGAACCAGAAGGCTCGCGAAGGAGGTCCTGAGAAAATGAGGGCACAAAATGAGCACAAAATGAGCGGAGCGAGGTTAAGTGCCCGAATGAATCGAAGGGCCGACGGAGCGAGTCTTCTGGTGGAGCCACCCAGAAATACTTGCTTGCTGCATGGTTGCTGCATGCTTGGTGCATGCTTGCATGCTTACTGCATGCCTGCTTGCATGCTTGCTGCATGTTTGCATGCTTGCTGCATGCCTGCTTGCATGCTTGCATGTTTGCTGCATGCTTGCTGTATGCTTGCTGCATGCCTGCTGCATGCTTGCTGCATGCCTGCTTGCATGCTTGCATGTTTGCTGCATGCTTGCTGTATGCTTGCTGCATGCCTGCTGCATGCTTGCTGATGCTTGCTTCATGTTTGTTGTGCTTGCTGAATGCTTGCTGATGCTTGCTACGTGTTTGTTGTGCTTGCTGCATGCATGCTTGCTGTATGCCTCAATCTTGCTAATACCTTTTTGCATGTTTTAAGCAACAACAAGCGAATGCAGCGCTCGATGAAACGTTACTGCGATTAAAAGTTATGATGCGCATCGTTACATATTGAAACATGTTATTATAAATGGTAACATCGATATCTTAATACATGTGTGAAATGTTAGTTTGATATATCGTTTTTCTTGGAATAGTAGAAATTTTATAACGTTTTTTTAGGAAATGTTGTTCGATATTATGAAACTGCGATAATAAGTTTTTCGATGTTTTAAGAAAAAAATATATTAAAAAACGTGGAATAGTTTTCTGGGACATGATAATCGATGTGATAAAAATATGTATTTTAATAGACACCCGTTGTTAAATAATGCGCAACCATTAATCCATCTATTTTAGATAGATTATCCGATTGCCCTTTTTCGAATCCTTCATCCATTTTATTAATCGAATAATATTTACTATTATTAGACTCGGACCAAAACAACAAAATACTGTGCAAGCTATTACACCTACTACTATAACCGCTGGCGACTTGATATTTAGCGGGCCGCGGGCCGCGCGGCGCGTTGTGAACTTGTGACATGACGTCACAAGCGGTCACGTGACTGTTAGCGGGACTCGATATTTTTCGAAACTTTGAATGCCTATAAAATCTACTAGGTATTTTTGACTACAACAAAAACTAGTGTATTTGTATACATACAGGTTTTACTGACATGGCTTTACATTTCAAGCGATTTGGCATACCTAGTAACATTCTTCATTATTGATATTGAACAAAACATACTCTCAGAGCCGGCTTTAGCACTACCAACGCCCTGGGCGAGATTTCTATGGCGCCCCTAAATACTATTCAAACCCATACGAAAAAGGCAAAGGGTAAAAAATATATTATAAAATTTCGTGCCTCAGACGACTATCGAGCACATTGAGAGTTTAAAGTTTTTTTTTTATATATTTTATTTAAGATTCATAAGAATGAAGCACCTGTAACACAAGTTTTTATTACTTAGCACTGGACTAACGAGAGCTATAAGGTGCAAAAAGAATTATTTGAGAAAGTCAAAAACGAAAAAAGTGCGAAAATAGTGAAAAAAAAAAACCATTTCAGAAATCAAGAATTTTTGATATTGGCGTTCAATATTTTTAAGGGTTTTCCCTGTAGCTTAACCTTTTTGAAAAGAGTCAAAGTGACAGAACTTCGATACGCGTGTGGAAATTTTGCAATTACACAGGTGTAATGTCGAGGATAAAAAGTAATTGAGCTTTGCCTAGAATGCTTTGGTATGTCTGTGTATTTTGTGTTCTCCTCTAGAGGTCGCATTTCACAACCGATTCCCGCGAAATTTTAAGAGCAGATTCAATAAACATATAAAAATCGATAGTCGAGGATTTTTTTTTAATTATTTTTGAAAATGGCGGATTTGGCACAAAGGGCCTAAGCGTAAGCGCTTTTGGATTTCTCTTACGACCAATATGTGCCAACTCAAAATAATCCTAACTAATATTATAAATGCGTGAATTTGATGGTTTGTTTGTTTCTTCTTCACGCTTTATCTACTGAACCAATCATCCATCTTTCGCATACACATAGTTGGAAGTACTAAGAACTCCCATAGGGTATCATCCCGGGAAAAAGCTCGCGAGCGAGCCGCGGGCAAAAGCTAGCGTGTAATAAATTAAGAGGCGCCTGCGGCGGCCCTTTATGATGACCCTTTGAGGCGCCTCTTTGGGACGACCCTTTGAGGCGCCTCTTTGGGACGACCCTTTGAGGCGCCTCTGGGACGACCCTTTGAGGCGCCTCTCCTTCTTCTCGCCCCTCACCGACAACTAGGGGGCGCCTGCGGCGCCCCTCACTGGACAACAGGGGGCGCCTGTGGCGCCTCTCTCCGGACAACAAGGGGCGCCTGCGGCGCCCTTGACGTCCGGCGCCCTGGGCCGTCGCCCAAACGCGCCCCCCCCTAAAGCCGCTCCTGCATACTCTTATATAGAAACTTTATATAGTACTAATTCCAACGTTACAAGCTACCAGTTCTTTTCTTCAAAATATTGTAGATGCCAGTTTGACTGTTTTTGAAGAATATTTTTACATGATAAAACACAAGCAAAATGTCTCTAAGGATCACATATCTCCGGAACTACGAGCTTGATTTAAATAAGTAGTTATTTTTTGTTGAACTAGGTATTTTGGGAAGGGAACTGCAAGTTTCATCAAAATTCGTTCAGTAGTTTTTGAGATAGGGAATGTTACCTACGTGTTTTGTCCTCGGCTAACATTCAAAACTATTTTCTGCTTAAAGTCGGTTGTTTTTCTGAAAAATTACTAGTTCTTTTAATTTGATTAAATAGATAACACCGCCATCTATTAATTCATCTCTGTAAACGTCACGCACAGCAATGAATGCACCATCTGTCGGAATTAGTCACACAACTTTGATGCTGGAAAATTTAGTTCCTTTTATTAGTGTTGGCGCTGTAATTATTAGTATTAGGCGGGTACCAAATGCAGTATGGCGAATGACACTCTGTTACGATAGTATATAGTACTCTGTGTATAAAGTCATCAAAGTATGCAAACTCTTTATAAAAGACATGCTTTTGCCTTCGGCTTAGGTCACGTGAATTTCCTTTTCAACCGACTTCCCAAAAAAGGAGGAGGTTATATGTTTCGATGTATGTATGTTTTTTTTTTTTTATGTATGTTCGCCGATTTCTCCGCCTATAGTGGACTGATTTCCGAAATTATTGTTTTATTCGAAATAGTTTATTCCCAAGTTGGTCCCATTTTAACCACGTCAAAATCTGTTCGGTAATTTTAAAGATACCTAACAAAATATAAAAATTCAAACATTGGATTATAGAGCAAAAGCCCGCGACAGCATGCCCTTCTTTATTTTATGAAAACTCAAGATTCTCTATGCATGTCCCCAACACAGAAATAGTAATTAGCGACTATAAAAGTTGGATCATGATTGCTTAGGTAGATAATTTGTAGCAATCATATTTAAAGTGGTAGCTTAATTTCCATAAAGTAAGAATTTTTTAAGATTTTATTCCGAATAATATGAGAAATCATGCCATCCATTGCCAAGCCATTAGTGCAGATACAAACCCCTGCCAGACATTGTAACTTTACTAAATTATAGTCATGTTTGTTTTGATAGCTGAATTTATTGATACTTTGAGAGGTCCCCAAAGGTGCTTTCGACCTATAAAATTCACTTTTGCTATCCATATTACCTGCATAAGCAACTAAGATTCAAACTTCACGAGTAGTCACTAATATTTTTTACACGTGGATATAAGTGAAATTTGACACTGAGAAACATTCAGCATTTTTGAAATAAGGCAGGTTGGTCGTCGCGGGCTCTTGGTCTATTTATGTGCCAAAAATTCCGTGGAATTCTGACAAGTTCTGACATTTCAATAAAACTGACATAAAACGTTTTGATTTCTTAAATTTTGGCCAGTGAAAAAATAAGTTTAAGTTTTCATGACAACAAAATTGCGCCAAGTGCACTAAAAATGATAAAATATTTTTTTTTTCCCTAAAAAATGAACCGACTTTTATAGTAAAACTTAAAATCATGAAATAACTTAATAGGCAGATTAATCAAAAAGAAAAATGTATCGGCATGCTTCCAACTGAATGAGGTGAAGTCGGTGCCAAATTAAATCATCTAAATTAACATTAGAATCATGTGTAATTAAAATGCCTAATATCCTTACTCCTTGCACTTGGCACCGACTTCACCTCATTCAGTAGGTAGCATGCCAATACATTTTTCTTTTTGATTAATCTGCCTATTAAGTTATTTCATGATTTTAAGTTTTACAATGGAAGTCGGTTCATTTTTTAGGGAAAAAAATTTTATTATTCACTCATTTTTCACTCCCTTATAGATAGAATTTGCAAAATTACTTTCTTAGTGAGCACTTACACTACATTTATAGAACCTTTCTGGGAAAAATCGAGTTTCTACGTTTAGCGGTTTCGTCTCTGCATTCATACAGGTAATCAGTATATCAGTCAGAGAGTCGGCCGATTATAGGTAAATTAGATGGTTATACCGCTCATTCTACTTTAAAAAACCTTAACCAAAATGGTGGTGTGGTTGTTTATGTGAGGGACTGCTGGGACGCAACGGTTACGGAGCCAGTTTTTAATGATGGAGAAATATTACAGATAAATCTTACTAAAGAGCTGTCACTGATTGCTATCTACAGAAGCCCCTCCTTCAAACAACTGGACAATTTTATAAATTCTTTAGACCATGTTCTGCATTCCGTCAAGAACGTTCCTACTGTTATTGTAACGGGCGATATTAACATTAATATAGTGAACTCAGATACTAGCTCAGAATTTCTAGATCTAATGGCTGTATATGGTCTAAATCCAATAATTTCTAAAGTTACAAGAAATGACTCTTGCTTAGATCATATTTTCTTAAAATCTAGACATAATCGTGCTGTGGGAGTAGTTTGTGATTTTGATATTACGGATCACAGAGTAATTATGATGGGGCTTGATACACACATAAATAATAACTATCCTGTCAATCGTTGCGTAACTACCGTTAATTATAACGCTGTATTAGATCAACTTAAAACTACTGACTGGTCGGCAGTTACCAGCGAGCAGGATGTTAACATATCAGAAAACAAATTTAAATCTATTATCAAAACTGCGATAGCGAACAATACGGTTCACAAGAAAATTAGTAATTCTAGGTTTATCCATAAACCGTGGATATCCCCAGGTCTTGTAAGATGAATGAACCATCGAGACAAATTACATGCCACTGCCAAAAAATATCCCAACGATAGAACTAAAAAACTTATCTACACACGGTACAGAAACTTTCTCACAAATTTATTACATAAATTGAAATGCGAATATAATAGTAAACAGCTTGAAGATTGCAAAAATAACTCTAAAGACTTATGGAAAGTGATAAAAAATATAACCGAAGCTCCAAACAATAAAAATGTAGCGTCTGATTTGCTTAAAAGTAAGCATAATGCTCAGGATTCAATTGATAGTTGCAATGAACAATTCTCTTCCGTAGGTAAAGACTTAGCTAATAAATTACTCAACGAAATGGAAGAAAATAATGAATCTTTGATAGAAAAAAATGACTTAGGCAGCCCGGTTGGTATTAGTTTCTTCCTACATCCCACTGATATGCTAGAAATAGACTCAATAATCCAAAATCTGAAAAGCAATACAGCGCCAGGTATAGATGGCATTGGCACTAGATTACTTAAACATATAAAAAGTGAAATACTTCAACCCCTCACTCATATTCTAAATCTCAGTTTAAGCACTGGTATATTCCCTGATTCCTGGAAAGAAGCGGTAGTTACACCCATACATAAAAACGGACCCAAAGATAATGCAATGAATTATAGACCCATATCACTACTATCCATTTTTGCTAAAATTTTAGAAAAAGTTGTTAACAAAAGACTTTCTTCATTTTTAATGACTCATAAATTATTATCAAATAATCAATTTGGATTTACTGCTGGTAAATCAACCGAGGATGCTGTTAGTCTGCTTGTTAATCATGTCTCAACACTGTTGGACAATAACATGAAAAGTATTGGGGTTTTTCTCGATCTAACTAAAGCATTTGACACTGTGGCGATTCCTATTCTACTTAATAAGCTCGAACATATGGGTATCAGGGGTCTTCCGTTAAAATGGTTTGAGAGCTATCTAACAAACAGACGTCAAATGGTAAGAATAGGTAACTGTATCAGTAGTCAGCTTCCGGTTGAATTCGGCGTTCCCCAAGGCAGTGTCCTTGGTCCAACACTTTTCATTATTTATATAAATGGTATCCTTAACTTACCACTGCAAATGGCAACTATCGTCTGCTATGCAGATGATACAGCAATTATCTTCCATGGTCACTCCTGGGAATCAGTGTTCATTTCGGCCGAAATAGGTATGAGACTTATTACACAATGGCTAAATCATAATTTACTCTCTCTCAACATCTCTAAATCCAGTTATATTTGCTTCCATAAAACTGCAGTATCAGCACCAAACCCTTCACTTAGATTAACTATTCACACACCCCTTTGTAATTCATCTGTTTGTACCTGTAATACTCTGCAGAAATTCGATTTTGTGAAATACCTTGGCATCATAATAGATAACAGACTCTCTTTTAAGCCACACATTTCAATACTCGCGAAGCGAATTAGGAAGCTAATATATACAATGAAATTGTTACGTAACGGGGCTAACAATTCTATATTGAAATTGGTCTATTTAGCTTTATGTGAATCAGTTATTGGTTACTGCATTAGTGTTTGGGGTGGCGTTGGAATTACCACCATGTCTGAAATAGAAATAGCTCAACGGTCAATATTAAAGGTCATGTTGAAAAAACCTTTTCGTTATCCAACAACACCACTTTTTACAGAAGCTGCTGTATTAAATGTCCGCCAATTATATATTCTAAAAATTGTACTAAAACAGCATGCAATAGTTATCAGGTCCAAAGAATATCCACAACTATTACAGCGTAGAGTGTTCAAAGTTGACTTAATAAAAGTGAAAACTACTTTTGCCCAACATATGCAACAATTCATGTCAGTATCAGTTTATAATAAAATAGTTAAAGTTTGTGACATAAAAACACTAACTGTAAAAAGATGCAAAATAGTCATTCAAAATTTCTTATTAAATCTATCATATTCTGAAACTGAAAATCTTATACGAATAATTACCTAAATAAAACACTAATAAACTCACATAATTTTCTCTCTATCTTCTAATAATGTTATATCTTAGTAGTATCCTCAGTGTACGTACGTGATTATTATTATTTTATTTTTTTGTCTTTATACTTTATTTCTTTGTAGGTTTAAGTTTGTTGATGTTTTTGGTTTTACGTATACTTAAAAGTGTTTGTTAATACACAGCTTTAAGGCACTTTGGCTTACGATGAATGTTGCTATTTTTCTATAATACTAATGATCGCATAAATTTGTTAAAACTCTATCCGTCTTATTCCAAAAGTTTGATTTAAAACAGGTTTAAACCTCGACTAAAAGATCCTGGATTGTTACGGTGTCAAAATTAGTACCAGGTTTAAATCTTGGTCTTATTACAAATCTAAGACTAACCGAGGACAACATAAACCAGAGATCATCCGTGGTTTAAACAAAAAATGACAGTCATTCGTTCTTTCACACAGACTTCGTTCATTATGACATTCCATTTCTTTCGACGTTGATATGAACTTCATACTTAAAATTCGTAAATTACTTTTTATTAATAACAAAACAAATCATATTATTATTCTTTCTTTTAGTTTTAATCTCAAGAATGAGCACAACCAACATTGGTGCTTAGGATTGTGTTTATAATTAATCATAATATTTTTAAAATATCTAGCATGAAATAGATCAAACGGAATGCAGTTACGCGGCACGTAATTTGACACAATGACCAAAGCAAACCAAAGTTATGTTTATTTAGGTTACGTTTACATTACAAGAACTTGTTGTTAAAAATAAAGAAATATCTAGTTTCTAGGAATACTGATGCGTAATTCTGTGCGAAAAGTCGTGTATGTTTATTCAGTGGGTCTAATAGTGAAATTAATCACACCGACGACACATCAAGTCGCCAACACGTCTACAATAAATCGCAATCTTCGAAATCCATCATAATAAATGGTATTAATATCCACTTTCTTCAAAAATCTACACAACATAACCCAAGTTAACCTCAAAAGCAGAGTTAGACCATAGATAAACTAGGGTCTCGCGGGTTTAACTTTGGTACCGCAGATAGTCCAAGACTTAGCGTTAAACTTCGTTTTGTAATAGGATTTTTTAGTCTATGGTTTAATCCAAGATTAAACCTAGTATCAAATTTAGTCCGCTTTTTTGGAATAAAACGGTATTAGATTCCTGCGAGACAGGCTCGTCCTAGTGTGGAAGTCGCAGGTCAATATTCCAGGTACTTCATTGTTCTAAAATATAATTTAAATTTAATTAATTAAGAAACCATTTGTAATCTGTTTGGAAATAAAGATTATTATTATTATTATTATGTTTTTATATATTGTTTTTACACACTTTTCAGGATTTAGAATATCTTCACGGGCTTTTGGCCAAGCAAAGATATATGACTTTTTGAAGTATTATGTATTCTAGAGAGAGGAATTTTCCGACAATCCTGCAGGTATTGAGGATCGCAGCTTTTTGGAGAAGAAGGTAAGTAAGAGGGTGTATATTCTATTATTTATATTTTTTATTTTTTCTTCTCAGTTTATGTTTCAAAATAAACCGGTTTACTGTTATACACGGGCCTAAGCCAAGTGTGTAACAGGAAGGTTATCAGGATTGGATATTATGATATTTGCGTGATTTTGTGATTGATTTGATGTGTTAGTAGTTAATTGGGTGGTAGGTGTGTGTGAGGAAGGTTGTCCGTCTGTCTGTAAGAATTTTCTCACTATGCGACACGTATTTAAGATAGCTGCCTTTTTGAAGTAGGTTGTAGGTGAAAGGTTTAAGGTTTTAAGGGATTGGTGTAGTTGCTTCCGTATGACTCCTGTCGTGGAAAGAACTATAGGGACTATTGTAACTTTTTCGAGGTGCCAGATTCTACTTATTTCATCCTTCAATTCTGTGTACTTGGTCAGTTTTTCTGATATTGTATTCTGGAGGTTATGTGTATTCGGGATAGCAATGTCTATTAAGTAAGCGGTTTTAGCAGTCTTATTTACTAATGTAATATCAGGCCTATTGAAGTGGATAGTACGGTCTGTTAATATTGCTCTATCAAAATATAATTTTGTAGTCTGGTTTTCAAGCACTGTCTGAGGAATGTATTTATAATAAGGCTCTATGGATTGTATGAAATTGTATTGTAGGGCAAGATTTTGGTGAATGATATTGGCAACTTGGTCATGTCTGTGTTTATAATCAGTCTGGACTATTGCTTTACAGGCACCTGTTATGTGTTGGATAGTTTCCGGCGAACTATTGCATTTTCTACAAGGGTCTGAGAGTATATTTTTTATTATATATTTCTGATAGTTTTTAGTTTCAATGACCTGATCTTGGATAGCTAACATAAAGCCTTCAGTCTCAGGGAAGAGCTCGCCTCGACAGTTATTATTATTATTAGTCATACAGGTAGTAGGTACCTATTATTTATTACCAATAAGTCAACATCTAATTTTATAATACCTATGCAGACCAAAAAAGTTCGAAACGACCGCTTGAACAAATTCATACAAAACTCTCTAAGCGTTGTACCGCTATAAGTAAGACCAGTGCCCTAGGCGTCACATGTTGGTCGTAATGACGAGATAGTGATATTCTAAGCTTTATAGCTGAGGGTAACGTCTGAATATTATTAATTTAATACCATATTATATAGGGTGATATGTAATGTAAATATTTATCTCAGTAAAAGGCAAATGGAAGTAATACATGTATTTTTCTTGGTATGTTATCAATTCAAATTCTTATATGTATTACCCCCGGTTTCTGAAACGCAAATCAATGAAAAAATGACGTGGCATGTTGATAATCTCTATTTAAAAGCAGTTTGGGTTTCTGAACAAGCCTAGTGACAGTGTGTCATCAATTTGTTGTTCCAAATGTCAGATCTCGAATTAATGGCCGATTAAGGTATGTTTGGGTTTCCGGAAAGCTTTTTCGCATGTTGACAGCATGTTATAGTCTCCAGAGATAATTCGCGAAAATCGACCAATAAATGTCACCAGTATTTTGTAAAATCTATCGATTTTCTGAGCGAAATTTTCAAAGAAAACATAAAACGTTCGTACGAATTATATAAGTCGCAGCTCGTGGCTTCGCTCCCGTGAGAATTTCGGTATAAAATACCCTATATGCTATTCTTGAGATTTTTCTACCCGTGTAGGTACCAAATTTCATCTAGTAGATTTTGCGTGATTGCGTCAAAACTCAAAAAAAGTCAAACAGTTGATTAGATAATTTTGCGGTGAATAGCTTTTCAGAAACTCAAAGTTGTTTAGCAGATTGTTAATTATGACACTCTGTTACCAAATTCAATACTTGACATGTTTTTCGGAAACCGGGCGTTAGTCTGTTATTCTCATCATTTCTAATGTTTATTTTAAACAAAACAAGACTCATTAGGAATAAATAAAATAGTTCGGAATTGGGTATACATGTGAAGAAACTTTAACAGTTCTGAAAAAAGGAAAAAATATTCGGTATCTTTATAGGGCAAATAGTAGCCAAAAAAGCTATTTTTAGCTACTATTGCCCTTATTTGCGCATCACGTAAAAACTACTAAATGAAAATTTGTATTGTTTTCAAAGTTGTGTGTTGCTAAAAGTTTGACTTAAAAATATTGTAAGTACCTACATAAATTATAAGATATTTACATGATGAATTCTCAATTATATATATCTTAAAGCGATGATCTAATGGTTAAAATACCCTTTTTTATTACTTATTGCAGTAAAACTTGGGTTTCAAAATAAAAGAATCACTGCTTAAAACACGAGTATAATTTTTGAACTAAAAAAAAATTGACCAATGTCCTTTAACAAAAAATTATTTGGACACACCAAAGAAATAAAAATAAAAGAAAGGAAAATTAACAACAGGAAAGGAATATTAACAGGTAAAATAAGAAATACATGAATTTGCTTGTTATTTTAAAACGAAAATTAAATGAGTGAAAGAAATGGATGAAATGATTTATAAAAATTCCAAATCAAAACCGAAACAAAAATAATCCCGACAAAAGGGGGCCTTTAGAATTTAGAGGAATGACTAAAGTAACACAGGCTAAGTTAAAGAAAACAGGATTTAAAATAAAAAAAAGGTAATTCTCCCCGAGGCCGACTAAATTGAAGAAAACAGGATTTAAAATAAAAATAGGTAATTCTCCCCGACGCCGACTTATCTGTCTGCCGCTGTGTGGGAATGTGTGCTCCTCCGGTTTTCAAAGACACACCACGAGTTCGGACGACGACTTATATGGCTGCAGTCCTGTGGGAGTTCCCTCCGGTGTTCACCAGATATACAACCATCTCCAAGATTTTATCGATAAAAAAGAGAAAAATGATAAAACAGATCAGCAACCAATCAATTAACAACAGCTCATATCTCCATGAGGTCGCAAGCCCAACATCTGTAGGCAACAACGGACGAGAGCAGAGTTTCCAATAAACACATATCACGTCTGCTCAATCTACGTGTGTGTTGTGTTGCACTTAAAGATTTAACACACTTCCTGCTATAATTTGCAATGTATTTCTGCAATAAACGATTTATTTGCTCGTACTCGAGCAGCTCTCAATTTTTCTTCCCGTTTTTCTCCTTGACAGCCCAAAAAATTCAAACCCACCCTTCAATTTCAAACACTTTTTCATAAAGAAAGAACAAAGAAAAAAGTTTGCGTAGAAATAAAATCACACAGAATCACAAACTAAAATAGACTTCGTAGCGGTGTAACGCTACAGCATCTATATTTTCAGAATCTAATATTTTAGATATTAAGTTTTAAGACACACCATGTATATATACAAAACCGCATTTTACTATGTAGCCATAAGTCGTTACAGTTGACGTAAACCTGGTTTAATTGTATTAATAATGCAGATTTAACTCCTATCTCCAGCTGTTTAGTATTTTTGTGTGATGATATTGACACTTTAATATCACAGTTTTATAGCTGATATTATCTTTGTTTATGAAGGGATAGGCGTAACGACCTCGGTGGCAATCGTGCTAGTTTGTAGAGCTTTTGGTTTGATTCCCGGTCGGGTATACATGGAAATTATTAGGTTATATTTTTTTAGATTCATTTCAAATTAGCCTGTTTGATATATTATGTAGGTATAAGTTATTATATATTGTATTGTTGACTTATTATCTCATCTCTCTTCAGCGGAAACTTATGCAATTACCTTCTGTGCGAAACTGAATCCAGAGGAGTGAGGAGGGCGTGAGAAATCGCACCATCTACATTCTTACTGATAGCTAATCAGTTCTCGCTGCCATCAGCTCTGGTAGGACTGGGTCTGGTCTGGTCTTAGACTGTGTCAGATCGCTGAACAAGTTAGGTCAGCACAACAGGCTGAGACTAGTCTGGGTGCCGGGTCATACTGGGGTGGCGGGCAACGAGAAAGCTGACGAACTGGCAAGGAGAGGATCGAGCAATCCACTAATTAGAGCAGATCCTTTTGTAGGACTGTCATATGGTATGGTAACTACGGCAATTAATGCAAATGTTGAAAGTAAACAAAGAGCAGAATGGAGCGAACTAGGTGGTGTCATCCACTCTAAGGCAACACTTGGTGCTGGCAACACACGGTGGTACAAAAAGATCTGTAAACTAAACAGAAAACAGACAAGAATTTTAATGGGAAGAATTTTGACCGGACATTTCGAATGTCGTGTGCACCTGTTCAAGCTAAAACTTGTCGAAATCCCTCTATGTTGGGTGTGTGCAGAAGCAGAGGAGTCTATGGAGCATATTATATGTGAGTGTGACTCGCTGGCTATCAAGCGACTGGCCCTCTTTGGAACTGCGTATCCGGAACTAGAGGACTACAGGCACAGCGCATAGTATACTCGTATAAAGGTTAATGGACATCATGGCAACTAGGATTTAACGATTGTAATTATGTTTCCCACCCAGCATGAATATACTTAATTATAATAAAAGTCAGATAAAAAAAAAATCACGTATTGCGGATCCACAAAGTCAAAATAAAAATTGCCGACGCCAAGTAATTGAGATCCCATTAGCCGGTGATGAGAATAAGGCCCCGCGGTGAAATGAGGCCCCGTGGCGTTCGGATCGCGAACAAAATGCGAACCTTTGTCTGCCCCGGGCGGACTAGTAAGATTCAATTTGTCACCAATCTGTTCGCGGCCCAAGGCAAGATATTTGGCGATTTCATTTTATTAATTTTTACCAGCTCCTGTCACGTCGCGAGAGAGGAGAAGTAGGGTGTCTGACTTGTAGGTTTATTGCTCGCTCATGTTTCCGTCTGATTTGATAAATGGCTGAACTGAATTACCTAAATTAAATGCAGTAACGCTGATCTAATGACGAATGAACGAACCAGAGTCATTTCCAAATCAGATCTACTATCGATAAGTGCTGGTAACTATAATGTCTCTCTTCTGCTACAAGTTCGAATCCTACTACCTATGTTTATCCAGAGCTGACTCTCTTCCCCAACTCTACCGACTCTAGTTATAACGCATTCAAAACAAAACAAAATTCAATAGTGTTAAGAAGGGCTATCAACCTAACGTCCAGCTGCTGGAAGATGAGAACGGAGAATTAATCTCAGATCCTGAAGAGCTCAAAAGTGAATGGCGACGGTATTTTGAGGGACTGCTAAACTGTCGACCAGTGATTGATCCCATGGTGAATCCTGGTGAAAATTAAGTTAAAAATATAATAAGAAAATCAATCAGTTTGTAACTTGTACCCGAGGAACAGAGGATCGCCGCAGGAGCGCGCGCGTCGTCCGACACCTGCCAAAAGATCCTGTTTCTTGTTTGTGAATTCTTATTGCGACTGATCAGCGCCGGTTTACAACTCAAGATTGCTGAGAGCACGAATCTATTAATATCACAGTAGAAATTCCGTTCGATCATACCATAAAAACCATTTAAGGTTGAGGACATCGGGTAAGCAATGATATGGATTGAAAAAATAATAAATACGGCCAATTCTTTCTTTCTTATCGAGTGTGTATTATTACTAACACTGGTATCAGATTTTTTTAGTTAGTTAAATTAAGTTTAATTAGTTAACTAAACAGTTCTCACGATGTTTTCCTTCACCGGAAGCAGGTGATGGTCTATGAGAAAACTACCATACATGAGACTGATTGGCCAATAATTTCTACACAAAATTACGAATTAAAAGCCTGAATATTTAAATAAAAATTTCTTATTTAAGAGCTCTTGCAGGTGGAGTATACGCCACGCCTCTCTATTACGATATGACGCCTGCCTCTTTTTCAGTTAACTTATATAACACTTTCTCGGTCATTCTGGACCTCTTCTTCCCTTAACCTTAAAAAAACTATTTAACATAAAGTGAAAACTTCCCTAGCTACGCTAAGCACTTTAAATTGTACGTATTGAATTTAACTGAAATGAAAATTTATATGATTTTGCAAAGACAAATAAAAACCTATACCGACGCTATCGTATCGTATAAAACAGCTTTTCCCATGTAAAACCCAGAAGGGAAATCTATTAGCCTGTGACCCTCGCTCCAATCGCCAGCTTCCGATGTATCGCGACGATTGCGACGTCGCCAATCGCACTCAACAAGGGATTTTGTGTTTTTAGATTCGGATCTTTTGTGTCCCGTCACGAACGGTTGGTTCGCAAATTTATTTCGTCTCGGGAACATGGTAGGGAAATTGTCTATGAAATGAGATGTAAATAAAAAATAAAAATCTTTTATTTTCAGACGACTAACATCCATATTTTGCAAATTTTTATTTCATTAATTTGTAATTTACAAATTGATGTAGGTTATATTTTGAATTTTAGTTACGAAAATTTTTTTTTGAGAATCCAAATGAATTCATACCCGAAGATAACTGAAGAGGACAGTGAAGTTTTTAATTTATTAAAATTATTATTGACATGTACGTTTATTTCTCTATAATACAAATATTCTTATCAATGAACGTCACGCCTAGAAATTTTGAATCGAGACGTAGTGGCAACATAAGAGAAGAATATTGCTATAATTTGGCTTAAAATTCCTAAGGAAGTTATTATAAAGCTTTAGGTATATCTAAATATCTTTGAATTTGAAGCGTATTATGAATAGCTTCGATTTTAAGGATGAAAAAATATCATTTAAGTAGGTTGATATGTATTTTTTTCGTTTGATGTACAAAACCCTAATATGCTAAAAAATACACATAGAATACTTGAGCGTCGCGAAGAAATGGCATAAAAGGTCCTTTTGAAAGTAACTAAGAAGAATATGATGCATAAGGCACAAAAGCCTAACTCATAACATGCAAATTGAAGTACTGGGAGAAAAAAAATGTTCATCTTAATGAAATATTCAGGAGGTAGAGCAAGTTATGTCAAAAGTTTTGGCTGTGAGCAAAGAACTTGTTTAGAAGACCATCTTCCTAATTTTGTTTAGAATATTTTCGTGCAGTTTTATCTCAAAAGTCTTTTTCTAATTATCTCCACGCAATGGAATAAGTGAAGATAGTTGAAAGGCTGGAGAGTGATACAGGTTACTTTGTACTGCAGGAGAATATCTCATTTTCATATAGAAAATTGTAAGTATTATAACCTATTAGTGCAATTGCCATAATCCTCATAATCCTCTCTCTCAAATAGATGGCTGTGATCTTACATTCCACGAATATATTTCCGTGAATAGTATGATTACTGACATGTATAGTGTATAGTATACTTCTTCATAGAGAAGGGGTGTCAAATATACCTACTACTACTACAAATGAAAAAGTATGTCCGTGAACACGTCAGTAACATGTCAATGTGTGCGTTTTCATAGTCATAATCCCAATACACACAAGAACGGGGGAGAAGTGCGGAGGGTGCAGGGGGGTGCCATTTTGCGGGAGGGGCAGGGAGTTTCTTTTCTGTACATAGTACTTATATTCATTCTGTGACATTGCGCTACTATAGTTATGCCGCGAGTAACAGCTCCTTTTATACGAGTACTAGCTATCGCCCGCGGCTTCTCCCGCGTGAATTTCTCTTCCGACGGTAACAGTGCTTTTTCCCTGGATGAAAGGTACCCTATGTCCTTCTCGGTACTTCTAACTATGTGCATGCAAAATTTCAGGAAGATTGGTTCAGTAGATAGAGCATGAAGAGATAACAAACAAACAAACAAACTCACTTTCGCATTTATAATATTAGTTAGGATATAACCGAGCTATTATACTCTGTGGTATCTATACTCACAGCGGACGCCCTCACTTGGCAACTCTCGCCATTTCTCAAGCGCTATCAGTCGTCATACAGTCCACGGAGTTCCACAACTTTTTATACTAGTTCGCCTGTCGCGACTAACACGGAGATCTATGGGTTAATCTTGCGAGTTTTAGACGCGTTTAGTTATTTAATGCCGGTTGGGTAGGATTCCTTTAGAGCCACGAACTAATTTATGGTTCAAATAAGTATAAAATTGGACGCTGATAGATGGATATCAACGTCGCTAAACCCAAAAATTTTAACTTAGCAAAGAAGTTTTTGATGTTTATAATTATGGAGAGAAAGGACATTTTGCGCCGACCCCAGATGATGGGATAAGGTAAGGCAGATGATGAGTCTAAAAGGAATTTTGAAAAATCCACCTCTAAATGGGTTAAATTGCAAGGCCGAGGGCAATAGTTAGTGTACAATATATTTAGTTAATGATAAAAAAGTCAGTGAAAAAAATTCAAGATAAAATTATATTTCGAAAATTCTCACACCAGCCGGCAACAGCTTATTTCATTGCTCGAATCGTACACTATCATAACAAAGAAAAATATGACAAAGTGCAAAATCCAGCATTTAAGTAAATCTGTACAACCCGACGCGCGCATCCATCTACGAGTCGACTTACTTGAAACGTGAGGAGGTGATGTTTTACGCTCGTCAGTACTATACTTTGTCTAAGTTCACGCTTGTCTGTGTTAGTATTTTATTGTATTTTATAGCTTATATATCTAGCTAACCCCAATGACGTAACTTAGATATGTTAGAACTGTTAAATTTTCTAAATTTTTGCAATATTCTGCGCCTTTTTCTCCCTACTACTACTAAATATTAACCGATAAATGAAATCGGTTACTTTTTAAATTTTGTCAATCTGTGTTTATGTGTGTACGGACATCAGGCAAAAACTACTGAATTAAATTTAATGCGGTTTTCATAATTGTATTTCTGAAGGTCTAACTTATAATCTGGCGCTAATTTGATCATATTAACAACAACAACAACAAGAATACTTTATTAGCAAACAAGAAATTACATTACGCTAATATCGCATATCGTCTAGAACTGAATTCTGCACAGATGCGGGTAAAAAGCTCGTTAATAATAAAATTGTTAGATGGTCTCATACTCTCATAGATAGGTGCTATATAAACTTCATTTTTACAAGAAAATCGGTTCATAATAATCTCGCCTCCACAAAACGACCCCTAACAAAGTTTCCCATAGAACCAGTATAAAGAAGCCATTGACGGAACCCGGCGCTCGCGCTGTCGCCGCATCTAATTGGCTTTGAGCTATCTCAAAAGGTTCTTAGCCTGGATCTGGGCGGTTCGGCAATGGTGCTATCAATCTTTTTTTTTTCATATTTTTTTTTTTTTTACATTCCTTTTAAAAAATCGCTTGAAGAATTAGATCGTGCATTCATAAGGAAAGCCACTGCCCCAGCATTAAAGCAATATAAAAAAAAATCTTCATAAGCCTGATGAAGATGATAACATGGTCACAATATGGTGTATACGGGGAAATTAAGTGATAAAATGTTATGTAAGGAATTTATAACCAATATAACCACTTACTGCGAATACTTTACGTTGCGGAATAAAAATAATAAAACACTCCATGCAATTTTGTACTAAGTAACTTTGTTCTTTAAATAGAGAATGCAATGTAATGCTAAATTATGACAAAATAATATTACGTCTTCTTCGAAGACATACTTCAGGATAGGCTCATAATACTGGAAGATAATATATTTTAGAAGATAACCTTAAAAAGACGCCCGGCAGATGTAAAACAAATGAGTATCGTGGCACGACGCATCATGTCATTTTCCGTCACGGCATTCGAGTAAATTTTACTGCGAAGCGCCAACAGATGTTTTACATTTAAAAAACATAAATTCACGCACTTTATCAGCCCAATGGAGAACGCTCCATCCATTGACATCCACGCCACCTTTCATACGCTGAAAATATTGACAACCCCTTTCATACCGCCTGAAAAGAGCCTGAAAGAAAAAAGGAGACCCGATCTTACGTACAAGCATAGATAAACTACAAAATAGATACCACAGCTACGTTCAAGTTTGAAATCAGGTGTTAACCGTATGATAAACTTCTGTCATCAACATTTTATCACCATTTGATTGCTGGTGGATATAAGAGCCCTGGCCACGCCATTAATGTTCTTTAATTTGGACGTTAGTAATCCATTTCTTGTCAGCAGTTAACCTAAGTATCTCTCTCTCTCTCAGCCAAAAGACGTCCACTGCTGGACAAAGGCCTCCCCCAAGGATTTCCACAACGACCGGTCCAACCTAAGTATACCAGCATTTAACCTAATCTACCTAAGTTGACCTGTGCTTTGCTCTCAAGTTTTGGTAAGCAGCTCTATTTAAGGATCCTAAATCGATATAACGAAAATTTTTCACATTTTCGTTATATCGATTCGCCGGGTCGTATCAAGAAGTAAAACAGTTGGCAATGGAGAGAGAAAAATGGAAGGAACTCCTCTTGTCAGTCTTAAATTTGATGATGATGACTAGATCTAATATCACGCCTTCCGTTCATTTTTTTATTGACAATAATAATTTCAGTCTATATATCGATCAGTACTACTTTGAAAGTTAGATATTCTTTTAGGACAAAGTCAAAGTTATCATGCAGTATCTATCGATATGTTTGTCTCTACGTGCAAGTATAGCCGAACTAGCTTCGGATAAGGAGTGTTTTCGCTGCAAATTGCAAGATAGGCCTCTCTGTAGGAGTGTTTGTCGAAAGTGCTCGGTTTCCGAATGAGGAAGCCTATTTGGCCATGTTTGAGGGCACAAGTGAGAGGTTTTTCAGCGGGTTTTGAAACTGTCTGCGTAGTTCTGTTATTTAAGTACTACGACTATTACATTTTTATTAAATACTAGGTACTGTAACTTCACTGAATTTTAGTCATCATTCGACATAATCGGTCGTCTTGATCTTAAAGTTATTGCTTTACATAATCTTTTCCTTTTAGTCGGGTAATAAAATTTGAAATGGAGAGAACATTATGAATTTGCTATAAGAAATCTTATAGTTGCACTATTTACTTTGTAAAGGTATCCTATGACATTATTTTGTATGCGTATACAAGACAGTATATAATGCTAATATAATTAAACATCCAAGCACTCGAAATCATCGAACTCAAACTGTAGCGTCAGGTGTTACCGAACTTGCATTAGCTAACTTCAAGATGCTCTTGAATTCTAGGATATGATCAATAGATCATGTTTGTATGTATGTCTCAGTCTACAGGCTTACGTTCGAGAGGGTGTAGATTCGGATCCCTGGCGCGTCCGAGCTTTGCCTCATTTATTTTATTTTTTTACTAGCTGTAGGGTAATGTAAATCACGTGCGTCATACGAAAGTCTGACTCATGTAATTTTAGGTATAAAATGCAGTACATTTTAAAATAAACAGATTCTTTTTACCAACGCATCTCTCTCTCTCTCTCTCAGCCGAAAGACGTCCACTGCTGGACAAAGGCCTCCCCCAAGGATTTCCACAACGACCGGTCCTGCGCTGCCCGCATCCATGCGCAACCCGCGACCTTCACCAGGTCGTCGGTCCACCGAGTGGGAGGCCTGCCAACACTACGTTTTCCGGTTCGTGGTCGCCACTCGAGAACTTTTCTGCCCCAACGGCTATCTGTTCTGCGAGCTATGTGCCCCGCCCACTGCCACTTAAGTTTGGCGATTCTGCGGGCTATGTCGGTTACTTTAGTTCTCCTACGGATCTCCTCATTTCTGATTCGATCACGCAGGGAAACTCCGAGCATAGCGCGCTCCATCGCCCTTTGGGTGACCTTGAGCCTTCTTATGAGGCCCATAGTAAGCGACCACGTCTCTGTTCCGTATGTCATTACTGGCAACACACACTGGTCAAAGACCTTAGTCTTGAGACACTGCGGTATTTTGGACGAGAAGATATCGCGAAGCTTCCCGAACGCTGCCCAGCCGAGTTGGATTCGACGGTTGACCTCTTTCTCGAAGTTGGACTTACCTAACTGAAATGTTTGTCCCAGGTATACATAATTGTCAACAACTTCGAGTGTAGAGTCTCCAACCTTTAGAGGAGTGGGTGCGACACGGATATTAGACATGATTTTCGTCTTGTCCATGTTCATTTTTAGACCCACTTGTTGAGAGGCTCTACAGAGGCCATCGAGCATTGTGCCTAGGTCTTCCAAGGTCTCAGCCATGACTACGATATCGTCAGCGAATCGAAGGTGAGTGAGGTACTCGCCGTTGATATTGATGCCGAGTCCGCTCCAGTCCAGAAGCTTGAAAACATCTTCCAGGGCGGCGGTGAACAGTTTCGGAGATATAACGTCTCCCTGTCTCACCTCTCGCTGTCTCGCTGCAACTGGATAGGTTTCGAGCCTTGATCCTGGAGACGGACCGACATGGTGGCGTTTTCGTACAAACACTTCAGCGCTTCGATATATCGATAGTCAATTTGGCACCGTTGGAGAGACTGTAGCACAGCCCAGGTCTCGATCGAATCGAAGGCTTTCTCGTAGTCCACAAACGCCAAGCATAAGGGCTGATTATACTCCTCAGTCTTCTGTATAATCTGCCGCAGCGTATGTATGTGGTCTACGGTACTAAAGCCTTTTCGGAAACCGGCTTGTTCGGGAGGCTGGAAGTCGTCAAACCTGCGAGCGAGACGATTCGTAATGACTCTCGAAAACAGTTTGTAGACATGGCTCAGAAGTGAGATAGGCCTATAATTCTTCAATAAGGTTTTGTCGCCCTTTTTGAAGAAAAGTACCACCACACTTCTGTGCCATGCCGTAGGCGTTCGTCCCTCGAGGATGACGGAATCAAATAGCTTCTGAAGAGCTTTTAATACCGGCGTTCCACCTGCTTTCAGAAGCTCAGCCGTGATTCCATCGTCACCCGGTGCCTTATTGTTTTTTAACTGTTTGAGAGCCATTCTAATCTCGTATAGGCTGACGTCTGGGATATCTTCGGTGTAGTGTCGGGTCAATCTGGCTCTTGGATCTTTGGCCAGATTTATGACAGGTGCGCGTACGCTCGCGTATAATTGTCCGTAGAACTTCTCAACCTCTTCCAACAGCTCCGGCTTCGACGAAATGATTCTGCCATCCTCAGTCTTCAGCTTGGTCAGTTGGCTTTGACCAACAGACAGATCCCTTGCAAAAACTTTTGAGCCCTTATTACGCTTAATCGCCTCTTCAATACGGTCGGTATTGAATTGGCGCAAATCGTGAGTTAGGGACTTGGAGATCTGTCTGTTTAGACGTCGATACTGAGCAGCATCATCAGAGGACTGCAGAACCAAGTTTCGTCTTTCTTCCATGAGTTTGTTGGTGAGATCCGAGATCTTTTTGGTTCCTTTTGAGCAGCGGGTTTTGAAGGTTTTAGACCCAGCTGTTTGGACAATTTGCACGAACCTGTCATTATAATCGTCCAGATTTTCGCAGTCTCCCAGGCATTCAAAGCGATTCTGCAACTCGAGCTGAAAGCTCTCGGGATTTTGGAGCTGGATGGGCGCTGGTCGGAGCGTAGACTTCATCAGTCGACACCTTTCAAGTTTCGTTCTCAGATTCAATGTGCCTCTTACCATTCGGTGATCGCTTCCTGTTTTTACGGCATTGTTCACAGATACATCATTGAATATGTGCCTCTTTGTCGATAAGATGAAGTCTATCTCATTTTTTATGACGCCATTAGGATGCAACCACGTCCACTTTCGCTGTTTTGGCTTTTTGAAGAAGGAGTTCATCATAAAGAGACCCTCCTTCTCCATAAAGCCGGCCAGCAGATGACCGCGTGCATTTCTCCTTCCATATCCAAAATTCCCCACTCTCAGCTCATTATCGCTTCGTTTGCCCAGTTTCGCGTTAAAGTCCCCCATCACAACGGTATAGTGGGTCTGGGAGCTATGTATGGCTTTAGAAATATCCTCATACATAGTCTCTACCTCGTCGTCGGAGCGATATGAGGGCGGTGCGTACACTTGTATTACCTTCAACGAATACCGTTTGGTAATTCTGAGTACAAGGTACGCTACCCTCGCCGAAACACTCTCGACCTGGACCACGTTGTTGACGAGGGACCTGTGGACGATAAACCCGACACCAACGCATAACGAGTATCATTCTACGTCACCCAACACGCACTCGTAACTAACCAACAGTTACATTGGTGACCCCGACGTGATTTAAGAATCCAGAAAATTGTACGTAGTGACTGTACAATTTCGGGCGGCCTCCCACAAGCGGGTCCCACCGTCCGGAATTTCAAGAGGCAGATATCACTACTTACGGCTTGGGGAAGCTGAGGAACATGCCATTTTCCGAACCACGAGAAGATCTCAACAGGGCACCGCCTACACCAGTTGCGAGACCTCCAATTTACAGTCCGCAATCCCCGGTTTCGGAGTCCTACCAGTCTTCATCACATAGCACCATCGAAGCTATGTCCTTAACAACCAAGGTTCCCGATTTTTGGACAGCGCACCCGCGACTTTGGTTTGCGCAATTCGAGTCTGTAATGCGACCTCAGAAGAAAGGCGATGAAGACAAATTCCATTTTGTTATCGCCAAACTCGGTCTGGAGGCATTGCAGCAAGTGAGCGACCTCTTAACAGACCCCCTGCTGAAAATAAGTACAATGCGTTGAAGAGCAGACTAATCGGCGTTTTTGAAGAGTCGGAGGCCAGACAATTCCAAAAATTAGTCAGCGAGATGGAATTGGGCGATCAAAAGCCATCGCAATTACTACGCAAAATGCGTGACTTGGCTAAAGAAAGTTCCCGACGAAACCACTCCAGATAATGTGGACTGGGCACCTTCCACCAGCGGTTCGAGCTGTATTGAGCATAAGCGATGTCAAAGTTCTGGACAAATTGGCGCAGATTGCAGATACAGTTACGGAAAATATTCGGCCAAGGACGGAAATAGCTCAAATTAGTCATCCAGAAATCGCCTTATTAACACAAAAAATCGACCAACTATTCCATGAAGTAGCTGAAATACAGAAAAAAACATGACTACAGAGGTCGATCGCCATTCCCGGGGCGTAATAGATCGCGGTCAAGGTCGAAGTCACGTACACCTCCATGGATTTGCTACTTTCATAAGAAGTTTGGTCAAGCAGCTACGAAATGCAAGGATAGCCGACACTGCAATTTTCAAGAAAAGAAATCGGAAAACTAGAATTGACTCCGAAAAAGGCAGTTCTCGGTGTCAATGAAATTAAAACCTGCCTTCTCTGTGTTACCGACTTAAACAGTGGTACACGGTTTTTGATAGACACAGGAGCCGAAGTGTCAGTTTTGGCAGTAAAAAATAAACAACTACTAACACCAAGCGACTCGAATTTATTCGCTGCAAATGGAACGCCTATCAAGACATATGGAACGAAAAATCTGAGTCTTAACCTAGGACTTCGTCGAGACTTCAAGTGGACGTTTATTGTAGCAGATGTCCGAAATTCCATAATAGGAGCCGACTTTCTTACGAAAAATAAGTTGCTAGTCGACCTACATTCTAAACGATTACGCGATGAAGTCACCGACCTAAGTACGATTGCTCAAATATCATATTCAACGGAGCCATCAATTTGCACCATCGACAAAAATAATTGCTACTACGATATTTTAAAGAAATACACTGATGTCGTTAACCCGTCGATGCCTATGCAAACAGAAATCCCAGCGCATAATATTGAACATCATATCTACACTTCAGGACCCCCTACACATGAAAAGGTGCGGCCTTTGAACCCTGAACGCTACAAAGCGGCCAAGCGGGAGTTCCAGAAAATGGTCGAGAATGGGATATGCAGACCTTCAAGCAGTCCTTGGGTATCCCCACTTCACATAGTAATCAAGAAAAATGGAGAAATCAGGCCCTGTGGAGATTTCAGGCGATTAAACGCGGTGACAATCCCGGATCGCTATCCACTTCCGAGACTGCAAGATTTCACATATACGCTGAAGGATAAAAAAATATTTTTAAAATTAGACATCGAAAAGGCCTTCCATTCCATTAGAATAGCTGAAGAAGACATTCCGAAGACAGCCATTGTTTGTAATATATTGGGCAAAACTAAACGCAGGCGTTTCCTGTTGCTGCCGCCAGAGGGCGTTCGGGGTTTTCACACTGCTAGCGTGGATGGCGTCGCGCGGACGGCCGCCATTGCATTGCCCTATGCGATATCGGTTTGATTTTTAATACGCGAGAGGTTCCGCGTTCTTTGATTGCTAATTAGCTTGAGTTGTGTTTGTGAATTTCCTGTTTGTTAAATAACTATTGAACTTTGTGTTTGTGTACCCGTCATGGTGACTTTTTCTTGTGAGAGGTGAAACGTGGCTGGCTGTTCACATCTGGCTGTTCCCGAGTGAAACTACGGGAAGAAATCTATTTATTTGTCCTGGGGAATTGAGATCTCAAGGGTTAGGTAGGGTGATTAGGAATTCCCCCTTCCCGAAGACACTCAAGTTTGGATCCGAAGAGAAAGAAGATTTAGCTTGGTAAGTGTTTTTTAAGTGTATTTAATTTATAGGTTAGGTTATCATATAGGGCCCTGTAGCTCCCTTCATAAGCTACGGTGGTAGCAGACTGCGTATAGCTTAAGTTAGATTCTAGTCGGACAAGCGTGGTGTCGCGTGGAGATTTTTTCCCGGTACTTAATTTTACCGGTAGATTTTTCCCGGTAAAGTTCCGGTACAGAATTCTTCCCGCCGCTTCGTTTGTCCGGATTCTCTCTGCCACATTTTCTGGCAGCAGAGCGTAGTTGCTCTGCACATTTTCTGGTAGCAGAGCGTAGTTGCTCTGCACATTTTCTGGTAGCAGAGCGTAGTTTATCTACCCTCTATTTGTTCGTTTGTAAAAAATAATTAATTGTTTGTAAAAATTATTAGATTTTTCTTAGTTTGTTTGTATAAGAATATTTGTAACCTTTTTTGTATTTGTTTGCGGTTTGTACCGTGCGTTCCGGGTTTGTGCCATTCTCATACCTACCGCGGTTCTTCGTGTAGTTGCTTGATTTTGTTGTTTTTTATTTACCTTTTGTTATTTTTTGTTTGTGACTTGACGCGATGGCGAAGGCCTCCAATGCTAGGGCGACACTCGCCAACGAATTGAGATGGTTTGTGACGGCCGGAGGACTCCTGTCCCGGAAGGACAGGGAGGGCGCCATACTGCTAAGAGCGGATCACCTCCACTCACGATTGATTAGCGCGGAAGCGGCCATGGCGGCGCTTACCGAAGCCGATCTTACCCCGGAGGCCTACGCAGGTCACATGGCGGACATGGACCAGATCCTGAGTCTGCACGATGATATCGCGGAGGCGGTGACCGCAATAAGGGCGAGACAGGCTGGCGGACCAGCCCCTCGCACACCTGTTAGACAGGAAGGACCAGCGGTTACTGGTCGGCTCCCCACCCTTCAGCTGTCCCACTTTGGGGGTAGGATGGAGGAGTGGGTAGCATATAAAAATATGTTTGAGTCCCTGGTCGTAGCACGACAGGATTTGTCGAAGGCCCAGAAGATGGCCTACCTCCTCTCCACTCTTGAGGATGAAGCGCGGTCGCTCATCCAGCACCTCCGGGTGGAGGACGACCAGTACGATACGGCTTGGGAGTTATTGAACTCCCGCTACCAAAACTTACGTTTGTTAGCGGATGCGCACGCCGCACAGTTGATGGCCCTGCCCAAGGTGGCCAACAGGGCACAGTTGCGCCTGCAGTTGCTCACGCCCGTTACAGTGGCCTGTAACGCGCTCCGCACACTGGGGCTGCCGGTGGACCAATGGTCTTTTTTGTTGGTGCACATTGTATTGGGCAAATTGCCCAATGACATCCGCTCGCGGTTTGAGCGCGAAAATGCGGAGCGGGATAGCACCACCCTACCAACATTCACTGACTTGGTGAAGTTTTTGGAGTTTGAGGCACGGGCTGCTGAGAATACCATGACGGACTCAGCGCCATCCAGAGCGCCTGAACGTAGGCCCTTGGAACCCTCATGGCGAGGAAGCCCCCACAGGGACGGCAACCGCCACCGCGTGGAGCTGGTGTGCGGGTTGCACACACGGCAGCAGTCGCGGGGGACGCGGACTGCCTGCAATGTGGCCGGATGGGCCACAGCCTGCTGCAATGCAGGGACTGGCAGAGACTGCCAGTACAAGATCGGCGCCGCATGGCAAGGCGGCATGAACTATGCTTTTACTGTTTGGGCAGTCACTATGCACGTGACTGTCCCAGGGCCATACCATGCAGTGCATGCCGTGGGCTGCACCACGTGATGCTCTGCATGAACCGGAACGGGGATGGCCCCCGGTTGTTGAGGCAGGGGTCCCCTATGGGCGGGGGCGCTCCTGCGCGAAGCCCTCCACCATCGGACGGAGGACGCGGCTTCGCTCGTCGCACCCCCTCGGGAGGGGGTCGCGTACCGGCGCGGGTCTTGGCGGACCGGGACCACGCGCCCCAAGGTCATGGCCAGTATGTGGCTGGCCAGGCCCCGGATGGGGCCCCCATGGGCGGGGGCCCTAGATCGGACGTGAGAGTGGGGACACCCCCCTCCACGCGGGTTACCAATACCCAACACATGCAGCCGCAGCGGTTTTCTCCGCCGCTGCACGAGTACCCACGGCTGGAGTACCACCCGCCGTACCATAGGTATGGCCGGGCCGCGGGTTATGCCCCCCTCAGATGGGGATGTGCACTCGCCCGACATATTATCCGGGTCAGTGGCGCCCCCTGGTTTGGAGAGAGTGGGGAGCCCGTAACTAGCTTGCTCCCTTGCTGGGACAGAGCCGCGGACGGTTCTGCTCCCTACCGCGGTGGTCCGCGTATGGGGTCGTAGGGGGAAGCCATTAATTTGAGAGCTCTGTTGGACTCAGGGGCTCAAAGCAGTTTGGTTACCACTCGAGTGGCACGCCAGTTAGGTTTAGTCGTGGAAGACTCGCCTGTGCCACTTCTTGGAGTTGGTGGCATACAAGTGAAGTGTCTGACGGGCCAGACACTTGTCACCTTTTCTTCGCTGAAGTCCTCCACAATGAGGATCACGACTTCGGCTATGGTAATGGATACCATTGCGGGTTGGCACCCCTCGACAGACATACCGCCGGGTGTGTTGTCTTTGGTTTCGGGTCTGGATTTGGCCGACCCCTTTGTCTTTCATCCCGGCCCAGTGGACTTGCTCCTGGGCTCGGACGTATTGGGTTGGATTTTGTTGGGTACTCAGAAAGCTCTGGGTTCGTCTTCACTGATGGCAGTGTCTACTATCTTTGGTTTCGCCCTGATGGGCCCTGTGTTTGATAATAGCACCGTGGAGGAGCCACCGGTCGTCGCATCAGCGTCCTTGGCCAAGACCATGCAAAGGTTTTGGGAGGTGGAGGAGCCACCTATGAGTTCCAGGATGGATCCGGAACACGCTGAGTGCGAAGCCTTCTTTCGATCAACCACGGAGAGGTTGCCCTCCGGTCGGTTTGTAACTAGGTTACCCTTTGTTGCCTCTCGTCCTAGCCTAGGGCAAAGTAGGGCGCTTGCGGAGAAACGACTGCTGTCCATGGAGCGACGCATGCAGCGTGACCACGTACTTCGCGATAAATATATTGAATTTATGCGCGAGTACGAGGATTTGGGTCACATGTCTCCGGCTCGAGTTGATTGGAGCTCAACTGAGCATTATTTTTTGCCCCACCACGCGGTGGTGAAGGCCTCAACAGGCAAATTGAGGACCGTCTTCGATGGGTCCGCACCCACTTCGAACGGGGTTTCGTTGAATCTGTGTTTGCATTCGGGTCCCAAATTGCATAGGGACATAATTGACATCATCTTGAACTTTAGAAGACATCAAGTGGTTTTTGGTGCGGACATCCGGATGATGTTCCGCCAGACAGTCATACATCCTGAGGACAGGCGATTCCAGTTGATACTCTGGCGTGAGCGCCCTGAGGATCCTGTGACGGTGTATGAACTCAATACAAACACGTATGGTTTGAAATCTAGTCCCTATATCGCCATCAGATCATTGCTTGAATTGGCAGAGCGGGAACGGATCCGCTTTCCCCGTGGGGCTTCCGTGCTGTCACGTGACTTGTATGTTGATGACGTGTGCACCGGAGCCCAAAGTATTGAGGAGGCCCTCCTACTGCGGGATGAATTGATCGAAATATTGAAGACAGGTGGCTACGAGCTACGTAAGTGGTTGTCCAATGAGCCTAGAGTTCTAGAAGGGATCCCGGAGGATCACCAACAGAACCCTCACCTGTTTGAGGATGTGGATGATCCCAACAGGATAGCGGTGCTGGGCATGCAGTACCAGCCGCTAACCGATATTTTCACATTCCAAGTGGACTTGGAAATACCAAAAGTCTGGACTAAGAGAACGGTGTTGTCCGTAATAGCTCGTATGTTTGATCCAAGCGGTTGGATCAGTCCAGTGATATTCTCTGCGAAGTGTCTTCTTCAGAGACTTTGGACTTTGGGCGTCTCGTGGGACGAGCCGCTGTTTGGCTCTCCATTGGATGATTGGCTCGAGTTGTTTTCATCGATTAAGGAAGTCAATCGGATTGCCTTGCCTCGTCGAATATTGCCACCCGGGAAATATCGAGCCAGCCTGCATGGCTTTTGTGACGCGTCGGAGCGAGGCTACGCCGCGTCAGTCTATATGCGGACAGTTGACGCCGATGGCCGGGTCAATGTCTCGCTTTTGTTAGGGAAGAGCAAGGTCGCCCCCATCAGGACTAGGCTGACTATTCCCAAGCTTGAGTTGAGTGGAGCTCACCTTCTCTCTAAATTGTTGCATCACGTTGCATGTGAGCTGGCGGCCACGGTCGAGATACGGGACATCTTCGCCTGGTCGGATAGCCAGGTCGCGCTTGCATGGTTGCGCGCGGCCCCACATACCTTGGAGGTTTTTGTTGGAAACAGGGTTTCCCAAATCCAGAATATCGGAATTGATATAACATGGAGACATCTGCCGGGAGAGCTTAACCCAGCGGACTGTGCTTCCCGAGGTTGTACGGCACCAGAATTGGTGTCACACCCGCTCTGGTGGGGTCCAGAGTGGCTGATGGGATCAGAAACTTCTTGGCCTGTCTGTCAGACAGATGTTACTTCTTTGAGTTTGACTGGGCTCCGTGTACATGCTGTAGTCGCTGAGACGACGTCGGAGCCGGATTGGCTACTTGCTCGGTATAGCAGCTTGGATAAGCTTCTGGGTGTTACCAGTTGGATTAAGCGTTTCATACATAATTGTAGAAACCCACAGGCAAAGCGGTTGGAGCCGATTGCAGGTGCAGAAGAGCGCCGGAGCGCATTGTTGCATTGGGTCCGTGTCGTGCAGACCGGACGGTTTGAGTCAGAGCTTCGTATCTTGCGCGACGGACGCGCTAAGTTGAAGGGCGCGGTCGCTCGTTTGAACCCGTACATCGACTCGGATGGGCTTCTTCGGGTTGGAGGCAGGCTCCGGAAGGCGGATCTTCCATATGAGACTCGCCATCCTCTGTTGTTGCCCAAGGGCGGACCCTTGGTGCAGCTTTTGGTGTCTGATCGACACATTCGTAACGCCCATGCTGGGTGCAATGCTTTGTTGGCTATTTTGCAACGCGAGTTTTGGATTTTGTCTGCCCGAAGAGCAATCCGTAGTGTCCTGTTTCGATGTATTGCATGTTATAGGTTGAAGGCATCCACGATGCAACCACAGATGGGTGATTTGCCCGCTGATCGAATCCGACCTTCGAGACCGTTTGACGGCGTTGGAACCGATTTTGCCGGTCCCTTTTCGATCAAGGCTTCTCCCTTTCGTAATGCCCGTATTGTGAAGGGCTATTTGTGTGTATTTGTTTGTTTGGCCACCAAGGCTGTCCATTTGGAGGTGGTATCGGCTCTGACTACGGGAGGCCTTCGTCGCCGCGTTGGATCGCTTTGTTTCGCGTCGAGGTCTACCTTCCCTTATTAGGTCTGATAATGGCACAAACTATAAAGGAACTGTAAATTATCTTAAGGATGTTTCCGTGTTTATTGATAAAAATTGTACTAGTTTAAGTCAAATTGCTGCCCAAAGGGGAATAACCTGGAAATTTAGTCCCCCAAGTTGCCCCCATTGGGGAGGGATTTTTGAAGCGGCTGTGAAATCCGCAAAGACCCACCTCCGCCGCATTATCGGAGAAACGGCTCTAACTTTTGAAGAGCTGGCCACAGTGTTTTGTAAAGTTGAGGCGGTCCTCAACTCTCGTCCTCTCTGTCCGCTATCTCCAGATCCAAATGACTTGGAAGCTCTCACCCCTGGTCATTTTTTGGTGGGAGGGCCTTTGAATGCCCTGCCCGAATACCCGTGGAAGGACGAACGCGTATATCGGTTGTCGCGTTTTCAAATGTTGCAGCAAATGAGCCAGGACTTTTGGCGTCGCTGGTCGCTTGAATATTTGCATTTGCTGCAGCAAAGAGTGAAGTGGACAGACAGGACTGAGCCTCCCAGGGAGGGTGATTTAGTATTGTTAAAAGAGGCAAATTTGCCCTCATTGCTTTGGCGACGAGCTCGCATATTACGTTTGATTCTTGGCGGAGATGGCACTCCGCGTGTGGCTGAGGTGTTGGTCGACGGTTCGATTTTAAGGAGAGGTGTGACCTCTCTCGCCCGCCTTCCCGTAGAGTAAGCTAGCGGTCTGCTTCTCAGACCGGGACGGGGGGATGTTTGTAATATATTGGGCAAAACTAAACGCAGGCGTTTCCTGTTGCTGCCGCCAGAGGGCGTTCGGGGTTTTCACACTGCTAGCGTGGATGGCGTCGCGCGGACGGCCGCCATTGCATTGCCCTATGCGATATCGGTTTGATTTTTAATACGCGAGAGGTTCCGCGTTCTTTGATTGCTAATTAGCTTGAGTTGTGTTTGTGAATTTCCTGTTTGTTAAATAACTATTGAACTTTGTGTTTGTGTACCCGTCATGGTGACTTTTTCTTGTGAGAGGTGAAACGTGGCTGGCTGTTCACATCTGGCTGTTCCCGAGTGAAACTACGGGAAGAAATCTATTTATTTGTCCTGGGGAATTGAGATCTCAAGGGTTAGGTAGGGTGATTAGGAATTCCCCCTTCCCGAAGACACTCAAGTTTGGATCCGAAGAGAAAGAAGATTTAATTTGGTAAGTGTTCAATTGTATTTAATTTATAGGTTAGGTTATCATATAGGGCCCTGTAGCTCCCTTCATAAGCTACGGTGGTAGCAGACTGCGTATAGCTTAAGTTAGATTCTAGTCGGACAAGCGTGGTGTCGCGTGGAGATTTTTTCCCGGTACTTAATTTTACCGGTAGATTTTTTCCCGGTAAAGTTCCGGTACAGAATTCTTCCCGCCGCTTCGTTTGTCCGGATTCTCTCTGCCACATTTTCTGGCAGCAGAGCGTAGTTGCTCTGCACAGCCATCATAACACCCTTCGGATTATTCGAATTTATGAAAATGACGTTTGGTTTGCGTAACGCGGGTCAAACCTTCCAACGTTTCATGAATATGGTACTAAATGGCCTTGATTTTGTTTATTGCTATTGTGATGAATTATTGATCAGCAGTACCAGCGAATCTCAGCATAAACAGCATTTGGCAGAAGTCCTGGAACGACTAAAAAAATATGGAATAAAAATTAATTTATCTAAATGCGAATTCGGCAAAGATAAATTAGATTTTCTCGGGTACCACATAAACCAAGAAGGTATCCAACCCCTAAAGGAGAAAATTGACGTCATAGGAAAATATCCTAAACCCGAGACAATCCGAGAGCTACGTCGATTCCTGGGAATAATTAATTTCTACCGATCCTGTCTTCCGCAAGCAGCCGAATATCAAAGGGAGCTAAATAATTTTCTTCACGACTCTAAGAAAAACGACAGAAGGAAGATCCCATGGACTGAAACGTCAGAAAAAGCATTTGAAGAGTGTAAGGAAAGCATAAAACGCGCCGTTACGCTTCACCATCCATCTCTGACGTCACCGCTTGCCCTTATGACGGACAGTTCAGCGACATGCGCTGGCGGTGTATTGCAACAGAATATTGAAGGCACATGGCAACCCCTTGGATTTTTCTCCAAAGCTCTGAGTCCGGCTCAACAAAAATACAGCACATACGACAGAGAGCTTTTAGCGATCTATATGTCGATAAAACATTTCCGACATCAAATTGAAGGCAAAGAATTGATCGTCTACACCGATCATAAGCCATTGGTATTCGCAATGACGAAATCGAGCTCTAATAACGATACGCCACGTCGCTTACGTCATCTAGATTTCATTTCACAATTTTGTACTGAAATCAAACATATATCTGGCTCAGAAAATTGTGTTGCCGATGCTCTCTCAAGAATAGAGACAATTTCTTTCCCGAGTTGTATCGACTACGAGCAGTTAGCGAAAGATCAAGAAAAGGATGAAGAAATCAAAATTCTCATGGAAAAAGGAATTTTTTTGTTCAAGCGATATCAATTCCCTGGATCAGAACAAGAAATATTACGCGAAACAACCAACAAGGAGCCGCGACCCTATTTACCTACTCAGTACCGTCAAACAGCTTTCAACGCTGTCCACGGTCTTAGCCACCCCGGAACGCGTGCCACCAGGAAAATGATGACAGACAGGTTCTTCTGGCCGTCCATAAACAAAGATGTGACATCGTGGGCAAGATCATGCATTCCGTGTCAGCAAGCCAAAACACACAGACACACGGTATCACCCTTGAGCTCGTTTCCAAAATCAGAGAGGTTCGAGCATGTTCACATTGACATCGTGGGACCACTACCATTGTCACAAGAATTTAAATACTGCGTTACAATGATAGACAGGAAGACAAAGTGGCCGGAAGCTTACCCCATAACGCGGATGACCGCAGAAAATGTATGCAATGCATTGGTCACCGGATGGATATCGCGCTTCGGTTGTCCAGTTACAATAACTACTGATCAGGGTCGGCAGTTCGAGTCCAATCTGTTTACTAAACTAGCGAAGAGACTTGGAATAAATAAAATCCATACAATGCCGTACCACCCACAAGCCAATGGCCAGGTGGAAAGATGGCATAGATGTCTGAAAACCTCATTAATCGCTACATGTAATAGCGCAAATTGGGTCAAGGAATTGCCATTAGTAATGCTAGGACTACGCACAGCGATAAAGGAAGATTGCGGCGTCAGCGCAGCTCAAATGACATACGGTACTACGCTACGACTGCCAGCTGATTTCTTCAATGTAAACAAAACCGACTCGGTTACTGACATTGATTACGTAACTCAATTATCGTCAGCTATGAATAATATGAATATATCGGACAATTCAACCGCAAAAACAAATAGAAAATGTTTCATCCTCAAGGAGTTAAGAAAATGCGATTATGTTTTCCTAAGAAGAGACATGATCAAAAAGGCACTGACAGCGCCATACGAAGGTCCTTACAAAATAATTCATCGGGATGATAAATGTTACACAATACAACTGCCAGGAAGAACTACTACGGTGTCAATCGACAGATTAAAACCTGCATTTGTTACAACAGAAAATAACAGCGATACAGCAAACGAATGTGAACCGGTGTCAACGAACCGAATAGTCACGCGATACGGTCGCGTGGTGAAACCCGTGGTCAGATTTGCTGTCTAAGCACAACTATAAAATCGCTGTAACAGAAGCTTCCAGGAGTTGACCCGTTACCCGAGGACCACCCCAGCCTCCCCAGGACAAGGACAACCGGCATACGCGTCCTAAAATGTCTAGTTTTTTTATTATTTTACAATGTTTTATTATTTTTCAATGTTTTACTATTTTTTACAATTTTTTTTTATGTATTTAACTTTTTTTTTTCATAAAGGGGAGAGTATTTGTAGGGTAATGTAAATCACGTGCGTCATACGAAAGTCTGACTCATGTAATTTTAGGTATAAAATGCAGTACATTTTAAAATAAACAGATTCTTTTTACCAACGCATAACGAGTATCATTCTACGTCACCCAACACGCACTCGTAACTAACCAACAGTTACATAGCTTTTGCCTACGGCTTCACCCGCGTGAATTTCCCACGGGAACAGTGCTTTTTCCAAGGATGAAAGGTACCCTATGACCTTCTCAGTACTTCTAATTATGTGTGTGCAAAATTTCAGGAAGATTGGTTCAGTAGATAAAGTGTGAAGAGGTAAGAAACAAACAAACAAATACATAAACAAGCAAACAAACTCACTTCCGCATTTATAATATTAGTTAGGATTAGGATTATCATGGCTCGTGATTGTATATGGATATAGATCAATCTGACTTAGGTTTCATCGATCATCTGCTGTAAGTGAGCTCTAAAAAAGGGGTTTCGGAAATTCTGAGGGAATGAATGAGTACAAAAAATTCATGTGGGTGAAGCCATGTTCATGAGATAGTTTGGTATATACTTTTTATTACATAATTCCCACGATAGCAGGGCCCCGTGGCGCAGGTAGTCCCAACAACTAATATTATAAATGCGAAAGTGAGTTTATTTGTTTGTTACCTCTTCACGCTTTATCTTCTTAACCAATCTTCCTGAAATTTCGCATACACATAGTAAGAAATACTCAGAAGGACTGAGCGTACTTTTCATCCCGTAAAAAGCACTGTTCACGTAATAAATTTACGTGGGAGAAGCCGCGGGCACAAGCTAGTTATTACATAAATTGGATCCAAAATATCTGTGCTCTAGAAACTATCAAACTCGTAGTTTAATCAGAGACTTGGTTCAGGTGTTGCGATCATGCGAACTTGAGCGCAGTTTGATAACTTTGAGATGACATGATGGATCTTGAGATTGTGCTTATATAGATCTAGACAAAGTATGGTTGTAATAGTAGTATTACCTTGTTAAACAAGTTAAGCTTCCTGCGGCGATATTCCCGAACTGATACGACATTGTAACCTTCAAAAAACAAGTCTACGTCTTTTTAAAAGGCCAGCAATACTCCTGCGGTACTCCTGGTGTTGTGGTTGTCCATGGGCAGCGGTGATCACTAACCATCAGGAGACCCGCTTGTCTATTTGCCGTCCTGTTATTTAATCGTATGGCGTATACCACATTCACTCTTCTTCTTGTAGTGCCTCTCCATTACTGGAGGTTGGCCGTCAGTTTCGCAAACTCTTCTCTATTCGCCGCTATGCAAAACAGCTCCTCAACCCTGGTGACTCCGGTCCACTCGCGTCCTCGGCCATGAATTTTTGCGTCTTCCAGCACGTCTCTTGCCTTCTATTTTGCCCATCATAATAAGTTAAAGCAGCTGATATCTGTCGTGTCGTAACACGTCTCCCAAATATTCGACTTTGCGCTTTTTGACAGTTTGCATCAACAGTCTAGACATTGCAACGCGCTGGAGACATTCACTATAATGTAACAATCAAAAAAGAAAAAATATTATAGATCCACATCCAAGGTCCCGAGCTACGAGATTATGACACGCTAATTATTAAAAAATAAAAAACACGACTGACATCTTACATAGCCTATGTCATTCGGGCTAATGCAAGGAATCTAACAATACCTCTCACATCAAAATCTGTTAAGCCGTTCAGGACTTATGGTGGAATAAAGAAATTACATACATACATACATACATGAACCCTAAAAACATAACACTCCTTTTTTGGTCAGTCGTGTAAAAATAAAGGACATAGATATTCCACCAATTATCGTGTTTAGCCAAATATAAAAAAAAAACAACACCTTACCTTACCTTCAGAACAATAATATCAATCGTTTATAACCACATAAATATTTTCAATTTTTATCAAATGTCAATAGGGTTCCTTTTACTAGTAGATTGCATAAAAGCTTTCTTATTCTGAACCAGAAGCTTTCAACGCAACGGAAACTACAATTTTCTTAATTAAGATTAAGTTAGCTTATTCAGCGACTAATTTCGAGACTCATCGATCGTTTTAATTAAGATGCTGGAGCTTTTAAAGCTTTTAATTTTCGTGATTTATATAAGAGTAAACTACAGTAGCTTTGGCTGGGCGTTCTATTTACTTTGATTTAGAAGAAAACTTTGTCAGGGTGAAAGTATCGGTTCTTTTTCCTAACTGCCCAAAAAATGAGTGTTATGTTTTCAGGGTTTATGAATGTACGTATTCATGTATGTATTCAAATTTCTTTATTTTCAAAGCTCAATATTCTTTATTTTCTCCAACAAAGTAGGTAACTGGTATCTGAACTAAGCAGAGCTTGTATCAAAGTACACCATCCCCTCCCCACGAGATGGTGTATGTCAGTTTCTTTAATTGCCATGCAAGATGTTTGAAATATCCTTAGATTCCTTTCGTTATACCGGGTAACATTGACTATGTGACGTCCAAGACTGAAGAATATTTCTAGTCGTGTTTTTCCCTGTAATACGGTCAACATGTATGAAAAATCTAACTAGTTATTGGTACAAAATACCTACCGTTTTTTTATTTTATGTGGAAGAAAAGAAAAGAAATTAACGAAATTTGGTTTTATTTAACCTAATTTGTTTATTAATCAACACCGAAATTCATGCGTTAATGAATGAAGGAGTAATAAACATCCATTCATACCACGCGTTCGTAATATTAGTTGGATATAGTAATACAAAATGTTCCTAGCACATGATGTATTTCCCCCAGCTCGTAACAATTAAGCGGAGTTCATAAATAACCAGTGACCATTCCGGCTCGATCCGGCGCGAACCAACGCAAACCGGTTCAAACCGGAGCGAACTGGTACGAACCGGTCTCTTGCTATTCAGCGCTGTCACTGACGCCAAATGAAACTGTCTCCGGGACCTAATCTCGGGCTTCAGGTACTAACTGTTACCCTTACTATGAATTATTTTGTTATCTATACTGATATAATAAATCTAAGAAGTTTATTTTTTGTACGTGCTAATTTCCAAAGTCTTAGATAAATCTTTTTGTACTTAATAATTCATTTATTTTATCAATCTTTTGATTGCCTTGACGTGTATGTTCACTCACAGTATCCTAACTAATATTATAAAAGCGAAAGTGAGTTTGACTGTTTGTTACCTCTTCACGCTTTATCTATTGAACCAATCTTCCTGAAATTTTGCATACACATAGCTGGAAGTACGGAGAAGGACAAAGGGTTCCTTTCATCGCGGGAAAAAGCACAGTTCCCGTGGGAAATTCACGCAGGCGAAGCAAAGCCGCGGGCAAAAGCTAGTCTGATATAAATTTCATCTTGATACCTCTGATTGTCCCTGAGACAGACAGACAGACAACAATGTTATCTTTTATGGGTTCCTTTTTACCTTTTGACGTACGGAATGGAACCCTAAAAATGTATTGACCAATAAATATTAAACTCAAAAGTGATTTCCTATCGAGACAAAACCAGTAGTACCGAATCTTATCAGAACATCAAGAAATCGGCCGGGTGCCAACAGATTCAGTGCTAAAACCCCTTGTGCATCCTAACTGCACTCCGGGTTATTTAACGCCTTAATAAAACGGTAGTTGTAACACTGCTGTATAACAGTGCTATTAGAGAATGAGTTATAACGCTATTCGTTCTCCGGATTTCGCAAACATGGCTTTTATCTGTCCAATACTGGACGTGGATTGTTTGTTGTTAAGTGCTTCGTGAAATATAAGAATTGCTACTATATTTTGTGCACTCATATGCGAAAGTTCGAATGTGATTTTAAGAGTATTTTTGTTAGTCAATTACGCAAAATATACTGATAAATTTGGTACTACTCTTCTTCTCTTAGCCGAAAGACGTCCACTGCTGGACAAAGGCCTCCCCCAAGGATTTCCACAACGACCGGTCCGGAAATTTGGTACACGAGTATTTAAATAACAGGAATAGCTTATAGGGTAGGTACTTTTTTCCCAAAATATCCACAGGAGCAAATCCATTAGGCGCAGCTTGTTTTTCATATCTTCACCAATCAAATGTTTTAATAATTGAGTCATTTTGTTAATCCCTATTTCACATACTAGCAGTAAAAATGTTTAACTAGAGTAAAAAAAATGTTGAACTGAGTGCAAGTTTCCTCACAATAATATTTCCCTGAAAAGCTTCTATGGAAGTAAACTACTACTTATGGTGGTCATATTGTGCCCCAATAGTAGGACAGTCCTCTAATGTTTCTCATTCTTCTAATTTTATTGAGTGTCGTGTTTCATTTTTTTTTTTATTTAAGTCAAAATATAATTTTTCTGTAGCTGAATGCATGCTTCTTCATCAAAATCTAAAACGATGCAGTTCAAACAACAAAACTTAGCGAAACTACAAGAGCTCTCTAAAACTTAATAGTATATTGTAAAAACAAAGTGCCAGTTATTAAGCAATATAAGAGCAGTTTCTACGAACAGCCTGATAACAGCGCGCGATGAAGAGACTGAATTAGCATTTATATACTTTAGTTTAACACTTATCTCCTAAACTGTTGGGTGTCTCAGTTGAGATAAGCTGACACTGAGGTATCTAAAATGATTTTATTTTTAATTTAACTTTTGCCCGCGACTGCGCCTGCTTTATTACTTACAAGCTCCGCGGCTTTGCCCGCGTGAATTTCCCACGGGTACAGTGTGTTTTCCTGAGATGAAAGGTCCCTCTATGTCCCTATGTCCTTCTTAGTAATTCTAACTATGTGCATGCGAAATTTCAGAAAGATAATGGTGAAGGTTTAGAGATAAAGCGTGAAGAGGTGACAAACAAATAAACAAACAAACTCACTTTCGCATTTATTATATTAGTTAGGAAGTTAGGATTACTATTAATGTCTCAGGTTCTAGCGGCACATCAGATGAATATAATAATAATCTACTACTTCTGTAAACTATAAAAAGACCCCTGATTTTTTTAAAATATCTTTTATGTAAAGATGTTTTAGATAGTTTTATGATAATGTATGTGGTTGTTGTTTTTAGAAATACGTACTTAGATAGATCTTTCCAGTTAGTTGTTTGGTTTTTTCTTTCTTATTTTTAAATTAATTTTAAATTATATATACATGTTAATTTCGACTAATAATATAGCTTTTATCAACAATTTAGATCTTTTTTTTTTTAAATATGTAGGAGCATACAAGCCGCGTTATTATTAACTTTATTTTTTTCTAATTTTTTAAACGCCTGCGCAAACACCGGGCGGGTGATCGGTCCTCCCCCGAAAGTCAAAATTACCACGAATATATTAAACCGAAACCAAATATAAATATATACAGAGTTATGCAAAATAGTTTTAAAAAGCACTATGTATGTACTGAAATTGCGATAAAAGAATCTCCGAGGTTAGAGACCTCTACGTCGTAGCGTTGGCTACGAGAGTTCGTAGCGATGCTACGAAAATGCTACGAGATCGGTATAATAATATTGGTATGCAGATATAGAGTATACTAGCTGATGTCCGCGGCTTCGCCCGCGTGTGGTTCGCTTAGATGAAAAATCTTTTGTGTTCCAAACCGTTTCAAATGTTTCAGATCTTCGATTTTTATACGTCTACAGAAAATGCTCATCAGATTAATCAAGTTTTGCTAAGGCGCCATTTCCATATATGTTATGGTGTAGCTGGTCTGTTGGAGTTATTCATCAGATGTTCCAGATCTTCAATTTTTATACGTCAGCAGAAAATGCTCATCAGGTTGAACGATTTTTGCTAAGGCGCCATTTCCATTAGTGTAGCTGGTCTCTTGGAGCTTTTCATCAGATGATCCAGATCTTCAATTTTTATACGACAGCAGCAAATGCTCATCAGGTTGAACGACTTTTGTTAAGGCACCATTTCCATATTTCTTATAGTTTAACTGTTCTGTTTTGGTTCTTCATCAGGTGCTCCAGTTTTCAAAATCAATTATAGTCTAAATGTTGCCTAGGCTTAATAGCTATACAACAAAAAAAAAATCATTCAAATCCGTCCATTAGTTTTTGCGTGAAACGCGTACATACATACAGACAGACAGACAGACAAGAAATTCCAAAAAACGTTGTTTGCTTTCTTATATTCTTTGTAAGTGTCCCTCTATCCATTTCAGTCAAAAATACTTAATGTACAGACAAAATATTTTTACTGTTTTATTATATGTATAGATATTTCATGTAATAATAAGAGATTTCTGTCTTATAAAAAATATTCTCACAATGAATAATAATTTATTATAAGTTTTAGTAACAAAACCAGAAGAATAATTTTTTGTATGATTGTTTCTTTGAAATACAAAATAAAACACTTATTTTTGGAACTACTATGTGAATACCTATACAAACAGTTTTATAAACAAACTATAAATAAAAATAAAAAATGGCCACCACAAGAGTCATCCAGGTTTACTCAAAACTTCTCGATGGTACCGAAGAAGCTATTATTACAGTTCTAACCATCGAGTTGATATGTGCCTGTTGTATCCACGTTACCCAGCGTCCTAGGTAAGCGACAAAATACTGTGCGGCACAATACGATGCTGTGCTACAAGGCAATACTCGCGGCAATGCTAACAATATAAAACTAGATAGAAACGTATGTTTATTTAATTAAATTTTTAATATTAAAACTGATTTATAATGTCAATGCAAAAGTCAATCGAGGGCAGTTTAAAGCCCTTTGGCTTTAAACTGGGGATTCCTCTACTCATAGGCGATGGGCTAGCAACCTTTCACTATATCTCTATTCTATCATTAAGCCCACTATTTAGCTAAGCGTGGCCTTTAAGACTAACGACTCTTGATTCTGTCCGTAGACGTATCTGTATAAGAATTATCCCACAATCCACCACATGTGAATCTCGATGTCTCGACTGTGGATCTTAGTGAATATAGGGAATTTTTGAAATATTACGAGAACTCTGAACTAAAGTGGAATTGGGTGGGTCACGTGGCCCGTATGCATCCAGAAAGATGGGCTCTCATACTTACCACCTGGGTCCCAGCTGATGGGCACAGAAAGCGAGGAAGGCCTAAGACAAGATGGTCGGATGTGCTTAGGGCATTCGACAGAAAGTGGTTAGATAAGTCCAGAGATAAGGACACATGGAAATATTGCGGGGAGGCTTTTGCCCAGCAGTGGGACATATTATAGCTACAAACAAAAATGAGAACTTTATTTATGACAGGGCCAAATCACGAGATATATGGGACGCCCTTGCGTGTTACGACGAAGACTGCCACAAAATAGCGGCTAATCTACATAATTGCATAACTCGGCTCGGGCGTTTCATAAAAAAATGTTAAGGGACACCTGCGAGCGAATAACTTTTGCCCCTAAAAATTTATTTATTTCAAACTTCTTTCATAAATCTAGCTAAACTTGTTTACAAAGTAATTTTGCCGCGACCCGTTTTTCGACGCCAATGTACGACATCGTTATGGTTGTTGTTGTTATCATGGAATGGGGTTGACAATCATGGCATCAACAGCTGGGTGGCGATTCTGCATAATTGCTTCACAATGGTGTTTTAATAGTAGGGATTATTAAGTAAGTAAGAAGAAGTAAGAACAGTCTAAAGTGAAAGAAAAAATAAAAATAAATTTTAATATTTTTCTACTTTTGATAACCATTGAGACTAGATGTTTTACCTGACGGTATATATTTAGGAAACAAGTCGTTCATTGTTAACACAGATGAAATTATCCTAACGAGAAGAATAAAGGTTCCTTTGAAGGTAAAAAAATATTTTATATTGATATTTATTTTTTTCTTTTTTAATACTAAAATCGCTATAAAAATTGTAATAATGTTGATGCTCAAATCAAATATATTCATGCTCAATATTTATACGTATAATCTGCAAATACTAAAATATTTGGTAACAATAATAATATCAATTGATATCATCTTCCTTTCTTATATTTTCTAATAAGGAAAAATACCTAACAAAAATAGTATTGAAAATAGATTATATTGAATTTCCTTTTGAAGAACGCAATATATTTATCTCCCTTTAACGTACGAAGAAAATATAGTAACTCAAAAACTTCCAACTATCTTATATTACCTTTAAGAATTCTATATTTACGGGTAATATTTTCGACATAGAATTTGGAATGATAAACCCAAGTAGAAGTGGCAGATACGTTATTTTGTCGCCGTCTGACATAAGCGGCCGGCCTCATTTACACATACTCAATCGAATAGAACTTTTGTTCAAATTTGAATTTTCTATTAGGCTCCTATCGCTTTTTAGTAAGTAGCGTCAGATCGACAAATGTATTTTAAGTAAAAGTTAAAGTACAATAAATAGCACTTCTATTTACAGAATTTTGAAGTTATTCAAAATTCTGTGATATTCGAGGAGTGTAATCTCCGAAGTTTTCTCGATATCATAATATTATTCAGAAGGCAATTTCATATGAAATTTACGATTATTCGGAAAGTAATCGGAGAGGGCCCGGTTAAGTAACACCGCTTACTTATTCGTCCCTCAGGAGGCCTTTACAAGAAGTAACTTGGACGGTTTCGATTCCTTAGAGTTCAAACGCGATCGAAAACTCCCACCAAAAAGTTACATTATTTGATGAAAGTTAGGTTTTATATTTTTTCCTAGCGCACTTATAGAAAATTTTAAAATAATGACGAATCATTAAAATATCGATGCATGTTGTAAATTTTATTCTTAGTTAAGGAAATGATTTTTTTTCAACCAAATATTCAATCGAACATACACATTGTTTTGCTTGTTTTTCTAAAGTATTATTTTGATTAAGTTTGGTTTCAGTTTTATTTATGAGAGAGTAGGAAAGATATATTTAGTGTAACAAAAAAAAAAAAAAAAATATACACGTCTTTTTTGGGCGTCCATGTAAAAAACAAAAGAGGTCTACAAACACAATCTGAAGCATATTACAGCAGGTATTAAACACGACTTTTTTCATACCTGCCATATAATTACTCAACGCGAAACTTTAAAAGTGGTTGGAGTACTGTTTGTAACGGCGAAGTAGAAACTGCAAAAAATAGTCCGACTGCTCGTTTTAAATTTTCTAGGGGTGTCAAGGGTACTCTGACTGTATGACTGTTTTGTATTTTGTGGTTATTTTCACAGCAGTAATCATCTACCCTCTTTTAATTTCAATGGTAGATAAGTGTTTCAAAAAAATTCTCATGCTGGTCTACTCCTTCGTTTAGGGATGTGACCGTTTTAAGGATGTGGCCCGGGGGAAATGGACGTTCAAACCTCCTTCTTTCCGAATTCCTTAAGTTACTTTTGCTACAGATAATAATAATGTTCATGCAACAATGACTTTTGAAAAACACCCGACGTAATGATTTAGGTCAATCAATTTTGAAAATATATTTCAGTCAACGTATACCCAGTACTAGTAAATCGCCCTTGTATCACCAAAATGAGGCGAATAAAGTGGCATAATAAGCGCACAAATATTTCGGATCATTAATATTAAGAGGGCCACCAATTAGCGGGTCGCAGTTGATAATTCAGCCGGAACTGGTGGGGATAGTGCAGAGGACATAGTGATGGGAAGAGAGAGAGAAAAAAAAACGTTTTTTTTTCTAACAAACTTACTACATATTTCTGAGTCATCTTCTTCGTAGCATGACAGGGACCTCAACTTGCTTGTTTGTCAATAAAAGTAGAAAATAAATATGATTCACGACCTATTTTAGGGTTCTGTATCTACACAGGACATGGTTTTGTTACTATATGCAAGACTGTAAATTTTGAACTTTTATAAATTCTTAGCATCCCCTAATTTCTTTAGAGCATCTCTATATTTAGACCTTTGATCACAAGTAACCAAGGGGCAAATCTGAGAAATGGCATAGCGATGTCTAGAGTTAAACCCGGGTTAAAACCCATTCCAATGTATGGACTGAAAAAGGTAATAATTGGGTTTTAACCCGGGTGGTTACCCATCACTAGTGATGACAAACGTCTATAGCATATAGAAGCGTCTATAAGAAGTATAAAATAATATCTCGCCCGTTCATGTACTGAGATCGCGCCCTAAGTCACGCATTAAAAAGTATAACATGAACTGCAATGCGGATAACGTAATAAATATAATTTAGTTTAATTAAATATCTCGCTGCTTGCCATCCCGCTTTGTATGAACTATGCTTTGACATTCCAAACTGTTTATTATATCTTGCATTTATGAGGAATAGAACACATGCATTTATTTATGTAAGTCTCACTAACAGGATTCCCTGGATTCAAAATATATAGAGAAATGACTAAGAATTTAGTAAACTTGCAGGAAAGGTAAGATAATATTATAATCTATACATATAATAAATCAGTAAAAATATTTTGTCTGTACATTTAGTTTTTTTGACTAAAATGGATAGAGGGACACTTAAAAAGAACAATTGAAAGCAAAAAAAATTTTTTTTAATTTCTTGTCTGTCAGTCTGTATGTATGTACGCGTTTCACGCAAAAACTACTGGACGGATTTGAATGAAACTTTTTTTGTTGTATAGCTATTAAGCCTGGGCAACATAAAGGCTATAATTGATTTTGAAAACTGGAACACCTGATGAAGAACCATAGCAGGACAGCTAAACTATAAGAAATATGGATATGGTGCCTTAACAAAAGTCGTTCAACCTGATGAGCATTTTCTGCTGACGTATAAAAATTGAAGATCTGGAACATCTGTTGAAGAACTGCAAGAGACCAGCTACACTATAACATATATGTACGTACGAGGGTAGGAGCAGAAAAAACTAGACGTTTTGCATTTTCGCTCCCTTTAAAATCTTTTATTTAAATTAAATTAAGTGTATTCTGAAAGTGGTTGTATGTTTAAATAAAGAAGAAACACTCACGCTACCTGCAGTAAATCTCCTTTCACTTTTCACTTCACATTACAATGGATGCACTGCAAAAAACTGTCTATGATATGCAGTTGGAGTTTAGGAACAAGATGGAGGAATTCCAGCAAGACCTTCTTAAGGCCAACTCCAACCCAACGGTCACAGCACTTAGCACAGAGTTCAGAGGCTTCAGGGAGGCTATGGTTTTCGGACTCAACAATCTACAGGGTCAACTGGAGTTGCTTTTACAGCAGCAGGACAGCTTTGAGATGCGCTCGCGCCGGAAAATGCTTCTGGTCCATGGAGTTCCCGAAAGCAAGAAGGAGGACACATCTGATGCAATCATCAAGATAGTCTCGGAGAAACTTGAGATCTCTGACATCAGGACTGAAGATGTAAGCCGTAGTCATCGCTTGGGACGTGTCACCAGCGGCAAACCTAGGCCTATCTTGATTAAGTTCCGGAGTCTTTCCATCCGTGACAAGATTTGGTTTGGTAAGACGGGCCTCAAGGGCAGCGGGGTCACAGTTTCTGAGTTCCTGACAAAACCTCGCCATGAGGTGTTTATGTCGGCACGACTACAGTTCGGGGTTACTAATTGCTGGACTAGGAAATGGGTCCATTCATATTAACACCCCAGATGGGTCTAAGCATCAAATATGTAGCTTGGCTGAGCTGAATCGTCTTGGCGATCGCAGTGAGGTGAGTGAGGCACCGGCCAACAAGGCGAAGCCTGCAACCTCAGCAACTGCAGCTGGGCGTACTCGACGCAATAATAAGAAATGAGCTGATTGCCGGGGTACCTATTCTAGGTACCATGTACAGTAGTCGTCTGCTGTATAGCCTGTTTTTTGTACTTATCTTTTTCTCTATCATTTTTGATTGCGTCTACCCTCCGGTTTTGTTAGTTTTTTTTCTTCTGTGCTCCAAATAATATTACTTTTTCGACCGGTCGGTACATGTTTATTTATTTTTGTAAGAAATAAAATGTTATCACTTGTCAGTTGTCATTGTCACTGACATTGACGTTAGTACTGTATGACACTGACAGCTTTTTATTTTGTTCGGATGTACAGTATGTCTTTTTTACAGTATTTTTTCTGTGTGCGTTCGAACTTAGCATGATATTATTTGTTTTAGTTTAGTCTTACTTCTATGTTGTTTCTATTCTATCCACAGAAATAAAATCTATTATTATATGTCTGTGATTCTATCAGATTTGTACATAGACTGATAACTATTTAAAAACATCTCTGTGGATTTGTAATTTATTTTACTGACAGGTAGAGTTGTTGATGTTTTTGTTGAGTAGTTTAACATTCTACTGTAGATATACTTAATATTTTACTTACGTATTTATTTCATTTTTTATAAGTATACTTATTATTTTACCTATTATATTATATTTATATAAATACATATTTAAACATACGCACGATGTGTAATAATGATAGCGATAATGAGCAAGATACATTCCACTCCTTATCATCTAACTCTGATTTTTATAGTCTACCTACACCTCTGGACGAAGTCTTGCAGTCTCATTTTTCCGATTGTTCCAAAAACTTTAATGTCATTCATATAAATGCACAAAGCATTCCTGCACATTTTCCTGATATGTTAACATCATTTGATGTCAAGAACATACATGCTATCCTTGTGTCGGAATCATGGTTCCAACCATGTCTCCCCTCCACTTCCTATGCGTTGCCAGGCTTTCAATTGATTCGTAATGATCGTGTCGGAACGAGTGGTGGTGGCGTTGCCATTTATCTCCGTTCCTACATACCTTTTACCATTGTTTCTCAATCAAAATCTTGTAACCCTACCAATGAACCCGAATATCTATTCCTTGAGCTCGCTCTGTCACACAAAAAGACTCTTCTCGGTGTTTTCTATAGCCCATCTTCTAAAATCAACTATTTTTCCACTTTAGAAAATATTCTCGATTCCATTGTCCCCTCATACGATCATACAATCATCTTGGGAGATCTTAATACTTGCCTTTTGAAAAATGATTCTCGAACCTTCAAGCTAAAAAATCTGATCGACAGTTACAATCTCGATATTCTACCACTTCAAGCTACCCATTTCTTTCCAAAATGTATTCCTTCCTTAATAGACCTGATTATTGTATCTTCCTCGGACCTTGTTGTTAAACATGGACAGCATCCTGCAGAAGCATTTTCATACCATGATCTTCTATTTCTATCTTACAAAATCCGTCCTCCTAAAGCTAAACCTAAAATTGTAATGCAGCGTAACTTTGGTTCGATCGACATTGATGGTTTGCGTGAAGATGCTAGAAGTTGTGATTGGAATGCACTGATACACACGGAGTCCGTTAATGACCAGGTGGATCTCTTTAATAGGTGGGTACTCAACCTTTATGATAAACATGCTCCTTTAAGACCAGTGCGACTTAGGCATCTGCCTGCCCCTTGGTTGTCTGAAGATATAATAGTACTGCAAGCCAAGAAAAACCAGGCTAAAGTTAAGTACAGGAATGATCCAGATCGTTATCGTGACTCATTTGTTAATGCAAGAAATAAGTGCAATAGGGCGTGCAGGGACGCACAGAGGCACCATATCCATAACTCAGTTCAAAACGGTGATCCGGCTAGGGTCTGAAAATTTCTGCGATCTTTAGGAGTTGGTAAAAATAAAAACACCAGTCCAAATAATATTGACATCGAAAATCTCAACAAGGCCTTCTCCTCTTCTACTTCTGTTGATATAAATGTCAAGAATAACACGATTAATTCCATTGCTCAATTACCAATCCCTAACACTACCCCATTTATTTTTAATCAGATTGCCGATCGTGATGTTGAGAAGACCATATTATCTATTTCATCAAATGCTACGGGCAGTGATAGCGTTAGTCGTGCTATGATCCTACCGATTCTTGATATCCTTCTCCCTTCTATTACTGCTATAATTAATAACTCCTTAACCTCCGGTGTTTTCCCCACAGCATGGAAACATGCTCATATTACTCCCATTCCTAAGAAAACAAATCCTTCTTCTCTAACTGATTTCCGCCCTATCTCCATTCTTCCTTTTCTCTCAAAAATCCTTGAACGCATTGTTCAGCATCAGCTCCAACTCTTCCTATTTCACAACAATCTACTTAATCCTTTGCAATCTGGTTTTCGTCAGGGACATAGCACGACTACTGCTCTAATTAAAATTACTGATGATATACGGTATGGGATGGATAATCAATTAGTTACTGTTCTTACACTTTTAGATTTTAGCAATGCGTTTAACACTGTGGACTATGACATTTTATTAGCTATAATGCGTTCTTTCAACATATCTCCGATGGCTATTGACTGGTTTCATTCTTACTTGTATGGGCGTCGGCAGCGGGTTCATGTCGATGAGAAGTTTTCTTCCTGGTGTGATACTATTGCAGGCGTTCCTCAGGGTGGTGTACTGTCCCCTCTTTTGTTTGCTCTTTTCATAAACTCCATCACTTCAAGTTTGCAATGTTCGTACCACCTCTACGCAGATGACCTCCAAATTTACACTCAAGCTCAAATTGATAATTTTTCATCTGCCATTAACACCACTAATGCTGATTTGAATGCGATTTCGGTTTGGAGTAAATCGCATGGCCTTGTAATCAATCCACTTAAAACGCAAGTTATTATTATTGGTAGCTCAAGACAAACTCCTAAAATAAACACTGCTGACTTGCCCAAAATTGCGTTTGATGGTACCGTAATTCCATTTAGCGATCGTGTCAGAAACCTTGGCATTTTCATGGATAAGTCTCTCTCTTGGTGTCCCCAAATTGCTGAGGTTAGTCGCAAAATCTTTGCAGCTGCATGGTCACTAAAACGACTGCGCAATTTTCTGCCGTTTCAGACCAAAATTACGCTTGCTCAGTCCCTTTTATTTCCCATTCTTGATTACGCTGACACCTGTTACCTTGATCTGACTGAGGAGCAACTTAACAAGCTTGAGCGTCTCCAAAATTTATGCATCAGATTTATCTATGGACTCCGTAAATATGATCACGTCTCTCAATTTAGGAATGAACTCAAGTGGCTTCCAATTCGACGTCGCCGTGATTGGCATACACTTTCCATGCTTTACTGTATCCTTTTTAACCCTGACTACCCTCAATACCTTAGAGAAAGATTCACGTTCATTAGTGAAGAGCAAAATCGAACTCGTAGCGTTTATAACCTCCGTCTCAAAATTCCCATCCATTCCACTACATTCTACTCTCATTCCTTTACTGTCCAAGCTGTCCGCCTCTGGAACTCTCTTCCTGTTTCTATTCGACACGCACAAACTCTTTCCAGCTTCAAATCCCAAGTTAAAGCACATTTCCTTTCCATTTAATTGCCTAACCTAACCCTCTTTTATTAGTAAATCGTTGTCAATATTGCAGTCTTGTGTTGTTGTGTATTTATGTATATGTTTGTATATATTGTATGTATATATTAATATATGTATTACTATATCTTTTATTTAGCCTAGTGTACCTATGTAAGTAGTTTTTATTTTATTTTATTTTATTTTTTATTTATTTACCTATATTTTTATATTGTAACTATTAGTTTTTTACGTTATTGTATTTGTTAATCCTAGTTCTGTCTGCGCCGTACCTGCTGATCTATGATCTATAAGTCCTACCTGTCGGTTGCCTGTAAGAAATTGCTGTAGCGATAAGGCCGCCATTGTACATTAGCCGTTAAGACACAATGTACTCCTTTTTCTTTTTCATGGTGCAATAAAGAGTTATTATTATTATTATATTATTATTATATGGAAATGGCGCCTAAGCAAAAATCGTTTAACCTGATGAGCATTTTCTGTTGACGTATAAAAATTGAAGATCAGGAACATCTGATGAATAACTCCAAGATACCAGCTACACTATAATATATGTAAATGGCGCCTTAGCAAAACTTGATTAATCTGATGAGCATTTTCTGTAGACGTATAAAAATCGAAGATCCGAAACATCTGAAACAGTTTGGAACACAAAAAGACTTTTCGTCTAAGCTAAACTCACGCGGGCGAAGCCGCGGGCAACAGCTAGTATTGATAATATTTAATAACATGATACTAATCCCACAGATCCTTAGGAAGAGCAAGTGTTATAATAAAGGATCGTATAATAAAGTCGGATATACTTCAACAATTATTTAATGAAAGTCCTCTTACACATAAAAATATATTTTTGCACCGGAAAAACGCTCCGGACGTATCAAATTTTATAATCCAGGTTATAAACAATTCAAGCGATTGAATTGCCCCAATAAATTTTGAGGGGTGATTTTTTAGAGTTCCTCACAACATTTGATAAGAACCAGACAGGTACACTTTTTCTTGAATTTGGAGTCTACATATTCATTGTCATCTATTTTTCATTATGACTAATAAATACTTACATAAACTTCAAAATTTTTGACTAACTAGCGTATGACTTATAGCAATTTGACAATTTTTTTAATTATTTTAATTCTTAGCCCATATTCCCACAGATGTGATGCTATAAGAGTTTGACCTATGTCATGTAAATAAAGTCCTGAAAATATGCCGATAATAATGAAACGTATACTTAATGTCTATATAACGGGACAAGACTTCCGGATAAGCTTGCCAATTTTTCAAAATAAAAACTGTCGTTCATTACAAACACTTTATCTTATTATTTCACAGAATTACTAATACCTAATTCTTTAAACTACGAAATACAAGAAAGATTTCGGAGCAACTTATATAAAAAAACGTCAAAAGACTATCATGTCATAAGGAGTTCTGCGTAATATTTTTTATGTCTTTCGCTACGGAATTTTAATTAAACATCCGACTCACCCTTGACCAGTTTTATTTATCAATGCTAATCAATTTGGGGGCCTCCACACGAGCGGCATTAGGTCGGACATACATCAATTCGTGATAACAGATCGTTTATCTGAGGCCCGGCCATCTTGTATATGCTAGACGCGTAGGCGGACTTCGAATGGAAAGACCACTGATGAGTTAGCATATAGATATGTTCATCATACATAATTAAAACGCGTTTATTTCCGGCACCTGATTATATGGCCCATATTAAATCCTACAAGATTCGATGTGTCTATGTGTGTGAGGATCAAACATCCCCAATATTTGTTACTTTTTTGTATTGCCACAGCTGGGGAAAGCCTTACCACTCTTTTCCCATGTGTCTTGGGTCCTGTGTCTATGGGTCTTTTCTATCCACTTTCTATCAAATGCCCTAAGTTTATACGACCATCTTGTCTTAGGCCTTCCTCGTTTTCTGTGCCCATTAGCTGGGACCCAGGTGGTAAGTATGTGAGCCCATCTTTCGGGATGCATACAGCACACGTAACTCACCGTGATTTGTTACTTAATCACGCAAATCTACTGAACAGATTTTGATAATTGATAATGATTATAACCTGGTATCCTAACTAATATTATAAATGCGAAAGTGAGTTTGTTTGTTACCTCTTCACACTTTATCTACTGAACCAATCTTCCTGAAATTTAGCATACACATAGCTGGAAGTACGAAAAAGGACATAGGGTACCTTTCATACCGGGAAAAAGCGCTATTCCCGTGGGAAATTCAAGCGGGCGAAGCCGCGGGTAAAAGCTAGTTGTACATAAAGTGCCTTTTCTTTCGGAATCCCTACGGAAGCGTAGCCCCAGATATTATTAGTAAAAACTTAGTTTTAAGTGTTCGTACGTAATAACTAAGATATAAGAACAGTGTGCCGATAGAAATAAAAAAATATATATTTATTTTCTGGCATACCTATCTACTTTTCGCAACATCACTGGCAGCCTAGTAATCCACTGGAATCGAAGATCGGTGTACCTAAATCTCAATTGCGATTTATTTGTTTCTCGGATAAAGCAAATTGCGACGAAAGACGAATCCCTCTGGACTACATTCCTTTATTTCTTACTGTATTTAAAACAAGCTTTATTTATTTGCTGAAAACAAGTCTATACTTTTCATTTAAACTTTATTGAACTTACTAAAAGTAAATGAACAATAGGTGGACTTGATGCCAAGCCATGAGGCATTCTCTGCCAATCAAAGTCTTTGGACCAGAACGATAATGGTAAAAACTTTTAATATACTAGCATTTTACCGCAGCTACGCCCGCATGAATTTCCCACGGGAATAGTGCTTTTTCAAGGTAACTATGTCCTTCTCAGTACTTCTAACTATATATATGCGAAATTTCAGGAAAATTGGTTCAGTTGATAAAGCGTGAAGAGGTCACAAATAAGCATTTATAATATTAGTAAGGATTTGAATTGATAGCCAAGAGATTAAGGCATCCGTGGATACGAGTTCGATTACTTTTTTCCCGATTTTCTCACAAGAGCAGAACCAAAAGCCGCAGGTAGTATTTTAACTCATCCTCACCGCTTTATTTCAATAGAAACACAATCGACATTTATTCGTTTGTAGGATAAGGACGACGGCCCGGTCTGCGGCTCATTTGCCTTGCAGATCTGTTTCCAATCGGGCCGGAAAAATGTTTTATTTAGTGTACTAATTAGCTATTCCAATGTACCCTCTTGTCTTATTTGTAGAACAGTAATTTATTTGTGGGGCGGTCGTGTTTTCCGTTTTTTGGGTGGATGTTTTCATTTATATTGTCCAATTTTAGGTTAGAATGGCTTAAGAGAAGAAGATCACATTATTAGGTAGAAGATAAATTTTGTGAAATTAGAAACGTGAGTGTTGGCAACATTTTTAACAAAATTTCTAATTCACTAGGTTTGACTGGGTAAATAGGATTCGAATCAAGAATACTAGGTCTCTGGACAACCCTCAACGGCCTACAATAAGCACTAAGCTTGTAACGTGGGTGCGATGGCCCCAAACACAGAAACGAGCTGAACACACCCAGATCTGCAAACAAATCTAATCAACTAATCAAGAAGTAAATTTTTCTTAAGAATGACCTCCGAATATGTTCGAATCTTTTTTTTTATTAAGTTGGTTTTGCTCTTGACCTCAATCTTGCCCGAGGGTAGAGATGAGATCTACGGTGTAGTGAGCTTACCTAGAAGCAGCCTATTCACTCTGGATTTGACGAGAGTCAGGTTAGATGTGCTCGGAAACACAGACGCAGGCAGGGAGTTCCATTCATTCGCTGTGCGCATTAAGAATGTTGACGAAAAGCTCTTTTATATATTTCGCAAAACATCAAAATTACACGATAAAATTAGTTTTAATCAAATAACGTGCGTTTGTTTTAGAATGCGCAATCATTTAACATTAAACTCGGCTTTGTCAACCGCCGGAACTCCCCGGCTGCTGCGTCTAAAAACCGGCAGCGTTTACATTAATTTCCGCAGTGCAATCCAAATTTTGTAGTATTACCGCGACACACACGGCTTACTTGGTTCTACAACAGTATCAGTTGAATTTAAATAAAAAAAGTCAACTTTAAACTTTTCCGTTTCTAAATCATAATTACTTATAGCTACAAAAAATCAAAGTTTTTTCTATGAACAGTACCACCGTAGCGCTACATCGCACTTAGCAATTTTCCCCCATGTTTCCCTATTTGAGACTTTTTTTTACAACAACCTGTGGAGAATCCGACGTACAGTGTTTTCTCCATAGTGTATTTGCCTATGTTGGTGGAGGACAGATAATATCTTCTGTGAGGCTCATTTTTGTCAAGTTTGACATTTTTGGTGTGTTTTGGTTCCATAGAATTTGTAAACTGTAAAAAATTTGAATTTGGAGCATACTATTTTATAAACGTTTTTGGGCTTCATTTGACAATTAAGTTTAAAAGTCTATTAAAGAATGATTTTTTTTCTATGTCGATGGTTTCCTCCAAAATATGATTGAAATCCATTCATAAAATACGCTAAAGCAAACTCCTCTTTTTGCCCCCATTTTCCCCCAATCTAAAAATCTGTAGATAAAAAAATTTAAATAAAAAAGGAACACATTGCCAATTTACATAAGGATCTGTTTAAATATGCGAACTCTAGTCTGGAACATAAAAACAACCCACATTTCGACAAAAGCAAATCGGCCAGTCTTGAAATTGATCTCTCTTTGCAAGTTCATCAGAGGTTAAGGCAGTGTGTCCCACTACAAACCATTGCCAATGTAGCAGCATTTAGCCGCATACTTTACCCGCGCACTCTTAACGGGACACTATATTACTGCTCGGATGTAGCGTATTGCAGCTTCAACAGCGGTGGGTGACTAGCCTAATGGCCGGTGTAATTTACCCAGAATCTAGGTAAACTTGCAGACGGCAATCGTTTTGTTGTTTCATGAGGCTATATGTTTTTGTAAGGTTTATGAAACATGATTTTTTTAGTTCTAGGGCGGATTAAAAAAAAATAGTTTTGTCTCCATGCAAATACAACATACATACATACATAGAATCACGTCTTTATCCCTTACGGGGTAGACAGAGCCAAGAGTCGTGAGACTCAAAGGCCACGCTTAGCTAGTGGGCTCTCTGATGGAATGGAGATTCAGGATTCAGGAGCTGTATATATTTAAATCGAAAACACTCTAGATCAAAAATGCACTTTTTTACTTACTCATAGCTTTATCTTTCTAATCTATAACAATTTTTTTAACATAACAGCTATTCAGCAATAATATCAAGTTAGTCTTTCATAACATTAATTAATAATTCGAAGCGTATTTATGTTTTCTCATCATAATTAATTTTGCGAAATATGTTAATTAAATAGCAGTATAATTAGTTATCTGGCAGCACTTGTTAAATATTTAATTTCAATTAGAGGGAAACCCCATAAAGCTGGGCACACACTAACTAATGTAGATTCAAATAACGATATGAAACTATGGTCCATTTATTCATAATTGTCCTATTATGTAAACAATCGTCACAGTACTTTTTATTGAATTTTGTAGAAAATAAATCAAACATTAGTTCAGACCTAAACATTCTCAAATAATACATTTATTAACCACGAAAGTGATTTCCTAAAAAGTCTTTTTTAATTTATATTGTTGTAAAATCATAAAAAGTGTCTGTACGTAAGCGCTATTTAAAAGATAAAAATTATGAGGGGTCTTTAAAGGTCCAATAGATGCCGCTTAGCACCTGTGATATCAACAACATAAAATTGCTATAATAAATGACCCTGTAAAATATTTTAGGGACCGACCTCAAAATAGTAAAACCTTTCATTTTCATGTATGGATGTACAATATAAATATTTACGTGCACGAATACGGATACAATCCAGTCGTAAGTATAGAAGCTAAGAATGGAATCCTGGACCATGAGACAATGTTGTGTAATCTATTCTATTCATATAATAAAACAGTAAAAACATTTTGTCTGTACATTTAGTATTTTTGACTGGAATGGATAGAGGGACACTTAAAATGAATAATAGAAAGCAAAAATATTTTTTTGGAATTTCTTGTCTGTCTGTCTGTATGTATGTTCGCTCTTCACGCAATAACGAATGAAATTGATTTGAATGAAACTTTTTTGTTGTATAGCTATTATGCCTGGGCAACATATAGGCTATAATTGATTTTGAAAACTAGAACACCTGATGAAGAATTATAACGGAACAGCTAAACCTAAACTATAAGAAATATGGAAATTGTACCTTTGCCACAGAATTAATATTAGTACTACGTACAGAAAGGAAACTCCCTGCCCCTCCCGCAATATGGCACCCCCCCCCCCGCTCCTTCCGCACTTCTCCCCCGTTCTTGTGTAACTGTGGGACGTTCGACTATGAAAACGCACACATTGACGTGTTACTGACGTGTTCACGGATATACAGTTTCATTTGTAGTAGTAGTAGGCATATTTGACGCGCCGTTTCTATGAAGCGCCTTCTTTCTGTGCCTTAGCAAAAGTTTATCAATCAGATGAGCATTTTCTTTTGACGTATAAAATTCGAAGATCAGGATCATCTGATAAAGAACTCTAAGAGACCAGCTGCACTATTTCATATATGTAAATGGCGCCTTAGCAAAAGTCGTTCAACCTGATGAGCAGTTTCTACTGACGTATAAATATTGAAGATCTAGAAGAATGGAATCCTGGATCGTGAGACAATGCTGTGTAATTAAAAATACAAGTTTTGGGAACCGTGAGGGTTGTAGACGGACGATACGAAAAACGTAGTTTATTTGGAAAAGAAAAGACCGCTATAATAAAATGGTTACCTGGTGCCTGGTCTGGACTAGACACCACCAGTGAAGGCCAAATGTCTAGATTAAAAAAAAAAAAAAAAAAATTCTTGGAATTTAAAAACTAGAGAAATATCTTTAAGTATATTATCTATTTTCAGCCTATATTAGCCCACTGCTGGACATAGGCCTCCCTTTTTTGACGCCACTTACTACGGTCCTGATACTTACTTTAAGAAAAAGACAGCTGGAGTAAATTTAATATAATTGAAAATACATCATATTGAACATATAAAAACTATACTTTGTCCGCCCATTGTACATTTACATGTATTTTGTGCAATACAGTTTAAATATATAAATAAATAAACAATATGCCTTATCAGACGGTCATTAAAACCCGGATAATTTTATAAATCTGTCAAGTAATTTACAGAAACGCTCGTCTACAAAAGCACAATAAGTCATACCCAGTTTGTTTTACCAATTTAACACGGCACCATCTACCATATTAATATTTCATCCTGGCAACATTGTGGTCGGGTTCTAACGTACAATAGAAATATTTCGGACTATATTACTGTACGGAGGAATGTTTGCTCTGTGATCCTGCGGCAGGAAATGGCAAGAATAATTAAAGATTTTATTAATAACGGAGTCGTTTTGATTTCAAGAAGTTAGGCCTACTTAAATAGGTAAGGGAGGTCTAAAATACAGGAGGTAGATCACAATAGATGGAATTACCGCACTGTGCGGAACCCCTAATAAATAAAAGGAGGACTACCAGATGTACGGTTTATTCATTATCGCCTTTCTGACTGTTAAGTTTCTAGCTAACAAAATTTCTTTGTAATTTGTCCGTATAAATAAAACTTAGATTTATATTTGCAGATATAGATTGACATATAATTCTCTCGAAATCCGAACGGTAACAGAGCCCCGGGAGGAGCTAGTTGGTCAATCCTGTACGTTTGCAGACTGACACTGTATCCGCATCAGAATGTCAGCTGTCATATGCAGGCGGCCGTCAGACTAATGGTTTAATCCAGAGCTAACTGCGGCCGCCTGATGACGGCCCACGATTAGTGCGGACGGACTGACATGGTGGTCGTCAGCCTGACGGATTTTTATAGTAAACCAGCTTTTGCCCGCGGCTTCACCCGTGTAAATTTCCTACGAGAACAGTGCTTTTTCGCGAGATGAAAGGTACTCTATATCCTTCTCAGTACTTCTAACTATGTGTATGCGAAATTTCAGGAAGATTGGCTCAGTAGACAAATCGTGAAGAGCTTACAAACAATCTTGCTTTCGCATTTATAATACGAGTATGAGTTAGGCTTGCCAGCACCATTATTTGCCCGTATTCAGTAAGCACTGTACATTACCGTATTGTTAGTTGGTAAAATGACTTAAAATTAGTAATACATTGCGAATTATGACGACCTCCGTGGCATAGTGATCACTATGCCCATCCTCCATCTGGAAGTTTTCTGTTTGATTTGGGTTGTCTCCGGTTTTGGGTGTGCTGTGCTCGTTTTTGTGTCCATCGGACCAACGACACAAGCTAAGTGCTTATTTATTTAACGGGCTAGCAATATCTTTTACAAACCAAGCCCTCATAAAAAATGAGCCTATAAGGGCTAAAAAAGTGTATATCCATAAAGATACATTGGCCTTAAAAGTATATGTATTGTATATATTTTCATTCATACAGTTTTCATTAAATCAAGGAATATACCACACCACCATCTCTATTAATCCACCGCGTCAGCCTGTCACCGCTGCGTTGCGGCTGCCCAGTTAGATTAATGGATTTATACCAATTTAGCTAAGAGAAATAAATATTTGTTTGTTTATAGGACATGTTCGTTCATAATAACGCTTGTTTTAACTAACACTGATATCAGATTTCATTCAAATCGCCTAAAAAGGCATCTGAAGTAACTATTACGACTATCGCCATCTTGCGAGAATAGCCGTAGTACGCTTATACGGCTACGAACCTATACTTATACACTAGAAAACTGATCAGTGTGCAGGTTTTCTCACGATATTTTCCTTCACTGAAAACAGGTGGTGGTCGATGAAAATGACCGTACATAAGTCAGATTGATCTACAAACTCACATAACCATGTCTGGCCGAGATTCGAACCTGTGCATCCTGTGACTTAAATTAAGCCAGCCAACTCAGCCGCCACAGCTTACACACATAAAAACTTAGAATACATAGGAACCAGCTTCCTATATGAATAGATTCCTACACCAACATACAGAACAATCAACCCATTTTTTTTCTCGGAGCCACAAAGCGTTGTCAGCCAGTTATCTCGAAACCTATGCCGTCACTCAACCAGCCCGGATTTCACGTAACCTCATGTCATACATGCTAGGAAAAATTTCATCTGCTTCAAACTCTCGCGCGACCTACATACCATTTGATTTTCTACCGAACGGTTTTTTGGGACTAAATGAATATATTCTCTAAAATTTAAACAATTTAAAACATCATAATGAGATCAGCAGATAATTTTTCAGGTATTAATGTGCATATTTACCTACCTTTATGGTTTTCTTTACTTTTGTAGTCTTGTCAAAATATGTAGGTAGGTAAGACTTAAAATAACTTCCATACATATTCAACTTATAAAATCTCATTATGATATTATATTACCTTTTTGACATTTTATTTATTTCAAATAGTACAAAAAAATTATGAGTATTTATTATTAAGGCTTGGGCAAACCAAACGCAGGACAGTAGCAGCGCTGTTTGAATGCAGGCCCGCGCAAGTTGTGATACAAGAAACTCTATGAACTATGGTACACCAAATTTTAACGCGGGCCCGCCTGCGCGGCGCAGCGCGGCTCGAGCGCGGGCCCGCGCTTCTGGATAACTATGGCGGCCATGTTAGTATGGCTCACCGGGGGCAGGGCGTTCGCAGTGCAGCGCGGCGCGTCAAGGGCTTTTGACGACTTTTGTATTTTTTTACAACTCCGTGATGGATTTCAGTGAAAAGTTAATCGAATGAGTGCGTAAAAATCAATGTTTGTGTGATTTTTGAGACAAATATTATATAAATATAACATACAAGGTGCTACATACGAAAATATGTGAAAATTTTATCCTAAAGACTTTCCAGGTTGAGACTTTTAGTGTTGCATTGACAATGATATTCCCCATATTCTTCTCTTCTTGTATTGATATCATAAACCCAAATTATTTTGTTTCGCCTTAGAGCCAAATTACAGTATGAATCTTCTTTATCCGAGTCCGTGTCGTTCGACATCTTGTAGCGCTGCCTGCCTGACCCGTCATACTGAACGCAGTTTAAACGCGGTCCCGCGTTGCAACTGCTTTGAACCTGGCGCTGCGTTCAGTGTGCCCTCTCACGCGCTTCTACTGACCTGCTCTGCTACTGTCCCGCGTTTGGTTTGCCCAAGCCTTTACTCTCAATATCTAGGTACATTTTGCTACAATTACAAAAATGATACTACAAATTACAAGTAATTCCTTCAATGTAAATCTAATGATTTACTAGTAAATTTATTTTATCTAGGACCAATACCCAATAAGCTCTATAAATCTTCCATCTACAAAAAATTGCCTTTATTGCACGAAGGGACCTGTTGATTTAAGGGGATCCAATCTAGTCACCGACAGTTTTCATTAAACCTGGCCAAATTTATTAGAGAACATTCATGCTTAGTTAAAAAAAAAGAAAAAATATAGTGAACGTACATTTCAAAGACACAGTTGTTTATACAAGTTATAACATTGTTTTGGCTGCTCAAAGTTGAAAACAAGTACCTACCTGAGGCCGATTTTTATATTAATAGTTTCATTATACTTAAACATTTTCTTTCGTAAAAATCGACTTTACTTGATAAGTTACTTGTTTTCAACTTTGAGCAGCTGATTTTGCTTTATAAATTACTAGCTTTTGCCCGCGGCTTCGCCCGCGTCAAGTTGATAAACTGGATCTTTTTGTGTTCCAAGCACAGTTCAAAAATAATGACACATTACCCGAATCGAATGATAGGATGGAATGCGATAGGATAGCATGGGAAAAAATAGTTTTGGCTTCTATTAGCCCTATAAAGACCCCTCCTATTTTTTTTTCTTAAATATCTCTTATGTATCGACACAGACCAGTTATACAGTTTTATTATATGTATTGATAATTTGACTTACCTATCAAATAAGTTACACAAATTGTGAATTGAATAATTTAATGATGTTATATGAATCCAAAAAGGCATTTTTCAAACGGTAACTTACATACATACATTCCTCAAATATAAAAAAATATCTACTTCCATCCAAACTGTGGAAACTGAACTACACTAGAAAGTAGAGAAGAATTTTGGAAATTCCCTAAGGGGATGAAATAGGTAAAAAATAAAGTTCACGCAAGCAAAGCAGAAGACAATAACTAGTCAACCTTCGAGTAACAAGGACTTCCGCATGGTATGAAGTTGGCGTTGCTCCATATAGTCAACAAATAGAAAAAGAAAGAAAAAGTATTTATTTGGCACACATGAATAAAAACACAGATAAATATGCACCAAAATGGTTTCCACTCAGCAATGTGTCGTGGCAAGGACGACGACGCTGGCCTTCCGTGGATAGTGGTCTAATATGACTAAAACAGAATTTGGGGCGTACAGGTCAGTGTGTGGCCCCGGGTCACCGGCACAGGTGATGCCCCCTGATTTATACCGCGATTTGTCATGGCGCCAAACCGCGCTGTTTGAACGCTGCAGATTATGCCGGTCGCAATTCCTAGTTTGGGGATGCGTGATGCGAGTAAATATTGCACAAGTTTGCACCGTGCATAAATTGAATTTTGAAATTCCGTTGTATAATATGACTAATACTTGTCGGGAACACATCCGAATCAGGAGGACACAAGTGACACATTTCCGACACGCATAGTTTTGAAAACTGTTTTAAAATCATTGAATTACTTACAAAATAAATAAGTAAATAACTCTTAAAACCACAAATAAACCACAGTTAATTTAACTGATGTAAAAACTCCGACACACTTGATATCAGAGAGTATTACTGAAAAACAAATGCATGTGACCTACGCAACTGATACCAAATAATAAATAACGTTATTAGTTCACAATATTCGCGTAATTTTTAAAATATCTGACCTCACTGAAAACATATTAATATAAATTTTATGCAACTTTTATCTATCAAATATGCTTAGTTTAGGGTTACAATAAATATAACCTATAATACTATATGCCAAATGGGATGTAGTCATTTTATGTGAGGAGTGCAAGCGTATCGAGTTCATATCATGCCCAACAAAGTTAATAACATATCACATTATCCGTTTCAGAGATACAGTCAAATAGTCTCTGATTGTTTCATTTTAAAAACCGGTTATTAATAACCGTCAGATAACCGGTTTTCCGCAGTGATTTACACCGGTTCCCGGGATAAATTACTGCGGCTAAATATTACTCAATGGCGTCATTGACATTTTTCAATGCAGATAGTGCGAGTTGCATCTCTATATAATTTTTACCATTTATATTTCGTTTTCATTCATTCATATTTATCCCGCAGGTGCCTGGAAGGATGCTAGGTTCTCGAAATATAGACAGGCCAGTCTGATCCAATGGTCTAAATAGCGTAATCTATAATAATCTTTATTTCAGAAAATCTTTACATGAATAACAATGTTCTGAAATCTATGTTAATTAATAAAAAATAGCTTAAAAATAAAGAAATTTGTCTATTAAGTTTATTTAGATTTTCCGGATATCCGTTACCAATACTGGCGACAAAACACGTACTACTAGGCAGTATTATATCTAAGTTAGAAAATTTTAAGTCGGTCTGTTTATATGCAAAATAGTGCATGCCTTCGGAGCACTAGGCGCAAACACCGACTTTGGCTGCACGCCAAGTGTCATGTATGTGACTGGAATTTTTTAACTCTCACAGATTATATTGCTACCAGTTGTTACCCGATGTGAGTGGGAAATCGAGAAATTTCCATGGGAACCCAATTACGGCAAATTTCTTCTGAACATAAACTGCCTCCTAAATTTTGTGGCTATTTCTATCAGAGCATCGATCAATATTATTCAGTAAAAAATAACAAAAGATGAATTTAAGAAAATCTCCAAGTGAAATACCTTGGTGCTATTGAAATCGATGCTATTCGATCTCGTAGAAATGCTTCTACATATTGCGAATAGTTTATTAAATTATCTTGAACAGATCAATATCACTTATAGATCAAACTGCAAACCCAAAGCAACATTAGCTCGGTTGTATAGAAGAGGTAAGAAAATTAGGAAGTTTCTCAGTGGAGATATTTCAACGACTTTGATAATTTGACTTTGGGACTTTGGCTTTAACGCTCAAAATTACCTAGGGGTCTAACACCAATGGAAGTAGAATACTATATACGAAATACACTTTACAATATACATCCAAATAAATATCCTACTAGAGGTATAGTGACCACAACAACGGCAGCTTGGATGGTCGCCAACCAGCTGATACTCAAAAAAATGTACATGTCTCAATTGACGCTTTGAAATATTCCGAAATTGATACCATCCAATACACCAATGATTGATTTGGTCGAGTAGTAAAGCAGGTCGGTGGCGCCTGTATTTGAAAAGCCCCAAGTTCAAACTCTAGTCGTGCCAACATATTCGTTTTTAAACCTACCAATCTGGCTTACGTATTTATAGTTTTCACTTGCTTCCGGTGAAGAAAAACTTCGTGAGGAAACCTGCACTGTACAATTAGTTTGATTAATCTAGTCCGGCCGTTAGGCCCTCAATCCGCCACGCTTTCGGCCGCGACGCTTACGAATTTTAAAATCTGTTTGTCCTCGATGCTCTCGGCCCTCTCGTTTTAATTTCTTCTTTAAAAAAAAAACAGCTAGTGTGTGAAATAAAACAGCAAAAGGTAACACCTACAAGAGCCTAAAGAGATTTATAAATAGGAAGAAGATGCCACGATTCCGTCGATATGAAAGAGATTTTAGGAAATGATTTGACTTCAGTTAAAAGCTTCAGTAAGTTGTTTTTACCGTATTTGCGAATAAATGGTTTGTTTTGACCACACGTGACGATATTCATGTAAGTCAGATAAATCAATAAATTAAAAATATTCATTAGTCATAGCAATCGCCCAGTAAATTGCTCCTAACCCTCCACCCGGATGCCCGGGTAGTTTTTCACCACACACGGTACAAATTCAGCCGGTTCCTGGATTAACAGTGATTCATTACAGCGCTATGCGGAGGCTATTATGAGCGAGTTCCAAACATTCAATTTTTGTTGTACAATTTTTATAATATCATTGTCATTTGAAGCATAAAATAATATTAATCCTTATTTAATAGTATTATTATTAGCCTTAAAGTACAAATAAATCAACAAATCAGTTAGATATATTGTAGGAAAGACAGACCAGACAATCATTTTCAGTATCATACAATTTGAATCTGCACATATTTTTATTTCCGAATCGCAAAAGGAAAACATGGAAATCACTTTGTCTATCTGTCGAGAAATATATAACATAAACGCGTAGAAGTATTCGCACTGAGTGTTTCTAAGTTTTGCATGAATCTAGCAACTTAAACAAATAAATAGTCTTTATTGCAAGCAGATTAACAACTAACAACAAACTGACTCTCTTCAAAATCAGAGTGAATAGGCAGCTTCTGGGTAAGCTCGCTACATCGTAGACCTCATCTCTGTCCTCGGGCAAGATTGTGGTTAAGCAAGCCCATCTAAAAAAAGATAACACTCATACATAAAATATGTTAGTCTCACAACTTACAAACTGTTGTTATTTGTTTATTTATTAAGGGAAACATCATTATAAATGCAAACAAACAAAGGAGCGCAACGTAATCCCAATCAACAGAAGCGCATACATAATATAAAGCCGTATATTTTTCCACTAATATTCCTGCCGGCAAACTATGTGCGCTGCTGAAAAATGAACGTTACTACTATTTATGATGTGGCGTTTACACGGGACGATATTTAAATAGCATTTGGATTTTTATTTGGAAGATTTTCGACTTACATACATGCTGCTTGCTTGCTTGCATGCTGTTTGCTTGAGGGCAACCACATCAAAAACGTTAACAATGAAAATATACCAAATCAAAAAGTGGTGTAAATTATTTTTCAGAATCATAATAGCTACATCGAACATATGTTATTTGCCCGAGTATTACCACGATAAAACATTTTTTTTTTTTAATTAAATGTACCTAACAAAACGTTATTATAACAATATATCTTAAGTCTTCTTCTTCTTCTTCTTCTCTCAGCCGAAAGACGTCCACTGCTGGACAAAGGCCAGAGTATGTATCTTAAGTCTAGAGTAACATAATTTTGAATCAGAATTTGGTAGAGCCAAAGGTAGAGGAGAGGTTCGCGCGTTCGTCTTCTGTGGCGCAGTGGTAAAGTCCTTACTTCTGAACCACGGGATCCCGGGTTCGATGCTTGGTCAGGTAAAGGTTGAAGAAGATCCAGTCTTGGATGTTTATCTATATTTATCATAAAATATAGTATTGTTGAGTTAGTGTCTCGAATTTACTTTGGGACTGTCTCCATCTGTATAATTTGTCCGTATATAATTTATTTATTACTAGAATTTCTCACGGGGTACCCTATGTCCTTCTCAGTACTTCTATGTGTATGCGAAGTTTCAAGGAAATTAGTTCAGTAGATTACGCGTGAAGAGGTAATAAACAAACTCACTTTCGCATTTATAATATTAGTTAGAATTAGGATTAAAAACTCATAACCCTCCCTCGCATCACCGTATAGTCGGCAATAAAAACAATCCGATTTCTGTCATGTCGTGCTTTATAAACGAGTATCGTATATGATGCAGTACTGGGGTGCAGATGGCGGCGACCGCGCGTGATTAATATCACAATCACCGCGTTACACACTTTGTGTTAACACTGGCATAATGTGGTTTATACTTATCAAGAATTAACATATTAGAAAACAAGTATCAAGTAAGTAACAAAAAGTAAATAAAATTAGCCGTCACGGCAGATGTAAAACAAATAAGCATCGTGGCACGATCCATTATGCGATTTTCCGCCACGGCACTCGAGTCGATTTCACTGCCATGTTTTACATCAAAAAACATTATTAGAACAAGCCGTGACGTGTCGGGTAAAAATATATTGCACATGAGTCATAATGAAGGCATTATATTAGTTATTTGAAATTCTCAACGGAGTGAAGCCGCTGAAAAAAGCGAATAAAGACCCAGAATACAGCTAGCTGTATTCTGGGTCTTTATTCGCTTTTATACTACTAGTAGTATTCGTTAGTATGCGTTAAAAAATCAAATTAGAACAAGCGATCCAAAACTCAATAAAAAAAATATTGCTTTTACAAAACAAATATTTATCAACAGTCGTTCATAAAACCAGTTAAAACTAGCCACACAAAAATATTTGAGTGCCTAACGCAATTAGAAGACAAAGCAAATGTCCCCAAATGGACACGGCATGGAATATCGATTAGGTCTCTTGCAATTTGAACTCTGTTTAGAGCTATCAGATTTCAATTTTGTCTGAACAGGAGTTTAGAAAATGCAGTACTGGCCAGAGACAAATGACAGCAATATTGCTCGTCGATTTGAGTTGCATAGCTCGACTGTTGAATGGCATTATGGCGAACGAAAATTGGGTGAAGCATTGCATATTTTTTTATCCTGAATGTACTATAAATGCGAAGTTTTTCTTGATTTAATTTTGCCAAAGTTTTCGTTGTACCGACTATTAAAAGATGCAGTAAAAGTAAAGTTATTTTTAGGGTTCCGTGCCTCAGTAGGCAAAAACGGAACCCTTATAAGATCACTTTGTTTTTTTTTTATTAACATAGGGCGGCAAACGAGCAAGCGGGTCACCTGATGGTAAGCGATCACCGCTGCTCACGGACTACTGCAACACCAGGGGTATCACAAGAGTGTTGCCGGCCTTTCAAGAAGATGTAGACTCGTTTTTTGAAGGTTCCAATGTCGTATCGGTTCGGGAACACCGCCGTAGAAAGTTGCTGTCCGTCTGTCTGTCAAACTTTTTTTCTCAGGAACGCTTAAAGGTATCAAGTTGAAATTAATATCGAATAATCGGATCCACGGTCTCTCTCTGCAAAAAATAATTAAAATTATACGTCAACGTGATTAAGAGATACTACCGTAAATGTTGCGAATTTTCGCATATGTAGCGATTTCCGGCAGCTATCAAAACCTATGGGATACTTCCCGTTGACCTAAAATTATGAAATTTGGCAAAAAAAGCAAGGTCTATAAATAGTACTTATACAGGAATAAATCTGAAAATTGTAAATAATGTTATTGGAAGTCTGAAAAAAAGTGGTACAAACTTAATTTTAAAATCGCTAGTCTCTGTCCGGGAAAAATGCGTGATAATATGTATGTATGTAAACTTAATTTTGCGCTGGATTCAGTATGCACCTTAGAGATCGAACTGCAAAGTTAAGTTTGTTTTTCGAACTAGTTGGTCCTTTAGTTAGAGCTAAATGTGAAATGCTTTGCGTATACGGAACCCTCGGTGCGCGAGCTTGACTCGCACTTAGCCGGTTTTTTGGGTATTCATTATGACTAAGATGAAATGCTCGACATCAGCAGAGTCGCCGAAAATCTCGCCGTGATAAAATTTGCACTTTTTAATAAATTATTTTTTTCGTGTTTGCCCACGGTATGAACTTTATTTCTTTTCTTAGAAATCTATAAGCAGCCATCATCGTAGGAGTTATTAAATGATAAGCTGTCTAGCTTGTTTTAAATAGGGCGATAATCCCTTATAAATTTTCCATTACATTTAATTAACTCTACGTGGGAAGGAAAGCACCTGAAACTTTTTGTATTCTCGTGTCATCCAATAAATCTTTATTCAAAAACAATGGGAGACATTTTGAGGTTAATTATTTTTTTTTTTAGCAATAGTAATATTTATTACCTACAGCATGGGCCAGGAATTTGTTCATGTGAGAATTTCGGGAAATCCTCTTTTAGTACATACATACATACATAGAATCACGTTTTTATCCCTTACGGGGTAGACAGAGCCAAGAGTCGTGAGACTCTAAGGCCACGCTTAGCTAAATGGTTTTCTGATGGAATGGAGATTCAGATATTGTGACAGGTTGCTAGCCCATCGCCTATGAGTGGAGGAACCCCCAGCCCTTTCTCTCGATTGACTTTTACAATCTGCGCGGGAAGAGAAGCAGCTGGCACATTCTATGTTTTTTCTTCGCTCCCAGACCAGCATGGAAGTACGCTTTTAGTACTTTAATAAAGTAAAGTACTCCCCTACATTCCCTATAAGGAACCTACATGCTAAATTTCAGCATTCTACACCCAGTAGTTTTGGCTGTGCGTTGTCTGTCAGTCACTCACACACAACAAGGAAAAAGTTTTTTTATATTGATGATTTGTACAGATAGATCGTTGTCGTTCTAAAATCGAGTGTGCTAACATGTTCTTAATATCGAAACACAATTAAAGCGACCGCTCGTACCATAGAAACCAATTGCGGGGCTGTTTTCTTTCAATTAAATGCCATTGGAGCGAGTAAATAAAGGAATTGAAATGTTTCAAGTACCCAAGAATTCTTGGATTGAATCGTTGTTGTTTTTACTACGAACAACTATTTTTACAGTGAATTTATTGAGTGAAACGATAACTTAGCCTTGCGGTTGCATCTTTGTTATATTGAATTTATGTTAAGGCTTCTTGGAAAATGTTAATTAACTTGCGCGTTGGCTTCATGATACTCAATAATTTACTTTAGATCTTTCGTTTAGTTATTGGAATATCTATATTGGTTCGTTTACAAGTAGGTTTTCTTATAGTTATAAGTTTTGTTATTCCACCCTAACTATTAATGCTGTATCCGATTAAAATGTGTTATCGTTAGAATATCAATTTATAAGATTTATTTTTGATCATTTAATTGTTAGAAATAACGATTCTTTGGGCTCGGCTATTATAGTATGTACCTAATGTCCGTTCGACTAATGGACCTCACTTTGATTAACTTTTTACTTCAGTCGTGTGGTCACAAGCACGTACCATTTTTGTCACTTCTTTGAATGTTTTTTATGCGGACATCTTTTATGCGCTTTATGACAACCAAGTCGCCAACACAAAAATTGCGATGAATTTCCATATCAGAGTATTCAGGAATCACTTTTTCAGATTTGTCAGTGCTATACGACCAAACTAAGTTTACGCTCGCATAAACCGAGGTCTGGTCGGAATCACACCTTTCATATTCGTCAATGTATTCCGTTTGCTCTGCGGGGCCGATGTGACCAACTAGGATTGGAGGCAATCCTCAAATCACTTCGCACTTCATATCACGTTTGAAAGCTTTCGATGCCGTATGTTATGCCGTGTGCATTGAAGGTTTCAAATATTTTAGGGTTCTGTTGTGTGTAGCAACAAGCTATGTAGTTTTGATGTTTGTAGTGCTATGTTCTATTTCTCAATCATGTTTTATCTATAGAAATTTTATGCAATTAGAATCTGCAAAAAAAAGGGTACTGAATATTCTCTGTAGTCGTATTGCTATTCCAGTGGTTGAGTCGATATCGTATTACGGGCAATGAAACAAACGCAACGACTTTCTGGGTAAAGGTTTGCCATTGCCTTTTCGAGAAGGCAAAAATCAAATTATCAAATAGATCCATTTCATATATAAATCTGAAATATAAAGTAATTTGTAATCCTATTCCGCGTATGACCACTCACTCTTGGCATGTTTTTAGAGTAGGATCTACTTGGTTTATTTTTTTGACGAGATGGATTTACATGTTGGTGTAGACAGACGTACACACAACCTGGAAGAGCTATTAACTCCAGATTCGCATTCTACACCAAAATATCGATTTTGGTTTGTTAACTTCTTTTGTATTAGAACTTTGATCATTTAAATTTTTTCCATCTTTTTTTTCCAAAATGGCGGGTACATTTAAGAGAAATTCTATAGAGCAAAAAAAAATTAAAGAATGAATTTTTTTTTCTTTGTCTATGAGAAATTCACTCCTACCTACGTACTTAATGGTTGAAAAAATCTTAAAAGCTTGAACCTTTTTTCGATCTTACTTTCATTACAGATTAATACCGAAACAAATATTTGTACAAAACAATAGGGTTATAAATGAACGTACCCCGTCGTTATCTGGAAAAAGTAAATCGACCAAGTTTTTAACGAGAAAAACAACAATCTCCGAACTCATCTCACATTGTCTAAAAGAAGTACGAACAATCACCACAGTTTAAAAAATATTATACTAAACTTATTATCACACTGAAGGTATTGGCAAAAATTGAATAAGAAATATTCTATACTGTGACATTTACATGGAGTATTTCGAAAAGGTTCCAAAACAAACCAAACGAGTAGGCATTTGTTACTAATTACGACTTTTTCTTTTTTATGTCGGTTTTACAGCCCTCCTGAGCGACTCTCAAGATAATGTACCGGCATTTATTGGGTCGAGAGGAGATCATTTGAGGTTGAGGTAAACACGGGTGGTACTTATGACCTTTTTTGTTTTTTATACGAATGAAAGCGCCTAAAAGCTTTAGATAATAATATCTTTAAAAATATAAAATAGAATCTAAAACGAGTCCTCTACTTAATTAAGTAGCCGTTACCGAAGTTAATCTGCCTAGTTAAATAATTTAATTGAAATAACTTTATTAGGTACGAAAAATAATGTGATCTAGTTTACATATTTGTAGGTATTTGTTTTAATAGAAATAGCAGTCAGACTGGGTCTCGCTAAATGCAATTTACTGAAATGTAAGCTTTGAAAAAATAAGTAAACATCTATTTAATAGGTAAAACTTAAAAGTGTATGTATTTACAGCGTAGTGTATGATTTACATACACTTTTAAGTTTCATCATTTGACTATTTCACTATCCCGCCACTATTTCAGTATACCTAAAAAAGAGTATATTTGTTTGCATGCCCAAATCTCTGGTAATACCAATCGGATTTTAAATAATAATTGTGAAAGTGATAGAAGTGAATATAATGAAAGTGTATGATAGGAAGGTTAAAGGCAATTCAGAATTCGCGACGCCACCACGGGGCACAACTAGTACATTATAATCTGGAGGAGGCTGGTGTAATAACAGTGTATTGTATACTGTCATTACGATCAGGTATCATTGTAATCCGATATTAAAACACGGCCGGGTACGCGCGCAAATTGGTTCGCAATCGATCGTCCTTGTCTTGTCACTGATGTTCCCTGTTCGCAAGGTTGACTGCTTGGTTAGCCCGATTTACATTGATCCAGTAGTGATCCAGCGCTGGATCGGAATAGGCCACGAGCCTATTTAACACGACTGACCAAAATAGGAGTGTTATGTTTTCAGAGTTCATGTATGTATGTAAGTATCTTTATTTCGCCATAGGTCCCGAACGGCTTAATAGATTTTGATGTGAGAGGTATTTTTAGATTCCTTGCATTCCTCCGAGTTGATATAGATAGACTATGTGAATTGTCAGCTGTGTTTTTTTTAATTAGCTTGTTTGTCTCAGTGAATGACCCCCGCCGCGTAACTTGTGCCAGTGGCACTGGAAAGTGACTGGATGTGTATAAACGGTCCGCATCTAGTCACTGAATCCAGTGGCGCTGCCTCCAGTAATACTGGATCAATATAAATCAGCTTTAAGTATGTTTGCCCTGAGATGTGGGTTCTTAATTGGCTTAGTATTCACTTGTGCATACATGGAGTATTCGCAGTTTTTTTAAATTTCGAACTACGAACATTTTCACATTCATTTTAGCGAACGATGACTTAGTTCGTGTGTGCAGCCAAAATTGGGTCTAGGCGCGTTTTGGGTATTGATAACTTGTAATAAACAAGCTAATTTACTTGTTTACAAAACGTCGTCGACGCCTGAAACGCGCCCACATCCAAAATTGTCCGACTTGGCCAAAAACTCATACAAATTTATTGTCATTTCACTTAATAATCAAGAGAATGCTCAAATCCAGTAAGTACATATTGTATTCCTAAGTACATATAACATTTTCATTAGTTTTGATTTTTGAAATATTTTTGTGGGCAATTTTGCTCTTTTAAATGGGCACTTTGAGCGAGCTAAAAATATAGTTAAAGCTTTCCAGTTTAATTCTTAACCACTTAAGCTGAAGCAGCCTCTTTATATTTGTATCAACTTAATTTAAAATCGCCTTATGCATAATTTCGTACATCATATGAACCACAAGCTCCACTTCAAAAGCTCGAATTAATATCAGGTTTAGCGGCCGCCTCCTAATCCGCCTTAACAGAATTAGAGAGCTTCACAAGAGCTTTCAGAAGCTTCTGTGACGTGACGTGCATGTATTGTATTGTGTATGTATTAATGGCTGCGGATTTATATTGGAACACTTAATTAACTATGTCTTAGTCACAGATATCGGAATAATACCTATATGGCGGGTAGAAGCTGGTATGTTATTTTGCCTCCGACTGATAAAGCCGCATCGGACTTTGAAGCTTACACACTCTATAGAATCGAATCTCCGTTTAAATTTTGACTTTTTATTACGTTTTCCTAGGTGTTCCTACATTTCATACTACCGTTTACCATCAGGTTCCCCACCAGCAGCAGATGTCATTCCTAGTTGTAATACATTATTTAGATTTCTAATCGAACATTAGGCTGAAGCCAAACCTTAATTTTAGAGTTGAATGTCGCGTAATTACGACCGCAGAATCTTTGCTGCATTTTGTTTCATAGAAAAGTCTAGTAAATTCACACCACGACGGAAAGTGAGTTATCTCATTTCTAGGAAACAGCGACGTAAAACTCAAAAAATTTCGTTTATTTTGCTCCAGCCTGAATCTATATTTTTTTTTAGAAGTACACCGGGTCTATCTACCTACCCCAAAGAAGAAAATGACGTAAATATGTATGTATATTCACACTACGCCTACAAAATACGGCGTTGCGTCCGCTTATACTGATTTATAATGCGATTTGTCGCGCGGCCAAACCGCGCGTGATTTACCTCCTGCTGTTGCGCTATTACGGGAAAAATGAGCTTCTTGGACACAGTTCATTGTGGAGCTATTTCCCGGGACTTCGCTAGTCGATGAATTAGATGGAATATGTTATGGCTGAAGGTAAGTGTAAAAAAAACTTTAGATTAGCCGGCTAAATTTAGTAGGTTTATTTTCGATGAAAGGCTAATGATGGATAAATTCTTTAAACAATTGATTCGACACATCGTTTTATGTCAAAGTAGTAAAATGTCCAAGTCGGAGAAAGTCATTATCGGAAAATGTCAAAGTTGGAAAAAGTCAGAATCGGAAAGTGTCTAAGTAGTAAAACGTCAAAGTCGTAAAATGTCAAGGTCGGAAAAATCAATTTTATCAATCCTATCCTCGAACATAGATTTATTTTCAGAGTCCTGCGTGGCGTATTTCTTTACCACTTCTATGAGATTTATACTAGGGATGGGCCGAAGTTCGTTTCACATTCGGTTAAACCGAACTTCGGTGAATTGAACAGAACTTCGACATTCGGCCGAAGTTCGGTTCAAATGCCGAATGTTTCAGAACTTCGGCATTAGGCCGAAATTCGGTTCAAATGCCGAATGTGCGGTACAAAAAAATATACATAGCTATATAAATAACTAATTAACACTTTCATGAGCAAATATTGAATATTTATTACATTATTCTTCGTTAGTCTACTAGAAATCACGTAAGATATTTATTTATTTGGTGAACTATAAGTAATAATACCGCACGCGCAAAAGTAATGATCGCTCATAGATGTATCTATGGATATGAAATACTTACCTAAGTACTAAAAAACTTGCCAATTTTCACTCGAGGTGTTTTGTAATGGCGGACAGATTATTACTTATTTTATTATTATGTGTCAGTTTTTATAATGCAAATTATTACACAAGCATAGGTACAATATAGAGGATTTCTAAAAATAAACTCTCATTGACAGCTCATAGATCTACCATCGAAAAGAATACAGGAGAGGTGTCCAGTAATGGCGGATCAATTAAGGCCAGGTCCAACCCCACATTCGAAATAATTGTAATTTTTCATGAAGAAATTTACCTAATTAGAGTTTATTTACGAAGTGGAAAAATAATACAGGATATAGATTATGATCTCTATTAAGGTTTCAATCGTGTACTTTTTAATAAAAATACATATTTTCGGCTTAATTAATTCATAAAGGCACCGAAAATTTAGAAAATATTTCAGCTTTCAAGTCATGAAACTTAAAATTTTCAGCGATAACATATATATATTTTTATATAATTAGTTTATATATATGCTATATTAAAGTCTTAATCGAGCACTTTTGTTTTAAAACTAATATTTTTAATGATATTTGAGAAAGAGTTGCTAAATCGGTACAAAATCAGAAAAAGTAGAACATTGTGTTGTGCAAAAAACTATCTTATTGCAACGCAGCGCTTACGGCGCGGTTAAGCGCATATGAATTTTATTTTTTGCGGTTTAGGTTGGATCTGGTCTTAAGTTGCTAAATGTTGCTAATAAATTATTGTTACATTGATTTTGATTGGAAAGACCTAGCTTTCCAAAAAAATAAAAAATAATAACCGAAGTTCGGCCGAATTTTATATTTTCACCAAATGTTCGGCCGAAGTTCGTATTCGGTTCAAGTCACATTCGGCCCATCTCTAATTTATACCTATCATTCCAATTTCTCTGGATAGAATCCTAAAAGCCAGTAATAGAACCGTAGTTACTAAAGGGCTTAATGTGGTGTAGGTTTTACGATTCGTTAGTAAAACGCCCCAATAAAACTGTAAGTGGACGTTAAAGTGCACTTCTGTGCTATTCAGTGCTGGAGACAATGGGGGTCAATGACCTTACTGACTTAGGATAGGTATCCTATCCTTAGGGTAGGTATCGACTCGGTAAGAAGAAGATAGCTAGATAGGTGGAAATGGATATAATTATATTGTTTTTGACCTGTATGTGTCAACTTTAACGTCATTAAGATCCTCTATTTTACAAGACTAAGGGCAGTTGGGGTATGACAGGAGATGGGCCATGGACTGAACAGCTCCACAATCACACAAATTATTAGCCGAGTCCACCTAACTCTGTTTTAAGACTATCCCTACTCTCTCTCCTACAATCTGAACTTAATTGTTAATTACTTAATTTTGGATAAGCCGGACAACTTAAAGCAGGTAGAGAGAATTCCCGTGGGATCTCGGAACTCTGTCAATTCTGTCTTAGATCGAGTTTGTTACCACAAGAAACTTTGTGATGGCGAACTAAATGCAAAATCAAAACAAGCCGAGCAGAAAAATGGGCTAGTGGCTATCATACAAAGAAACATTTTTTCATTTAGAACCAGTAAGTAGTTCTAAAGGTAAGCAAATACACCCTTTATTTAATTAGAAATTCGCTTTTTATTTAACAAAGAGCTTTTATCCACGCTAAGGTACCAAACACACGAGCAGCATTTTGCTGTCGACCATCCAACTGCAGGCTGTTGACGCAGCAAACTGCAGCAGTCGACTAACTTCACGTCGTCGCGTCGGCGTGAGCGTCGACCAATGGTAACAGCTAGCCGCGCGCAGTTTCGTATCAGTCGACTACAAATAGCTTGGTGGTCGACAGCAAAATGCTGCTCGTGTGTTTGGTGCCTAACAAATACTACCACAACACAATGCGTTGTAAGTATATTACGTTTAATTACTGCACGAAACTTCCGGTACTTAGTATACTCAGACATATGACTGGTCTTATATAGTTCATTAAAATGAGTTACGCGACACGAATGTTGTCTACTGTTGTAGACTAGGAGTATTTAGAATGGAGGACGCATGCGGAGGTGAAGGTGAAGTCGCTCGCCAACGATATGAAAAAACAATCTTATTACATGTTTTTCGCGTTCTTTACGCGGCCGGCATTCTGGCGTGAAGTCGTTATAAGTAGTTTACGATTTTTAAAATTCACGATTATTTGAGCCTATCACAGCGACTGCCGTATGCAAAAATCGGTGAACTGTGATTGTATCGGACAATATGCCTACGCCTTTCTAAATACTCCTTGGTTGTAAACAACCTGTATGTAACAGTGCTATTTTTATGCCTATTTAAATAAAAACGATTGACTTTGACTTTAACAGTGCTAGTTTGAGATCTGCTTCTAGAGTGTCAGGTTTTTCTCCGTCGCCTAAAGGCATCTGACATGACTTTATAACCATTATTACTTAGTAAGTCTTAGGTATATGTGTATTGTAAGAACTAGTTTAAACTGATATTAAATTTTGAGCATTAGTTAATACTAGATAGTTTTAACATAAGCGTTTAGTTAAAAACTAGTTTTAACTAGAGAAAACGAAACTAACTTCTATCAAAAACAGGTTTTAACTATAACACCTACACTAGTAAACTGAACAGTCAGCTAGAGGTTTCCTTACGATATTTTACTTAACCGGAAACAGGTGATTTTTAAATCATTATTGAATATTCTTTTTAACATATAATTAAGCTAATATTATGTATTTAGTGAGTGGATGAGTATTACCGTGCATCAATAAGTGATCTACAAACTTAGAGGTACATGTCATCGCCAGGGATTAGACCTTACGACCTTTCAGACGTAAGACAAGCGCCTTGCCGACTGAGCCACAGGTAACCCTGAAATTAATATCGTTACCACGAGAATATAAAAATGTTCATGTCCGCAAAAGCTTTCCAAAAATGTCACTATCAAAAATAATTGACATATAAAATTTTGAAAGCGTTTCACTTTGTCCGCAATTGCGTTACACACTAGTTTTTAGAGTCCATTTTAAAAGTATCCGTAAACGGGTTACTAGGCTCTCTGATAACGGCCAATTTATTTCACACGAAAATAAAAAATGCCAAAATGTAAACGATTCGTGCATATTGTTTTATCTTTTGACCGGTATTTTGATGTTGCATTTTGTGATGATCCAATTCGGTTTATTTATAAACTAGCTCTGTTACAAAAAAATAAACATTTTAATTTATTCAAACTATGACAAAAAATCTATTTAGCCTTTGTTGACTATAAAGCATTTGACAGCCTTTACCATGACGCCATATTTACAGCTCTAGAGAAACAAAATATAGAAACAACCTACATACAGCTTATTAAACGTATTTATAAAAATAGTAGTAGCGCAGTGAAATTACAGTCTTCTGGTACTCCTTTTCCCTTACAACGCGGAGTCAAACAGGGAGATCCGCTATCTCCTATCTTATTTACAAGTACTCTGGAAAAAAAATTTAAGAGCTTAGCTGATGAATGGCAGAGCAAGGGCATTGTTTTGGGCGAAAAAGGCTCACAAACCTCCGTTTTGCCGACGACATTGTCTTGCTGTCTTCTTCCCCAACAGAACTTCAAGAAATGCTTCAACACCTAGGCAGAGCAAGCCTCGAGGTTGGACTTACGATGAATAGGTCAAAGACAAAAGTAATGACGAACAGGTCCAAAATCCCAATCGAAGTGGACATTTACCTGGGCCAGATAGCTTCATTTGAAAATCGGCAGAATAAAGAGATCGAACGCAGAGTTCAGAATGCCTGGAAAAGCTTCTGGTCCATGGGCGACATTATGAAGGGTGACCTCCCATTAACACTAAAACGTAAACTGGTCGACATGTGTATCCTCCCCATTCTGACTTATGCAGCTCAGACCTGGTCCTTGACCTTATCTCAAAAGTCCAAACTCGGGGTTTGTCAATGAACAATGGAGCGAAGTATGCTAGGGATTAAGTGTGTGGAATAAGTAAACTTACATGAATCCTAATAACATAACACTCCTTTTTTGGTCAGTCGTGTAAAAAATAAACATCAAAGTGTCCGCACTCAAGTGGTGTTGTGTGTGTGCCATGTACGGTAACGAAGTACAACGTAAATCAGACTCGGTCGTAATGTCGTAATTCACGCCGATTTGCCGCTGGTTCGTGGTTAACGTGTCATATTGGCAAGTTAAAAATATTAACTGATGTTTTAAGTTTTAATATTATTAAGTTTCTCATCTTACTACTTAATAAAGTTTGGATATGTATGTGTGGCTTCGTACAACAAGGAATTCCGCGCGCGGATCGGAAGTCCGTGTTGCTCTAAGATATGAGGAGAAATGAACTCGGAAAGGGCTTCGATGCAATTTCTTACACCGGTTGTATATACAGGACATAGCAAATAGGCCACTTTTATCATACTATTCCCCGCACAATATTTAATATTGCAGAGTAAAAAAAATACCAGTTTCCATGTGCTATATAAACTTATTGTAAAATTATATTAAAAAGTTGGAATTTCTGTTTTTTTTACTATTAAATGAGTGGTATTACAAGAGTGTTGCCGGCCTTTCAAGAAGACGTAGACTCGTTTTTTGAAGGTTCCAATGTCGTATCGGTTTGGAAACACCGCCGCAGGAAGTTGATTCCACAGATTAGTCGTACGTGGCAAGAAGTGTCTTTTAAAACGTACGGTGGTTGACAGCCAGTCATCCAGATGGTATGGATGAAACTTCAACTTGTGACGGGTGGTATGATGGTGAAATTTTGCGGCAGGTATTAGGGTAGACCGGGGACAATTGTACCATTTTGCCTTTGGCGCTGAATTGCTAGTTGTTTTTTAATATTTATTAAATAGTGTTAATACTCAACGATACCTATGTTAGTTAGCTAGAGGGTAGAACCATTCTTATGGCTATAGAAACAGTATAAACATATTATTTTTTTATTTGAATAGAATTGGGAAATTGGTACAATTGTACCCCATTACGGGGTAAATTGTACCAAAGTTTTGAGGAAATAAAACACTGTTTTTAAGCAAAGAAATGTATTTCTGAATATGACCTTAACTCGGCGGTACAAACTTTAATGTAACTAAAATTAAAAGACAAAAATTTCACACAATTAACTGAAATAACTTTCGTTAACTTGAAAAACATAAAACATAATTTTTTTCATCTCTAGCAACAAATTCTATAATAAGGACTTTAAAACATGGTTAATTAAGTCATAGAAGCTACTATATTGCTGTTATAATTGTGATAAACAACAAAAAAACACGCAAATAATCAATTATCATATTGTATGGAGAGGCACATGTAACAATTGTCCCCTTGGTACAACTATCCCCTGGTACAATAGTCAGAAACTGGCTAATATTTTTCCTTATATAATATTATAATCAAAATATAAATATTCCGACAGAATACAAGACAAGCGATATGACGAATCGGTGCAAATTATATTTTGTAAACTATAATCTCATACCTTTTAAAATTTTTGACCCGAATAAATAAATAGGAAGATTTACATAGTTAAACGGTCTTATGGGGTCAATTGTACCACGGAGACAGTTGTACCGGTACAACCATACCCAAGAAATTGTAACAATTGTCCCCACAAGGTCATTTTGACAACAAAGGAAAATTACTTGTGAATACGAGCACTATATGACACAAAAACTATTAAAATGCATTGTCGTCAATTATACTAAGCGTTTAAACTATCACCATGTAAAAAATACAGCTTAGATTTTCTGATATAACTAAAAAATATTACATCAAAAAACTTACTTTTTATGTGCAGAAACTTCTCCTCGCCGCGACACTCGCCCTCTATGTGCCACGTTCGCGCGAGACTAGCGGTTGAGAGGCCCACGTTCGGAGGCGCGCGTGATTCAGTCACACAACAGTACGACGCTTAGTTTAGAAGATATTTGCGATGGTTCGTCCCCTGGTACAATTGTACCCGGTCTACCCTACGTCGAACAATTCCAAAAACTGATTTATTATAACTAATTCCAAAAACTGATTTATTGAACTAATTAATATTACTGAACTAATTTGGCATGATATAAAGGCACAAAATACCATTTATCTTCGTAAGTTGCCAGTCAAAGAGCATATTTCATGAAAACAAACACAGCTGAACTGTTTGCATGCCTGTGCATGTGCATGCAACCTCCTGTTTCGAAGCTTTGCCCAAAATAAGGTTAGAAACACATTTTTACTAAAAGTCTACGAATTCATTTAATTCGGTTTCTTAGCAGGGCAGTTCATTAGATTAACCGACTGCGCTAAAGTGGGTTACACTAGACACCGAGTCAAACAGGAAATGCACCGGCTGCACTCAAAGCGCAGTGTGACAAGAATTTTCATTAGTTCCCTGAATTTCACTGACGCAGATGTTAACTGCTGAAAGATTACAAATAGATATATTTTGAACTAGCAATTTGCCGCGGCTTCGCCCACGTGGCTTTGTAAATAAAAAAGAAAAACTTCTCTATATGTAACTTTACCTACTCTGTAACGATAATCCGATTCAAAAATATAAGTTTGTTTGTTTGTAGTATCTTTATAGTTTAGTTTGTTTCAGTATGCAAAATAGCGCGCATTATTCCGCGCCTTGCACGCGCCACCACAGGCCTATATGGATCTTTGGTCGTTTTACACCACAAGCGAAGCATCCCGAAAGATATCTTGGCCCATTCGCATCGCTCCAATCACTGTAATGCGAAAGAACCCATTCAAAAAAAGGTCATGGGCGATTCGCACGGCGGCGGCGGTTCGAATCGCTTGTAGTGTGAAACGACCAAAGACGCAAAGCGCTTGCTTGTTTGGGGCGGCGTGCTAAAGTGCGCGTTCATCTTTAAATTTACACGGAAAGTTAGCGATCGACTCAAACCACCTCGTAATTTGTCTCAACAAAATCTTAGTTGAAAACAAATTACAAAAGATGAATAAATCTGAATAACTTAAACTTCATTACGGAATATTTCAGCTTTCAGCGGATGCCGGAAATGGTGTTTCGTGGAGATTCGTCTTAAGACTCATTTTAATTGTTAGTTCGTGTAATTCCAAAGCAACGGCGAGTTGAAGTTTACTAGAACAGTTTACGGGGACTTTTCCAGTGGGGATTTAAGATTTAATTGATCAATTTGAGCTTATCTTCAAGTAGGTAGCTTTCGATGTTTCTCAATTAGAGAGTTATGCCATCTCTTTCATAATAAAAACAAAATAAAAATTATAAATCCCACTACGTAGAAAAGTTATTGCAGCGTCCCCTGTGAGTTCACACATTACCCCGAGCTAAGAACGATTACTGATGATTACAGAAAACTGTTGAAAATATCATCATTAACAGGGGGTGCCATTTTCAAAATAAATCTTGGAGCTCAGAATACGGTATCCCTCTCGATCTTGAGCGACCTGTTTTATTCTAGAATACCTAAGTCCTGTCCAGGTCGAGATGTCGTCTATCCCTTTGCTCCATGGTCTACCTGGAAGTATATTCTTGCAAAACTGAAATTTCAGTAACATTAAGCTCAGTTGAAAAAGAAATCAACTTAAATCCATTCAAGATAATATTTAGAGTCTTACTGAAAATCGAATGAACAAGACTGGGACATACAAGATGCAATTTGCAAGTCCATTAATGCATTCGGAATGGACAATTTGCATAATCTGTAGTCTGCGTGGAAGACGTTGGATGAATTGAGTTGGCGTCTTCTGTACTTTCAGTATAACTAATGGTCGAGTGGTCTGACGGATGGTTTACACGTTGCTAAATCCAACTTTTATTTGTATGTGTGAGTAACTACTACAATACTTTTGGTTTTCACTCGTCAATGCGTCAACAGCTGCCTACTGGCAGCAGCTCGCAATGTATAAATAAGCAAAAATAAAACAAAATCTTTAGGTATGCATTTTTTTAAGTGAAATAGTTTTACAATAAGGCATTTAAAGGAATACTAAAGTACCGTTTTATTCCAAAAAGCGGACTAAATTTGATACTAGGTTTAATCTTGGATTAAACCAGACAAAAAAAAATCCTATTACAAAACGAAGTTTAACGCTAAGTCTTAGACTATCTGCGGTACCAAAGTTAAACCCGCGAGACCCCTAGTTTATCTATGGTCTAACTCTGCTTATGAGGTTAATTTGGGTTATGTTGTGTAGATTTTTAAAGAAAGTGGATATTAATACCAATTATTATGATGGATTTCAAAGATTGCGATTTATTGTAGACGTGTTGGCGACTTGATGTGTCGTCGGTGTGATTAATTTCACTATTAGACCCACTGATTAAACATATACGACTTTTCGCACAGAATAACGCATCAGTATTCCTAGAAACTACATATTTCTTTATTTTTAACAACAAGTTCTTGTAATGTAAACGTAACCTAAATAAACATAACTTTGGTTTGCTTTGGTCATTGTGTCAAATTACGTGCCGCGTAACTGCGTTCCGTTTGATCTATTTCATGCTAGATATTTTAAAAATATTATGATCAATTATAAACACAATCCTAAGCACCAATGTTGGTTGTGCTCATTCTTGAGATTAAAACTAAAAGAAAGAATAATAATATGATTTGTTTTGTTATTGATAAAAGGTTATTTACGAATTTTAAGTATGAAGTTCATATCAACGTCGAAAGAAACGGAATGTCATAATGAACGAAGTCTGTGTGAAAGAACGAATGACTGTCATTTTTTGTTTAAACCACGGATGATCTCTGGTTTATGTTGTCCTCGGTTAGTCTTAGATTTGTAATAAGACCAAGATTTAAACCTGGTATTAATTTTGACACCGTAACAATCCAGGATCTTTTAGTCGAGGTTTAAACCAGGGCTTGAAACCGGTTAATAAAAAACCTAAAAAATAAGTGTTTTGACCTGGTTACGCAGTAACGCTCGGGCCATTACAATCGGAGTGAAAACCCATTTGAATCGGTCTCGCGAGCGGAAATTACCTGGTTAATCCCGCGCTGGCGAGTGACAAGGACGGGTATATCGCTCAGCGTTTTATCTCACTTACGCATTTGCAAGTCTCAAAGTGTAGATTGGTTAGATTTATATCGAGCGAGAGTGAGAAATAATCATAGTTAGAGCGAGATAGAACACGATCGTCGAAAAGAGCGAAATGTTTTGGGTCTTTCCGGTATTTTGAACAGGAACTGAAATGATATCGCGCTTTGAACATAACCAGAAATAATATATGGTTTTGCTCAACCGTAACTGATTTAAAACGCTCTTTTTTTAAATGTATGGCGCATCGAGTGAGCTGGTTTAGAATTTTAACCAGGTTAGCAAGCCCTGGTTTAAACCTGTTTTAAATCAAACTTTTGGAATAAGACGGCTAGGGTCTGACTGAGCTAGCTGTAAACCACCCTGTGTTTCAGACACAATAAACATTTACACCAGTTAATTTATTAAGCATACGTATCGTTGCTTCCAAACCCACAAAAGGGATTACAAAATCATTAACAAAATAATTTCCTATTTTGTTTGAAGGATCTCGCGCCTACTTTTAAAGTAACTCATAACAAGAGTAAGTAATTATTACCATTAAATTATTATTACCATGACAAAAATCACCTTTACCCTACTACCCCACCAAAAAAAATAACTGAACGGATTTCGATAAAATTTGGTAAAACGGTAGAATATGACCTGGCATAGGACATAGGGTACTTTTTATCCCGAAATTCCTTGAGAATCATAGCCCTTCGCCATTAGCCTAGTTTCTGCTAAATATTTCGGTGTTTTTCGTACCTAAAAGAAAACAATAACACACAATATATTAATGAAAAATTCTCATATAGAATTAGAAGTGCGACCGGAATTAAACAAAAAGTGGCAAGTCCCTCTTTTGTCTCCAACTAGAAAATAAAATAAAATCAACTAGAGCAGAGCCCGACGTAAAGTCGCGGAAATTCACAAGTTCAAAGTGTACACAATAATTAAAAGGAGACTCCTTGCTCTGCGGGCTGATTGCATTGATATCTTACTATGTAGACTACAAATCACATTATTATTACTTTATAGCTATGGCTATGATGATAAGTTCCATGATCCACTGCTATGACCCACTGCTGTCTATGCATGAAATAATGAATTGAAGTAACCTAACTAAATAACTAGTAGCTGGTAGAAGTTAACGCGTTTAAAAAACTCGCACTACGCACTCTGAAAGCGTTTGTTTGTTTGTCCTTCTTTTACGATAAAATGACGCAATTATGTGATTTTCGGCGAAGATAGAAGCCGAGCTGCGAGAAACCTAGTATTCTAAACTTAGTTAACTTACTTGTTTTGGATTTTTGTGCATCTCAGATACCACCATATCTATCTAATTTCTATATGAAAGTACTTAAGTTAACTTACACTTAAATCATATTTAAAAACTAACACTTTCCATAATGTTAGTTTATGTATAAGTAAATCGGAAAGCTGAAAAACAGACAACATTTTTAACTAACTTTACTTCTAAAATAAATTACTGTCATCTGTAAGTTATCAATGTAGTAAGTTCAGTTGGTATATTCTTCGCTGCAATTGCGTAACATGCCGCTGGTGAAAGTCCCCACTGCATCGCTCTTGTTTGTTTGATGTATTTATTTTATTAACATTTGCTTCTTCACAACTCACTGTAAGTAAGAACTTATACAACAAAACCACTTGGTGTTTTTCACTTTATTTTAGCTGTACTCTAGAGGATTTTCGAGGGAATTCTTAATATTAAAATCTTTAAAAAAATTGTACCTATCGATTTTTATATTTAACTCAAAATCGAGAAATAATAAAGCTGTCATCCAGGGTTGATTTTACTCATAAAACCTTATTTCTCTCCAGGAAAAAAGTGAATCAGATGACATTTTTTTTTAAATAAAATTGTGTCTAAACTATCGCAATAATAATATTAATGAAATTAGAAATAGGACTAGGACAAAGGAAACTAGAGCATTTCCAATTAACAACACCCGAAATACAGAAGTGCACAACGCTGTGATAAAGTTCCCAGCTCCGGCGAAGTTGCTCAAAGAGATCAGCTATTATCTAATTTACATTCGAAATGCACGTCTGTTTTGATGCTGTTGAGTTTCTGGTATAGTCTTGTCGAATTACAGATTCAAAAAGATCTAAATTTTATTTAAGTACCGTCTTCAGAATAATTCCAGACCAGTGGCACGGAATAAGTAATAGTACTAACGTACAGAATGGCCCTCACCGCCCGGCACTCATTTCATATACCGCACTCCACCCCGCACGTCGTTGTAGACATCACTGACACTTTAACGAGGGCTGGCGCATAATCGGCGCACTTTTCGATTCTGCATGATAACCACGACTCGCAAGCAGTCCTACAAAATTTCAAGCACACATTTGCGCATGTACATTACAAACATAATTTGCATGTAGTAGTATATTTGCTAGCGTTGTATGGAGTGTCCGGAGTGTGCCAGTGGGACCAACGAGTGACAGAAATACCTTTGATCATATTTCTTTCTATCATGTTAGCTTTCTTTAACCAATGACACAGGGCGGGAGCTTCATAGAAACGAGGCGTCAAATATACCTACTACTACTACAAATGAAACTTACATCCGTGAACACGTTAATGTGTGCGTTAAACAACTAGGGTCGCCACCGCAAAATTATTTATATACCTATGACACAGACACACAGATTAATAAATAGTTACTACGTGCCATGAATAGTTTAATTATTAAATAAACTATTCAAATAATAATAAATATTAATACATGCATAATAAACATAGCCGTGGAACACATAACCCCTTTGGGTTTCGCCGTAGTCGAGTCAACTAACAAATATACATTACAAAACATACATAGAAAACTTATAAAAATATATTGTCCAAAAAGACGCCGCGGCAATGTTGTATGTTGAAAGTGACAATAATTACTTTGTTTACCTGTATTGTATTCATCCTTCGGAAATTTATAAAAACGTCCTTCTTGATTTGTATTAGATAAACAATGGTAAACTGCGCAGTACCTTACCATAATTAATTTAAATGAAATGATATTTCTCTCTATCTACAAAAGCTAACCCCGTTTCATAGTGTCCCTCGACTCAAACGGGCGGGGTAGAAGTGCGGGGTACGCCATATTGCGGGAGGGGCAGGGAGCTTCCTTTCTGTGCGTAGTACTTATATTAATTCTGTGCCAATGATTAAATCACGACCACTTTAAAACCAGTATTACCAGTACCTCGTATTCAACTGAAAGACTTCAGATGGAAAATCCCTACGAACTCCGTTCACGAGTTGACGTTTGCTAACCCATGCCATGACAAACAATGTAACGACGATTTAGTCTTACATTTAGCGCAAAGTTCCTCATCACGTCCATCACGAAAACGAGACGAACTCTTAAAGTATCAATTTACCAACTTCCAAACTCAGAACGCGTTAACTCCGAGCACACCCGGGAGCCCGCAACTAACTCATTTTTCGCCAAAACCGCGACAACGAATCGAATTAGGAGTTTGCAAAACTCGCTTTATCTCGCTCGCGCAGTTTGGCTAACACGTGCCGTCCCACTCGCACGTTACACGCTCTTTACTGACGCGGTAATACAGTTAAGGAGTTTGAGTTCGCCACACTCTGTGATGACATAGATGTAAATGGAAATAGATAAAATAAACATAGTTCTTCCTTTTTTAACTAAATGTAATTGTTTGACTTACATAATAAGTTTTGATTGATTGTTTATAATATTTGAATTTATGCTCAACTCAAGGATTTTAAAAATATATAAGTACTAGCCGTCGCCCGCAGCTTCGCCCGCGTGAGTTTCGCTTAGATGAAAAATCTCTCTTGGAGCTTTTCATCAGATGTTCCAGATCTTCAATTTTTATTCGTCAGCAGAAAATGCTCATCAGGTTGAACGACTTTTAATAAGGCGCCATTTCCATATATGTTATAGTATAGCTGGTCTCTTGCAGTTCTTCATCAGATGTTCCAGATCTTCAATTTTTATACGTCATCAGAAAATGCTCATCAGGTTGAACGACTTTTGTTAAGGCGCCATTTCCATATTTCTTATAGTTTAGCTGTTCTGCTATGGTTCTTCATCAGGTGTTCCAGTTTTCAAAATCAATTATAGCCTATATGTTGCCCAGGCTTAATAGCTATACAACAAAAAAAGTTTCATTCAAATCCGTCCAGTAATTTTTGCGTGAAACGCGTACATACATACAGACAGACAGACAGACAGACAGACAAGAAATTCCAAAATTTTTTTTTTGCTTTCGATTGTTCTTTTATATGTGTCCCTATTCATTTTAGTCAAAAATACTAAATGTATCAGACAAAATATTTTTACTGTTTTATTATATGTATAGATAAGAGATTCATCTTAAAATATACATTTTTTGATTAACTACGCGCACTAAACAACCATCACTAAGCCCATTGCTGGTACAGTCTTCCACAGACTACTCAAGACTGAAGGGCTTCATACTGCATCTTGACACTTTGTTCTTCTTTCATAGATCAACACCCAAGGCCCAGGCAATTCTTATTATTATAGATTACAATATAATATCTACCGCTATAAAGTTACATACCGTTATTATCTATTTACTTATTTAATCTATGACACTTACCATAGTGAATGGCTTCACACAATCTTGTCCAACGAGTGAAGTTTCATTATTAAATATGTAAGGGAACTAATATGAATATTGTCTTACAGGAATTTAGTTATTAGTAACAATGTTTATGTAAACAAGGTTCAAACGCAAATATACTTACTACAAGCCTCCCTTTGGCGTGCTAGCTGGCAGTAGCCATAATAATGATATATTACATTATAAGTATTAGATAATCCTTCAATTGCAGCGTTTTATAGATATTAAATTCGTCGTCGAAGGGTTAATATGACACATAAAAAAGACAAATCTGAAGAATTTTAATATTGTAGATCAGTACGGTTAGGTATACATTTTAACATATGTACTTATCTTATATTTGAAAAATCACACAAAATATAGTTTACTAGCTGTTACCCGCTTCGCCCGCGTGAGTTTTGCTTAGATGAAAAATCTTTTTGTGTTCCAAACCGTTTTAGATGTTTCAAATCTTCGATTTTTATACGTCTACAGAAAATGCTCATCAGATTAATCAAGTTTTGCTAAGGCGCCATTTCCATATCGTATAGGGTAGCTGGTACCTTGGAGTTATACAGATATTCCAGATCTTCAATTTTTATACGTCAGCAGAAAATGCTCATCAGGTTGAACGACTTTTGCTAAGGCATCATTTCCATATTTCTTATATGTAGTTTAACTGTTTTACTCTCTTATTATATGTATATAGATATAGATGAAAGCGCTTTACAGAATAGCAGTTGCAATTTCAAAATAAGGTAACTGTTTCACGCAATTAATTTTAAAACAGGTCCCAAAAAAGAGTCTACAAGAATCTTGACTCATCCTATGGCTAGCTACTCCCACAAAAAAAAAATTAATCATAGTGGCAACTTAATAAATCGCATACATCGACTGGTAATACCGCAATGGGATCATTAATCACAGCTTTGAAGAAGCCACCTATTCGGTTCAACACTGTTGAGTCGCGGAATAGATAGCTTATTGTTACGTCGCGAATCACTAGTGATAATAGATAGCTTATTGTTACGTCGCGAATCACTGGTGATATCGATATCTATCTCAGCCGAAAGATGTCCACTGCTGGACAAAGCCCTCCCTAAGGATATCCACTACGACCGGTCCGATATCAATATAACGAAGTGTCATTGCGGTGGATTGATCGTCGTAAGCATTGCAGGTCAATATGGCTGCTGTGCTGTGGTAACAAAATATGGCATACTAGCCGCGCCCCGGGGCTCCTCTCCCATGGGAACTTTGACATAAAAAGTACCCTATGTGTTATGTCAGGTTTTGTTTTACCCGTGTACCAAATTTCATCGAAATCTGTCCAGTTTTTGCGTAATTGAGTTGACATTATAAATGCAGAGCCGAAACCGCCAAATCTTAAAAAAATATTTTATCTATTAGGATTTTTTGTATAAAGTATGTGAGCACTAAAGAAGGAATTAAGTGGGAAAATGGGGTAAAATGTGACATTTACCCGAGCAAAGCAAAAAAAAAAACGTAAAGAATGAACGTTATGAAACACAAGTTCTTATAACTAAATAACTCAATATTTTATTTTGAAAACCTATCAACATTTGAACAAATTCTCGGGCATAAAACCCACATCCCCATTCAGTCGAGATTTAGAGTCACTTTACTGCGACTTATTTTTTCAGTTATTCCCATTGTCACCTTCGGTCCACCCTGGGGCATTTCGGGAAAATAACGAAGGCTTTGAGTGGAGAAAAACTCTACTAGAATTGAGTCCTTCTTAAACTTTCGCGGATTCGCGCTAAGACCCGTTAAAATAACCCGTTATCTACTAGAATTTTCCTAATAGTTTTTTATTTAAATGTTGTAAATTCTATTATTACATTATATTCCAAGTACATACAGAAACTGAAAAAAATCTCATTATCTGTAATGTTTTCAGTTTGCAAGTGAGTATACAACAACTGCCGCTAGTTGGCGGTAAATTACAATCGATAAGATTGGAAGAAAAAAATTATTAAAAGGAGAGACGCCCACTTGAGCAGCCCGAGCTAATCTACCACCTCTACACTGCTGAAATTTCGCCCATCAGTATGAAAATGCTAGGTACTAGAATTTTCACGGTTGTCCCCCTACGGGGAACAGAAAGTGGGGTCCAACAGGAATAAACGTATTCTTTTATTGACGTTAAACCGAGCGAGAGTGACAGATAACGCGTTATTATGATGAATATGGAGAAGAAGGTGATATGTTACACTCGTGGATATCGGGGGGTCCAAATGCTCTTATTATGTTGACCTTTTCTTAGGGGAGTGAAAAATTGAGAGCAATGGTGAGAAATACTTACGTGGCTATTTGGCTGGAAGAAATTGCGTTTGCGATAAGGCGCCGCCTTTGTACTTATTTTTGACACTCCTATTATATATGTTATTTTTGTGAAATACATTTTTTACCCCCATGGGAAAGAGACGTGATAATATATTTTCACATATATTTTTTGTTAATCAAGGTCTGAGAATAGATTTTTTATTTGAATATAATGGTGAAAAATGGTATTTAAGTAATAAAAAATGCCAGTAAAATTCCTCTTGCCACCAAAAGGGAATTCATCCTCGTAAGTCCAAAATGTCGTGAACAAAAAAAGAACTTCCATATACTCGAAGGATATGGAATAAGCTCAAAGGAAAATAAAACAGCTAAGAGCTGTTCTGATCCTGATTTCTGAAGACGGACTGCATAACCTGTAACGTGCTTGTAGTCCTCGAGTCAAAATAACTTCCTGTCTGCTTCTACGTGTGTAGAAGCAAAGGACATTGAGGGCTTTTGACAAGTTTCAGTCAGAGTAAATACTAGGTGAGTTAAATTGAAGTAAATACTCCAGGTCGCAGTAACCAGTATATAACGGTATTGGTATTTATGTCTTGACAAGAATCCCTCGGCTCCGGCGGGGCTCACGTGCGTTCACGGTTTTTTCAACATCGATGGAATGTACGAGGGGAATTTGCGACAAAACGCAGCGTTCTTTGTTTCAAAAATATTAATTTAGTCATCTTTAACATAACTTGAATTTTTGGCAGATTTGATTGAAATTTTGACAATTCATTTTTCCAAAATAAATATTTGTGAAAATATTTTTTTAGAGGCTTGGGCAGGCGCTCAGTGGGCGCCCTAGATGTCGCTGGAGAGACACTATGTAGGCTGATCTGCGTGAGATGGAAGCAGGCACCTGGCGAGCCATCGCGCATAACAGAACTCTATGGCTCTCTCTCGTTTCGGCCAAGATCCACTTTGGGGTTACTGAGCCTACGGAGTAAGTTATTAAAGTATAACCTAAGACCTTGTTAATACAAAACACACTAGCATAAGCTTAAAATGAGTCAAGTCATAATTCTAAATTAACAAGATTTAATAATAAAAAATAGGTATATTGTAAATATACGCATTTGATACACAAAGGAATAATATATCTCACTTGAGATCACCACATCATCTCTTCTTTGGCTTTTCTTTCCGACGATACGTAAAAATATATGCGTTATACACAGAATATCCCCCCGTATGTTCCTGCTTACTAGAGCACAGCACTGTATTTACGAGGTCCGCGCGTGACACGCTGGTTTTTTCGATGAGTAACGCGCTCTGAGACCCACTGCCCTTACTCTTTGATTTCGATTATTCAGTCTTATTTGATATATAACGAAGCTGAATCTAAGTAAGGATTTGTTCAGGAACTATTTTAAAAGAAATCACAGGAATTTTCTGATAACCGTTTTATGTATACAGACTTCACATACATATATAACGAAGCTGAATCTAAGTAAGGATTTCTTCAGAAACTATTTTAAAAGAAATCACAGGAATTTTCTGATAACCGTTTTGTGTATACAGACTTCACCATATTCACCATATTAGAAATGCGAAAGTTTGCATGTGAGTTTGTGAGGATGTTTGTTACTCAATCACGCAAAATCTACTAAACGGATTTCGATGAAATTTGGTATACGAGTAGAAAATACCGAGAATAGAACATAGGGTACTTTTTATCCCAAAATTCCCACGGGAGCGAAGCCCCGGGGCGCGGCTAGTAAAGTAATAAGATAAAAAGCCGATGGTAGGGGACCATAAAATGGAGTCACGCTCTGCACGGGGATCGTGAAGAGACGTGACGCGCGGAGGTACGCTTGTCACGGGGTTATTACTGGTAACACTACCCTTTTTATCATTTACCTCAATGACAAGATATTACTATTCATTCATTTAGTAGTTTTTGCGTGACGAGCGAACAAACATACAGACAGATAGACACAAAAACAAAAAGAATCATGGCTTTGTTAAAAAAAAAAATCGCTTCTATTGGCACTATGAAAGCCTATAAGACATATTGCGCCGACCTCAGATGATAGGACACGATAAGGAATATGATTATGGCCCTATAGAGACCCCTCAATGAAGGCCGATGGTAGGGGACCATAAAATGGAGTCACGCTCTGCACGAGAGCGTGAAGAGACGTGACGCGCGGAGGTGCGCTTGTCACGGGGCTATTACTGGTAACACTACCCTTTTTATCTTTTACCCCAATGCCAAGATCCTACTATTAATTCATTTAGTAGTTTTTGCGTGACGCAGAAATCAGAAATTCTTAATTGAAACTTTTTTACGTCGAAAACTATATTATCATAGTATATTATGTCTCGAAGCTACAAACTACTAGCATTTCGAAACGACCACTGCTGAGAAGAAATGCCGAAAGAAACTCATGAAACAGTCTTGGTCGCCTAACATGCCAGACGCTATTTTAAACTTTATACATACATTAAATTATGTAGTCAAAAATAAAATATGAGAAACAAAAACGCGATAACAAACATACAGAAAGATAGACACAAAAATAAAAATAAAATATTTTGGCTACTATTGACACTATAAAAATCCTATAAGATATATTGCGACTCCATATGATAGGACATGATAATGAATATGATCTGAATATGATGACGCTATAAAGATCCCTCAATGAAGGCCCTATAAAGACCTACACATTATAATCCTCCTAAATATATTCTTTGTAGAGACATGGACCAATTACAGCTTTATTATAAGCTAGCACTGAAATTATCAACACGAAAAATCAAAGTACGTATTCTCTAGAGAATAGAACAACGCAATCGTAAATAATGACTTCGAAATGGAAGTTTATCTACACGAATGTTCCATTTTCCACGTAAGCGAACGTAACTGGTCGTATTTTTAAACTGGTAGCATAATACGCAAATATAAAGGTGAAATACAACTGGCCGTATTATAATCCCATGGTATTTTTGATCACAGTTTTTGTATGTTGGAATTTTACGTTTGTATAAAAAAATAGCACAGAATTAATATAAGTACTACGTACAGAAAGTCCCTACCCCTCCCGCAATATGACACCCCCCGCCCCGCACCCCCCGCACTTCTCCCCCGTTCTTATGTGTATTGGGATGCTATGACTATGAAAACGCACACATTGACGTGTTATTGACGTGTTCATGGATTTACAATTTCAATTGTAATAGTAGTAGGTGTATTTGACGCCCCGTTTCTATGAAGCGCCCGCCCTGTGCCCAGACGTCGACTGTTAGATAATGCGCCTATTGTGTCATTACAAAATTTGAATTTGTGCAAAAAAGTTAAATAAACAAGCCATAAATTCAAAAACACTTTCACAGCCAGATAAAAGTCAAATAAATGAACAACTTTGGCTAAAATTCAAGCAAAAGACGTGTTTACAAATACCTGTAAAAACGATCAAAAAGATTTTCAGGTAAAAAAGTTTGTTGTTCTGTTGTTCTTGCCCTTAACAAGGACGGGAGTTGTATTTTTCTTTGTTTGATTTTAAATGAAATAAAACAGTTTATATTGCAACTACAGTGGGTCCTAAACGCCGGATGTACGCGGTTTTAAATCCGAAATTACAGCGTTTATAACGGCCGTCGAACTTAATAAACATTCATACTTTTATGGACCAACTCAATTCGGACGGATATTAAAATGCCCGATTATAATTGAACGCAACCACAGAATAAACTAGTGGACAGAAAGTTCAGTCTAGAACAACATTCACGTGAAATTGAAACTTATGGCGAAGCACTAAATTTAAAATTTCGTTGGCACCAATGCTGGCTAAAACCAATATAGTCAGCGGGCCTCAATTTTATGAACAGTCCCCACAAGGTGTTCCTTTGTGGCATCTTTTAAAATAACGAGATCCTATATCTAAAATACCTGATCCTATTCTGTGTACATCGGTTTCTCAGTCCAATGAACTGTTACAGTCTTTATAGCCATATTAAAATATAGTATCGCTGAGTTAGCATCCCATAACACAAGTTTCGAACTTACTTTGGGGCTAACTCAATCTTTATGATTTGTCCGTATATATATATTTTTTCCGACGTACGAGGAGGGCCGACCCAAAATTATGGGACAAAACACGGAAGAAGATTTATTTATTTATTTATATTATTGTGAAATACTTTGCTTATAAGAGTAGAAAAATTAAAATACATCATTAAACAATTTAAGACACCCCTTTTTGTCACCGCAGTCGGCTAACAAATTTCATTTCACAACAACCTCACATAAAACAAAGCACAATACATAACCGCGGTTACTTTTTTACCATATTATATTTTTATGTAATTTTATATTTTAGATTTTACTATTCGTATTATTTATGGATATGTGGCTAATCTGACTCACATGTGGTGAGTAATATAAGGGTCACCATTAAATTAACTGATTGACCGAAATACTGTACCTACTATGTTCGGACGAGTACTTGGTAGGTTTATACCAGAAGGGCTGGTAAATGAAAAGCGTGTTCACTGTTTAGTGAGTAAAATCAGACTGTCCTTTAATAGAAGTTTTTAAGTTAAACGTTAACAGTTGTAACGGAACATTATCATAAAAAATGGTTGTACAAATTATTTGGAATTCCGTTCGGCAATAATCATAAAGTAAGTTGCCGGTTGTAAACAAGTTGTATAAGTTGTCGGTCCTTTGTTGCGAAGGCATTGTGCATTTTGTTAATTGCTTTACGATGCCTTCGCAAAGTAAAGGTGCCGTTAAATCCCGTGGGAATGCCACGGAACGCCACAATCACGTCGGGGTCACCACTTTACCATATTATATTTTTATGTAATTTTATATTTTAGATTTTACTATTCGTATTATTTATGGATATGTGGCTAATCTGACTCACATGTGGTGAGTAATATAAGGGTCACCATTAAATTAACTGATTGACCGAAATTGCTATATTATGTAAATAATTATGTACAAAGGACGATTACCTATAATTTTAAATTTCTAGCTTTTTCTAAGGGTGGAGGATTGTGGCGTTCCGTGGCATTCCCACGGGATTTAACGGCACCTTTACTTTGCGAAGGCATCGTAAAGCAATTAACAAAATGCACAATGCCTTCGCAACAAAGGACCGACAACTTATACAACTTGTTTACAACCGGCAACTTACTTTATGATTATTGCCGAACGGAATTCCAAATAATTTGTACAACCATTTTTTATGATAATGTTCCGTTACAACTGTTAACGTTTAACTTAAAAACTTCTATTAAAGGACAGTCTGATTTTACTCACTAAACAGTGAACACGCTTTTCATTTACCAGCCCTTCTGGTATAAACCTACCGAAATACTGTACCTACTATATTCGTATTATTTATGGATATGTGGCTAATCTGACTCACATGTGGTGAGTAATATAAGGGTCACCATTAAATTAACTGATTGACCGAAATACTGTACCTACTATGTTCGGACGAGTACTTGGTAGGTTTATACCAGAAGGGCTGGTAAATGAAAAGCGTGTTCACTGTTTAGTGAGTAAAATCAGACTGTCCTTTAATAGAAGTTTTTAAGTTAAACGTTAACAGTTGTAACGGAACATTATCATAAAAAATGGTTGTACAAATTATTTGGAATTCCGTTCGGCAATAATCATAAAGTAAGTTGCCGGTTGTAAACAAGTTGTATAAGTTGTCGGTCCTTTGTTGCGAAGGCATTGTGCATTTTGTTAATTGCTTTACGATGCCTTCGCAAAGTAAAGGTGCCGTTAAATCCCGTGGGAATGCCACGGAACGCCACACTTTGTTAAACAGTGTATGACAAATAACGCCATATATCAGAAACCGCGGACTCCTTATTGCACTACAGTGTATGCGTGTTACATTGCATATGTAGCCAAAATGCACTCCAGTGTAATTGTTGCGATTTAATATTTTGACTGCCAAATCAAAATTAAAATAGCAACCTATTTTTTTACTAATTTAATTGTCTTCGTTAACAGCGTAGCTTGAAGGATTAATATTAAAAATGCAAACTTAGTTTAGCAATTACTTGAGCAGTGGGGAAAAAGAGGAAACTATGGCAGTTTGTTTGTTTGTTACTCAATCACACCACTATGAGACTACATTTGGTATACGGATAGGGTAAAATCTATAAAATCATTTAAACTGTTTTTTAAACAAAATTTCCTACAGGCCCCGGTCCCATGAGAAATTTTGGTTAAAAAGTAGTGTTCAGTTAGTTATACTATTTTTAATACATTATAATTTATCCTTGAACTACTCGGTGGACCGACGACATGGTGAAGGTCGCGGGTTGCGCATGGATGCGGGCAGCGCAGGACTGGTCGTTGTGGAAATCTTTGGGAGGCCTTTGTCCAGCAGTGGACGACTTTTGGCTGAGAGAGAGAGAGAGAGATCCCTGAAGACCTGATTTGGATTTTTTCAGGTTTATGATGGAGTTAAATTATAGCTTTGTCTTCTTCCTGTTCAAACAAAAGCCTAGGTGTTTTATAAAAAAAATTGTAACAAAACTCTGCGACATAAATTAGTTAAAATCTATGACTCATCTATCCTTATGAAAACCAAAAATCAAATATTTATAAGTACTGATGGGCTTTTAATATAAGTACAACATAACCTAAACCCTTTTAGTGACTAATCTATATATATAAAAGAACAAGGGTGTTTGATAAATCAACGCCCAGCCTAAACCATAAAAGCTATAAACTTGAAATTTGGACCGAAGTTTTATGTTAATACGTAGTGCTCAGATAAGAAAGGATTTTTCAAAATTAGACCCCTAAGGGGGTTAAAATTGAGGGCAAAGTTTGTATGAAAAAAAATTAAAATCTTCACTGATTTACTTGAAACTTGGCAAGAATGCTTCTCAACAAAAATAACCAATGGCGTGTTTCAGCGTTTTTTGAAATTCAACCTCTAAAGGGGTAAAAAAGGGGAGGTAAACTAATTTATTAAATTTGGTTAGTGTCTTCATTATACAATATACTGCCCACATAAGAAAGGGTTGTTCACAGTTTCAACCCTACAGTCCAAAAAAAGGGGTGAATTTGCGTACCTTTAGACAAATCCCATTTGAAATTTCGCCAATCACAAGCAATGCATGTTGGCCTATTGGTAGAGGCCGCGGATTATTTTTAAGTACAGGGTTCGAATCCTGCCAGATGTGACTTTTTTTTCCATTTTTTTTTGCGTTTTGTATTAGTTTTTTAGAATTCTATATTTTTTTTAAATATTTTAGTAAGGAAATATTTCAAAAAGTAGCTGGAAGTAGCTGAATCGAATCCTGCCACTAACAATAATTTTCTGTTTTCGTTTTTTATTTGTTTTCTAGAATTAATTTCTTACTTTTTTTTTAATTTTGAAAAGAAACGAATAAATTCATTTGCAAATTTATTTCGGTCATCTACTGATTGTGCCAAGCAAAATAATATCCAATAGATGGAGTTGATAAAATGAGAAATGTAAGCTGAAATTATTTCTCAAAATTTTCAATAGATGGCGCTGCGCAATTTTGGTGATTTCTACTTCGCGCTTAGGGGTCGTGGGATAATAATAAAACAGTAAAGATATTTTGTCTGTACAGTACATTTAGTATTTTTGACTGAAATGGATAGAGGGACACTTAAAAAGAATAACAGAAAGCAAAAACATGGATTTGATAGAACTTTTTTTGTTGTATAGCTATTAAGCCTGGGCAACATATAGGCTATAAGTGATTTTGAAAACTGGAACACCTGATGAAGAACCTTAACAGAACAGCTAAACTATAGTCAAAGTCAAAGTCAAAATTTTTTATTGAAACTTGGCCTTCAAAGAAGGCTCTTTTTCACGTCGATAACTAATTATTTAATCATAATATTTTATGTCTCAAAGCTACAAACTACTAGCATTTCGGAACGACCACTGCTGAGAAGAAATGCCGAAAGAAACTCATGAAACAGTCTTGGTCGCCTAGCATGCCAGAGGGGCTATTCATTAACTTTATACATACACTAGATTGTGTACAGTCAAAAATAAAATAAAATATAAGTAAAAAAATAATAATAATATAATAAAACATGTTATGTTTGTGATCAAGTAACCACAATAAATTGGTTAAGAACAAAAAATAGAAATAAAATTCGAATCAGGATCGAAGCAGGATCCCCTGGCAACACCCGTTCACAAGTTTGAACATTTTAGAAAAATAAATACTTTCAGTCACTTGAAGATCACAATACACGTACATGTTTAACAATTAAATGTCAATGTAATTAAATAAAAAAAAAAAAAACTAAGGTTATTTTTTCACAATATCAAAAGAATGTAATCAAGTGTGGAGTAGCGAAGTTGTAGGGAGAGACCAAACTTTTTATCGTTCAAATAATCACTTATTGTGTAATACGCTTTATTCATCAAAGTATTTTTAAGATATGTTTTAAATTTTTGCATCGGTAAATTTATAGCCTCGTCAGGGAGCTTGTTAAACATTTTTACACTTTGACCCACGAAAGACCGCCGAACCTTTTTAAGCCTAAAGCAGGGCGTATAAAGTTTATTCTTATTGCGGGTGTTTATACTATGTACATCGCAGATTTTTTTAAAGAGGTTTAAATTGGATTTAACAAAAATAAGTACATTGAAGATGTATTGAGATGCAACAGTAAGAATTTTTATTGATTTAAAGAGCTCTCGTAGAGAATCGCGTCGTTTTAGCCCGTACATAAAACGAATTGCTCTTTTCTGTAATACAAATATTTTCCCTATCTCGGCTGCATTTCCCCATATCAATAATCCGTATGACATTATGCTATGAAAGTAGCTGAAATACACGAGTCTAGCTGTTTCAATGTTTGTGCACTGTCTTATCCTTCTGACTGCATAAGCCGCCGAGCTAAGTTTTTTGGCCGTGAGTTCAATGTGTTTATCCCACTTTAACTTACAGTCAACGGTAACGCCTAAGAATTTGACACTGTGTACCCACTCTAATACTTTGCCATTAACTATTAAAGGTATATCATTATGAGGTGCGTTCGAGAGAGAAAACTTTATACACTTGGTCTTGTCCGTGTTTAAAGCCAGGTTGTTGGTTGTAAACCAGTCAAGCACAAGTGTCATAGTATTACTTACATCGTCATAATTTTGACTATTTCTGTTGACTTTAAATAGTAATGATGTGTCGTCCGCAAATAAAACAACTTCACACAATTGTTGGGCAAGACATGGAAGGTCATTTATGTAAACAAGGAATAGAAAAGGACCGATTATGGAGCCTTGAGGCACGCCCATGTGTACCGCCGCGCTGCTGGAAGCAGCTCTGTTAACTTCTACTTTCTGAGTTCTGTTGTCCAGGTAAGAAGCTAGTACCTCAAGGGCCGTCCCAGTAACACCATAAAATTTAAGCTTGTTTTTTAGTATATTATGATCCACGCAGTCAAAGGCTTTTGAAAGGTCGCAAAAAATACCTATGACATCTTGGCTGGATTCCCACGCTTCATAGATTATTTGAACTAAAGTAGATGTTGCATCAGTAGTGGAACGACCTTTAGTGAAACCGTACTGACGATTATGTAAGATTTTATTTACGTTAAAATAAGAGACTAATTGCGTTAAAATTAATTTTTCAAATATTTTACTTAAAGCGGGTAATATAGAAATGGGTCTGTAATTAGTGGGATCATTTTTTGTACCCTGTTTGAATAAAGGAATAATTTTACTTATTTTCATGAGGTCAGGGAAAACACCCTCGGAAATGCACTTATTGAAAATCACAGTTAGATGAGGAGCAATCAAATCAATAATACTGCTCAGAACTGCGACAGATATACCCCAGAGATCCTCAGTATTTTTCATGTTGAGTGCCTTATACGCAGATAAGAGTTCATCCGATGTGATACTTCTAAATCTAAAAATGGACTTAGGATCGGAGGCATTTCTTTTTAATAAGTCATCTGCAGCACTGGGACAAGAGGAGAGGGATCCTGTGATATTCTTAGAAATATTGGCAAAAAAATTATTGAATTCGTTGGCTACTTCGTCGTTAGAAGTTATGGTTTTATCACCAATTTTTAAAGAAATATTAATGTCGCGCGATTTCGATTTGCCTGTCTCGTTATTGATAATAGACCAAGCAGCTTTGATCTTATCATTAGAGTTTTTTTATTTTATTAGTCAGATATAAAGATTTTGCAGCAGCACAAACCTTTTTAAAAGTTTTTGAATAACATCTAACATATGATACAAATTCCGGTTTAAAATTATATTGTTTTTGGCCATACAGTTCATATAGCTTATTTCTACTAATATAAATGCCATTTGTGGCCCAATCGCAGAAATTTAGTTTTGTTTTCTTATCAAATGTTTTAAGAGGAAAAGATTTGTTAAATTCTTGTTTCACTGTATTAAAAACCTCATCATAATGGTCATTCGGATTTTTATTTGGGTCTATTTCAGGCAATTTTTTATTTATAGATTCGCGAAAACGCATTTTCCGGTACTTAGTCAGCGGCCTACAGGTTACAGGAGCGGAGCTATAAGAAATATGGAAATGGTACCTTTGGAAAAGTTTATCAATCTGACGAGCATTTTCTGTTGACGTATAAAAATCGAAGATCAGGATCATCTGATGAAGAATTCCAAGGGACCAGCTACACTATTACATATGTATATGGAAATGGCGTCTTAGCAAAAGTCGTTTAACCTGATGAGCATTTTCTGCTGACGTATAAAAATTTAAGTTTATGCAACATATGATGAAGAACTCCAAGAGACCAGCTACTCTATAAAAAATGGAAATGGGGCCTTAGCAAAAGTCGTTCAACCTGATGAGCATTTTCTACTGACGTATAAATAGACAGGACACGGGATAGGATAAAGAGGGACTCTGGGTGGTAGTGGTGGTACACGGGAAATTGTAGATAACGAGCAGACGAAGATCGTTTATTGAATGAAATATCACTTTTGATTAATTTTAACACCGCGACTGTACTACGAGTACCTAATATATTCCCGCGGGACACGGGATAACCAAATAGCTGAAATTTTGAGTACTGGAGTTTAGGTTACTACAGTTTGGAACACAAAAAGATTTTTCATCTAAGGAAACTCACGCGGGCGAAGCCGCGGGCAGCAGCTAGTGAGGTAATAATGCCCATTTTAGGGTCCACCTAAGTACCCATTACAGGTATTCATAAAAGCCATGCATAATAAGGGTCCTCGTTTTTGTGAACCGTACTTTTGATACCGCATCTTCATCGTGTTTCTGAGTTCTAAATCTTTTATTTTTATTTTTAAAATATACAAGTGGCACGACGCATTTTCTATTTTCCGTCACGGCATTCGAGTCGATTTTACTGCCAAACTACGCATATTGTGCATATAATATAATAATCACTTCACTCGCCAGAAATTAATACAAGCTGTATTGTTAGAGTAATTATACCAGTAATACGGTCTACGAACACGGTCTACGAGAGTCGTAGCAGGCGTAGCACCGTAGCCTCGTAGCAATTACGTCGTAGCACGCCTTTGTGTGATGAAAATTTAATGCGGTGCAGTATTCAAGGAATATTATTTGATTTTCCTTAGAAGCCATAATTTAGCGATGCACTGCGTTTTGAAGAAAGACAGCAAATTAAAAAATAAGGCAAGTGCGAGTTGGATTCGTGTTTCGAGAGTTCCGTACAAAAACTTAAACTTTTTAAGAGTAAAGTTATATACTATATTAATTACAATTGTTTGTAATCTATAGTAAAGTATATTTATCTACAGAACTGTCTTCCATTTTGCTTGTATTATTAGTGTACTATTATACTATTGTAGTAGTATTTTATATTGTAGTACTCCATATTTTTTTGCCAAGCGTGTGTTTCGTTTCACGAAATTATACTAAGGTTAGAATTAACATCGAATATTACCATCCTAGCTGTCTATATATAACTAAAGTTACTTAATTTAAGTCTATAAATAACTTAAGTTCTTTGGGCACCTTTCTAGAAAGAAGTCGTCGATGGAGAGACTTGTAGTACAAGGTCGGGTGGCGGGCAAGCGATCACAAGGCAAATCTCCAACCCGCTGGACAGAGTATATAAAGCAGGCAACCCATTCTTCAATAGTCCAGTGCGCTCGGAATGCCAGTAATAGAGAGAAGTGGAGAGCCATTGCAAAAGCAGCAACCTGCACCCAGGGGACGGGCAGTACAGAAGATCCCAGGCCAGCAACATCTGCACAACCACGACCAGTCTAACAAGAGTGAACGACCGAGAAGAGTTGTCTATACTTACGTGAAATCAACAAGCGAGAAAAACGAGTTACTTTACTTACAACACTTTTTACGAAAATAATAAAAGTTAATAGGAATCCAAAAATTGACTCTAAGACCATCACTGAAAAACCAATTTAGAAATCCGCCATAACAACACAAAGGACCATAATAAGTACCTAATTTGGGTATAAAGTAGTCTAGTTTACGTTTTTTATACTCTTTAAGGGAATTCACCTTTTTAACACGCTGTTTAAATTCACCAGGGCACATTTTTGTATTTGGTCCAAGTTATAAACGAGGGCTGCTTCCATGCTGGTCTGAGAGCGAAGAAAAATCATATAATGTGCCAGCTGCTTCTCTTCCCGCGAAGATTGTAAAACTCAATCAAGGGAAAGGGCTTTAAACTGGGGATTCCTCCACTCATAGCGATGGGCTAGCAACCTGTCACTATACCTGAATCTCCATTTCATCAGAGAGCCCACTATTCAGCTAAGCGTGGCCTTCGAGTCTTACGACTTTTGGCTCTGTCTACTCCGTAAGGGATAAAGACGTGATTATATGTATGTATGTATAAACGAGGGAATCATTTTACGCTATTTTGAGGAAATATTTTAAATTCAAGTCAAACCCCGATAGATACCGCGATCTTTATATTAACGAACGAAATCGTTGTAATAAGGCGTGTAGGGATGCTCAGTGACGACATATCCACCAATCGGTCGAAAATGGTGATCCAGCCCGCGTCTGGAAATTTCTGAGGTCTCTTGGTGTCGGCAAAACTCAGCCGACTTGTCCTAATACTGTTGACATCAATGGTCTAAATAGTCACTTCTCTTCCTCCCAACTTCTTGACAATAGTATTAAAATTAACACCCTAAATTCAATCTCTTCACACCCTCTTCCAAACTATACCCAGTTCTCTTTTACAGAGGTTGACGACAGTGATGTTAGAAAGGCGGTACTGTCAATATCTTCGAATGCCGTGGGAAACGACGGCGTTAGTCGTACTATGATTATTCCTATCCTTGATTTCCTCCTCCCAACCATTTCACATATTATTAATTTCTCCTTGACATCTGATGTATTTCCATCAGCTTGGAAGGATGCCCATGTTACTCCGTTACCTAAAAAAAATAATCCTGCATCATTCTCCGACTTTCGGCCGATTTCCATACTCCCCTTTCTATCTAAAGTCCTTGAACGTATCGTACAAGAACAATTGAACAGTTTTTTAGTTAGAAATAACCTCTTAAATCCTTTCCAATCCGGGTTTCGTCCTGGTCATAGTACGACTACTGCTCTGCTTAAGATTTCCGACGACATTCGTTTAGGTATGGATGATAAACAAGTTACAGTGTTGACATTGCTCGACTTCAGCAATGCTTTCAACACTGTATGTAGACTTTGATATATTGTTGGCAGTGCTGCGTTCTCTCAACATATGTTCTGATGCTATTGAATGGTTTCGTACATATCTGTTTGGGCGTCGACAACGAGTACGTATCGAGGATTCCTTCTCCTCCTGGTGTTGTACTAGTGCTGGTGTGACGCAGGGCGGCGTGTTATCTCCTATTCTTTTTGCTCTCTTCATCAACTCTTTTACTCTACAGATTCAAACCTCCTACCATATGTATGCCGACGACCTCCAAATTTATTCGCAATCTAAAGTTGATGACCTCTCCCTTACAATTAACGTTTTAAACGAAGACCTGGAACGCATCTCTGCATGGAGTAGTAATCATGGCCTTGTTGTTAACCCTAGTAAATCGCAAGCTATTATCATAGGTAGCCCTCGTCTCATCTCATTGATCAATATGCCTAACCTTCCAAATTTAGTTTTTAATGGCACAATTATTCCATTTAGCGATAAAATTAAAAACCTAGGAATTTTCTTTGATAAAACTTTATCTTGGTCGCCCCAAATTTCTGAGATTGGCAGGAAAATATTTGGTGCAACAGCTTCTCTGAATAGGCTTAAAAACTTCTTACCCACCGAGACCAAAATTACGCTTGCCCAAACTTTGCTTTTGCCTATCTTAGACTATGCGGACTCCTGTTTCCTGGACATCACTGAGGAGCAATTAAATAAAATCGAGCGTCTCCAGAATCTCTGTATTCGCTTTATATTTGGTCTTCGTAAATACGATCATGTGTCCCAATATCGCACTCAACTTAAATGGCTCCCCATCCGTCTTCGCCGTAATTGGCATATTCTATCTCTCCTTTATTCTATCCTTTTTAATCCTTCCTATCCTCATTATTTAAAAGAACGCTTTGTTTTCCTTCGTGAGGCAAACGATCGACCCTTGCGTAGTTCAAATAATCTCCGCCTTATGATTCCAAGACATCTCACTGAGATGTACTCTAAATCGTTCACAGTCCAGGCAGCGCGACTTTGGAATGCCCTTCCTTTTAACATTCGATGTGCTCAGACGCTGGGTAGTTTCAAAAGCCAAGTTAAAACCCATTTCTTTGAAGGTTCGCATTAGGTGTTTCTCCTTACCTTTCCCCTTTCCCATCTTAGTGTAGTGACAATCGAAGTTTGTATGTACATATGTATATATATATATATGTGTATATATAGTATATATATGTACTAGCTGCTGCCCGCGGCTTCGCCCGCGTGAGTTTCCTTAGATGAAAAATCTTTTTGTGTTCCAAACTGTAGTAACCTAAACTCCAGTACTCAAAATTTCAGCTATTTGGTTATCCCGTGTCCCGCGGGAATATATTAGGTACTCGTAGTACAGTCGCGGTGTTAAAATGAATCAAAAGTGATATTTCATTCAATAAACGATCTTCGTCTGCTCGTTATCTACAATTTCCCGTGTACCACCACTACCACCCAGAGTCCCTCTTTATCCTATCCCGTGTCCTGTCTATTTATACGTCAGTAGAAAATGCTCATCAGGTTGAACGACTTTTGCTAAGGCCCCATTTCCATTTTTTATAGAGTAGCTGGTCTCTTGGAGTTCTTCATCATATGTTGCATAAACTTAAATTTTTATACGTCAGCAGAAAATGCTCATCAGGTTAAACGACTTTTGCTAAGACGCCATTTCCATATACATATGTAATAGTGTAGCTGGTCCCTTGGAATTCTTCATCAGATGATCTTGATCTTCGATTTTTATACGTCAACAGAAAATCCTCGTCAGATTGATAAACTTTTCCAAAGGTACCATTTCCATATTTCTTATAGTTTAGCTGTTCTGTTAAGGTTCTTCATCAGGTGTTTCAGTTTTCAAAATCACTTATAGCCTATATGTTGCCCAGGCTTAATAGCTATACAACAAAAAAAGTTCTATCAAATCCGTCCAGCAGATATTGCGTGAAACGCGTACATACATATACAGATGGACAGACAGACAGACAGACAGACAGACAAAAAATTCCAAAAAAATGTTTTTGCTTTCTGTTATTCTTTTTAAGTGTCCCTTTATCCATTTCAGTCAAAAATACTAAATGTACTGTACAGACAAAATATCTTTACTGTTTAATTATTATCCCACGACCCCTAAGCGCGAAGTAGAAATCACCAAAATTGCGCAGCGCCATCTATTGAAAATATTGAGAAATAATTTCAGCTTACATTTCTCATTTTATCAACGCCATCTATTGGATATTATTTTGCTTGGCACAATCAGTAGATGACCGGAAATTTTGCAAATGAATTTATTCGTTTCTTTTCAAAATTAAAAAAAAAGTAAGAAATTAATTCTAGAAAACAAATAAAAAACGAAAACAGAAAATTATTGTTAGTGGCAGGATTCGATCCAGCTACTTTTTGAAATATTTCCTTACTAAAATATTTTAAAAAATATAGAATTCTAAAAAACTAATACAAAACGCAAAAAAAATTGGAAAAAAAGTCACATCTGGCAGGATTCGAACCCTGTACTTAAAAAAATAATCCGCGGCCTCTACCAATAGGCCAACATGCATTGCTTGTGACTGGCGAAATTTTAAATGGGATTTGTCTAAAGGTACGCAAATTCACCCCTTTTTTTGGACTGTAGGGTTGAAATTGTGAACAACCCTTTCTTATGTGGGCAGTATATTGTATAATGAAGATACTAACCAAATTTCACGTTTATAGCTTTTATAGTTTCGGTTTTGTGATGATAAATTAGTTTACCTCCCCTTTTTTACCCCTTTAGAGTTTGAATTTCAAAAAACGCTGAAACACGCCATTGGTTATTTTTGTTAAGAAGCATTCTTGCCAAGTTTCAAGTAAATCAGTGAAGATTTTAATTTTTTTTCATACAAACTTTGCCCTCAATTTTAACCCCCTTAGGGGTCTAATTTTGAAAAATCCTTTCTTATCTGAGCACTACGTATTAACATAAAACTTCGGTCCAAATTTCAAGTTTATAGCTTTTATGGTTTAGGCTGGGCGTTGATTTATCAAACACCCTTGTTCTTTTATATATATATATATATATATATAGATATAGATATATAGATATATAGATATAAAGTATATATATATTAATGTAAGTATTTTATATTTATGTGTGTATATTTATATTTATTATTTTATTTTATATTTAGTTCATCAATTTTTTTTTTTTTTTTACATATGTTGTACTCTCTTATTGTCTCAATTTTCTTTTCTATTTCTCTGTTCATGCACCGCCATTTATGTTCATCTCTTTCCGTTCACTTAGGTTGCCTGGAAGAGATTGCACTTGCGATAAGGCCGCCTATTGTACATATTTTACCTATATTAGTCTCAATTTGTATCCTTTACATGTTTTTGGTGCAATAAAGCATTTTTACTTACTTACTTACTTAATAGTGCGGAAAAATTGTGAGTTCTTGGTGTGCCGAGAGCGACAGAGCAACAACAGCATCCTGCGCATAGTCACAGGCAGGCTGGATTGGCTTTGTATAACAAACTTACTAAACCTACTATTAATCCTACATAATATTACCCCCTCCTCTTTTTGGTCATAATGACTGAGGGTCATAGTCATGGGAATAAAAAACAACAACGACTATCTTGGCATTGCTAATATAGTAGTTTACCAGTGCCTTCTCCATTTCACACACTAACTGATAATCATCAACATCAACCAGAGTGCAGGTTTCCTCATGATGTTTTTCTTCGCCTTCATTATCCTACTTTCTACTAATATTATAAATGCGAAAATTAGGATGTCAATTGGAGTGGATGTGAGAAACATCCTCACAACCTCATGTGAGGATGTTTGTTACTCAATCACGTAAAATCTACTGGACGGATTTCGATACAATTTAAAATAAAACCTGGTTTAACACATCGGGTATTTTTTAACCTAATTCCACATGACCGAGACCTCGGGGCGCAGCTAGTTATAAATAAATCGCTTTATCTTTTCAACTGCGTTTGTGCCAAAAAATCTGGGAAATAATATTTTTATAAGTATTATGTTTTATTATAATGTAAAGGATTCTTACATTAGAAAAGGAGTGCAGAATTATAAAAGGCTTATGAAAAAATTGATAACACAATGTACTAAGTTAAAAACATCAGTGCAACTTTCGGAATATGATTTAAAAAAACTGATCAGCGTCTAAGACTAAGTTGAAAATTTTGTACATTTTTAAATATAATACCTTATTATAACATCCTCATTATCGTTAGAGGTTTTAAAAGTAAAACACTACCCCTGGTATTGACCGGTGTGTTTGTATGCAAATGAGCAGGGTGGCGCTAAGAACGATATTATTAAATTCTCGTTTCGACTTCACGTAATACTGGACTAGATTAAGATATGTAGACTCGATACTGTGTAGATTAAAGGGTCATTTGCAGTTCCATTTAATTTTTTTTATTACACGACTGACCAAAAAAGGAGTGTTATGTTTTCAGGGTTCATGTATGTATGTATGTAAGTCCTGAACGGCTTAACAGATTTTGATGTGAGAGGTATTTTTAGATTCCTTGCATTCCTCCGAGTGACATAGGCTATATGACGTCATCATAAAAACAAAATGGCGGATTATATATGCGATAAATAGCAGACCAAAAAAATAAAATTTGATCAATCTTATCGAGTAGGGTATCAAATTGAAGGGCTTTAAAAGGCGATTTCAAAAATGTATATAACTTATATGTTTGTATGTACTTTTTGTGTAAAAACTTGTCAGTCGTGTTTTTTATTTTTAATAATTAGCTTGTTATTTATTAACTTCTGGAACATCTTTATGTAACTTATCTACATTTTTGTATTAAACATGCTATTTTTGTAATTCAGATTCAGTGTCACGTCTTTATCCCTTACGGGGTAGACAGAGCCAGGAGTCTGGAAACTCGAAGGCCACGCTTAGCTGAATAGTGGCTTATTAGTGGTGGCGATGGGCTAGCAACCTGTCACTATATCTGAACCTCTATGGTTCAGATATAGTGATGGGTTGCTAGGCCCATCGCCTATAACAAGTATTCCCACTTAAAAATCAAGGAAATAGCTTAATTGACTTGTACAAACTGCGCGGGAAGAGAAGCAGCTAATGCTTTTTCTTAAGTCCCAGACCAGCATGGAAGCTTAAAAAAACAAATCTAGTTTAAATCCTACAGGGCTGAGAAAAACATAATAAAAATCCAGATTACGTATCTGCTTCGCCGCTCGCGATGCAATCAGGCGCTGCATTCGTCCGAGTTAAAAATGTACACTTTATTCCAGAGACGAAACTGACAGTATGTCTGTCTGTATCATCTGTATGCATGGATTCTCTTCACGGAGAGTTATGTCTAAATCGGTAAAGTAGTTTCTCTTGTAGTCATAAATACGATATTTATATAGGTTACGATACTAAGAGATATATGTATATACTAAACTGGCTTGTGCCAGCGACTTTGTTTCCGTGTATGTTGTTTTTCATCCCTTTCAACTCTTCGGAGTAGAACTTCAACATTCCTGTCTGTAAATTTTGTATTTTTTACGTCAGCGGTTTGGACCTGCGTTGATATGTCAGTCAGTTAGTAAACATCCTCCTGTATGTACGGGTGTGTTTAACTGATGAGAGTTTTGGAGCAAAATGTATCTAAATGTATTTTTTTATAATATAACCTATACAAACATAATTTTTTACTGTCCACTGCTACATAGTATATACCTACCCTAAACTACTTTTTGCCAAGAAGTGGGATAAGACATACTATTAAATAAGCCCATCACATTTTTTTCCCGGCCAACTCCTCTCATTTTAAACTACCGTCAACTACTATATCACGTAGAAAATTCCACTTCAAAACAACCGTTTGATATCCAGTTTTATGAAGTTCCCTAACAAGCCGTTTTGTAAAATAACTTAATACTTAATCTAAGCAACAACAGCTATAAGTAGACGCGTCTGCGGCAAATCGAAAAACTTTAAATGGCTCGAATCCGAAGAGACGTGGCGCAATTAAAAGAATCGCTACGGATTTGGTAGCGATTGCTGGAAACTCACGGGTTTATATTGCGATCTTAAACGCAGCGTCTTTTTCGTAACCAGCTTTTAGTATGTTTAGTTTCGCTTATACTTGAGAGATACTATGCGACACGACATGCGAGACGATACTATGCGGCATAATGCGATCCACGCTTTTGTCCTATTAGATTTAGCAACGACAATGTAGGCTACAAATAAATAAAATCTCATCAAAAACAATCCATTCCATTCTCGCACTCATTCGCCGTCAAAAGTTGTGAGATTTAATGTAAAGCCATGTCGAGTATTCTAGATAGGCACCTTTCACTGTCCATCAATAAACTAGCCGTTTATTAACTTTATTCAAAAAAATACTTGGTAACAGTAAATCTTTTAGTGAACAAAACTATTTATCTGACTTTTTAACATATGTCATATTTATTAACAAAGATAGTTTGTGAGTTAGCAATCATTCTCTACAAAAAAACAATGAAACTTAAATAGAGAAAACTACCATAACGTTTAGTCGATGCAAACCACCTTTTTTTATTTATTAAAGCAACCTAATATGAAATTAAAACCGCGCCGTACTGCCACAAACCGACACCCGTGTTTTTCCACAAAAACATTTACTCACAGTTCGCTTCTTGCCTCGTGACGTCACAACAGGCATTCTTTCAGGATGAAGCAACTGAGCTCCAATTACGTGAACTAATCACGAAGTTTCATGTGTATGGGATTAATACTACATCAATGATAAAGGAGTTTTGATGAAGAACCACGAGAACCCTTTCGATTCAATACTACGCTTCATTATTATTTACTAGCTATTTCTCGCGGATCCGCCCGCGATAATTTCCCGTTTGAACAGTGCTTTTTCCCGAGATGAAAGGTTCTCAGTACCTACTTCTAACTATGTGTATGCGAAATTTCAGGAAGATTGGATCAGTAGATAAAGCGTGAAGAGGTAACAAATAAACAAACTCACTTTCGCATTTATGATATTAGTTGGAATGTTTACAAGTATTGCTGAAATAAAAAAATTGTACTTTTCTACGTACAAAACTTGCCACTTGTTTCCACAAAACGTGCTTTCAATCCAACTACACGCCACTAACAGCTTTATTAAAGTTCGCTCCGAAGTTATTTGCGTAATGAGCTTTGAGACGAGCTTTCTCTGCGGTCAGCTGATTCTGTTACAAAGACCCAATCTCGTTTTGAAGCTTTCTTATTATATTCAACTAACTGAAAAATCTGTGTGTGAGAAAATTTGATTGCGATATAGTAACATCATTTATCAACAGCGTTACTAGATAGCGTTGATATGAGTTATACGATAAAGTATCAATAACTACTAAAAGTAGATATTTTTATAGGTTTTTAACACCCGTAAAGCCAGTAAGTACCAAATACCCAATCGAAATACTGTGTCAGCAGTATTCAACGTATCTTTGGACTTCAACAAGGAAACACATTTGAATAATGGCAATCGTAGGATTTGTCCAATTTGGAAGTCAAATCGGCCGACCGACACGCAACGCGCAAAAAATCACTGAAATATATACGAAAGCTGACAAAAGCATTGACTAGCTGTTTTTAGGGTTCCTCGGGTAAAGGAAAATCAACTTTTACCAACAAGAATGAAGATTATACCACAGGACGGGCACTTCATAGAAACGGGGCGTCAAATATACCTACTACTACTACAAATGAAACTGTATGTATATCCGTGAACATGTCAGTAACACGTCAATGTGTGCTTATTCATACGAGTAGTCATAGCGCCCCAATACACACAAAAACGGGTGAGAAGTGCGGGAGGTGCGGGGGGTGCCATTTTGTGGGAGGGGCAGGGAGTTTCCTTTCTGTACGTAGTACGTATATTAATTCTGTGATTATACGACAAGTTCTAGAAAACTACCCGTATGTATATTAAAGAGTCCAACGTCCAACCGCAGTGAGCCAGGCTGCGACCAAGATGAAAGCAATTTTATTCGAATCGCTAAGAATAAAAGGTGCGTGTTTATCTAGAAAGACTATGTTAGTAAAAGTAAGGGGGTGTCCAGTCCACTAACTACATTAAAAATTAACATAGAGACTGCTATACCATAACTCCACGTACAAAAGATTAAGAAAAGAAGAATTGAAGCTTCAGACGATTTTAACGTTATTCCTATGAATGTCACCATCAGATAAAAATAATTTCGTTTTTCAGGAATCAGCCAGGTCAATTTAAAAAAAATTGCACTATTGGATAGTCTATTCAAAAATTTAAAGTGCACGGAACCTTTAGTTAAGAAGGAGAATCGATTTGCGCTTGACCTTATTTTTTATCGATTTAACTAGCTTTCACCAAGGCGAGTGTTCAGATCCGATTAGCAAAGATTTGGTCACAGAAATTCATGATATTTAAATTAATTTTGAAGTCGTTAATAAATTTAAAGACTTCTTTACGACTGTTTTAAGACCCATTTATATTGGTTACTTTCAAAAAAGACTAAATTTTTAAATTTACTTTACGCATAGAACGATTTCCATAAAAAAATTATCGATTAAATTCTACAGTTTTATTATTTTTAGCAACACTAGACTTATAATAATAAATAATAAAAGTTTATTTATTTTTCTCCACAAAACAAAATAACCTAGGTATAATTATTTAGTGCAAATATGGGGAATTTAGTAGTTGTGGAGACGGGTGCCCGTGCTAGGCTCCGAAGATCCTGTGTTACGGGCTACGGGTCGCCAGGTCTCGCCCAGTAATTAAATCTAAGACTAATCCATATTAGTACTTAATATAAATATTCTAAATTTTGTTGAGTGTGTGCAAGTGTATGTAAGATTAATATTTTAATTCTGAATTTTTAGGAAAGTCATCAATTTCGAATCTAAAACAGGGGGCGCCATTTCAATGTTTAGGTATGATTACGGTCGGACCTCATAGGAGGTATTTTCCATACACTTCTGACTCTGACTGGTGCGTGGCACCAACAGAATATAAACTCTCGTAACACGCGATAAGTTCCAATTTCGTATAACATTTGTTCGAAAGTGTGCCTTCTGTTTAGAACTTTTACTTATTCTGCGTCCAAAACGTAAATTTCGGGAACCGTTCAGAAATTACGGCGAAAAATTAACGCGCTATTAAAAGACAGCTCCCGAACGACTTCTTGGAAATTAAAACGAGTCGTAATGTTGTAATTAAATCGAAATTCGAAGCCTTCCGGCGGTGGACGTCAAAGCTTAATTAAGTTCAAAGTGTTTTTATGTGGCCCAAAGTGGCTGTTGTTTGCGAACAGTTTTTGTTTTCAAATTGCCTATTGACAAATGATTACAATAAGTTCTTTGTTCGCTCCTTCACAAAGACCTTTAAACAAGGACACAAAACATTAACTATGGTTAATTTGTAATTTGTTTCTAAATATTTTTTTTTTAATTCAAATTCTAACCAAGCTAATCTAACTAATATTATAAATGCGAAAGTTGACTTCAAGCTTCATCAACTGAAATAATATTCCCGAAATTTCGCATACATACATATAGTCAGAACTACTGAGAAGGACATAGAGTACCTTTTATCCCGGGAAAAAACACTGTTCCCGTGGAAAATTCACGCTGGCGAAGCCCCGGGCAAAAGCTAGCCAAAAATAATTTCATTCGTTTATTAAAATTAATCTCGCGAATATCACAATATCCATACAAAATACTACTAAACGAGATGCGTAGCCAGACTTAAAGAAATCTCAAAGTAACTTCTAGAAGGTGAACTATGTTTTGACACAATACAAAACTAAGCAACGTATGATTCGCCGTAATAGACAAGCACTTAAAGTCAACATTGTAAACAAGGCATTAGGTTTAACGTGAGCTAGGTATGCGATGGCATGAAGAGTATGAGATGGAGAGTGTGGAAGATTGGTGGCAACTCCACCGTTCCCACCTCTTCAGTATTGGCATGTAGAGGCACCGGGTTGTTTTTAGTGGGTCCAAGTCCCACATGCCGCTTCACTGCTCGACTATTGAGAAATTCATGATCATCATCATAAGTAGCGAGTTCATAAGTACATCCTTGTATGTAATTTGCTACAATTAAATGTAATTACTTCTCTATCGCATTGGTGTAAGCTGTTATGATAGATATAAGCTTGTGAATAAAATCATGTCCTCCCTGACGTGTCCGTCAACGGCGAATCTTGTAATCTCCGTAGATGGGAACGGATATGGCTAGCAAAACCAAACTTGGTTTTGAAGGTGATTGAGAAGTTAAGCGGTATGAGAAGACATTTTCACCTCGATAAAAAAGGTATACAATGTCATGATATAAAACTATGCAACTTATCGATCAGCTGCAACGTGAGTAGTAGCCGGTTAGTTCAGACGTTCTCCAATGTTAGGCCAACATTCGCGTTTTAAGACCATTGAATAAACAAAATGGCCGTGTAAGTTTCCACCGGCGAAAATGATCGTGTTTATCGTAACTCACGCGCCGTTTGCTTCATAGTTGGTGTATCGGATAGTTGTCTGTTCGTCTGTTTATGCAAATGTTGTGACAAACGATTGAGCGCCTTATGGCTTCTTTGTACAAACTTAGTCGGTTTGTTATGAAATGGATTATTTTTATGCGCAACACTTTCTGCAATCTATGGGAGCGATTTTGTAAAAAGGTACGGAAGTGAGAAACAGAAAGGCATTGATTAAAAACATTGATATTTTGAATTTTTCTTAATGCAAAAAAATATTCTGTAAAAAAATAACTGTGAAAACGATACGCTAGGTATCAAAAATGTTTTTAATTTGAAAACCACTCTAACGTCATCCACGTCGCGTAATATATCCTAAAAAATATACGAGAAATTATAATAAAATTCATTGTTTTCATTACGTATTGTTTTTATCTGAAAGATGCATTATAGCAAGAAGCCTTAAAAATATATTATATGTACTTACTTTAAAATGCACACATAAAGTTGAACATATTTCTATACCAATTCGTAACAACCGCACTATAACGCCATCTGCGCACAACACACAATTTTGTCCCGCGAAAATATTCTAAGTTTGTCTTGATAGCGGAGCCCAGTTCCGCATCAAATTACCATTTTTCTACGCGGATGTACATTATACTAAATGAAAATTAAATGTACTATGAAGAATGATACGTACCACGTTCAGAGTAATGCTACAGGCAATTTCCATATATTTTAGGATTTTTCTTGAATAACAGATTTTATTTTAAACATCTAACGAAGTTTTCATAGTAGTTTTTAAATAAAATTTTCTTTGAACATTTTTCTTAGAATCCATTTGCTAAGTTCGCTATCAGTTCTTGTATTTTTAATGTCAGTCAGATGAGGTTGTAGTAAAGATCTTTATTTCTACTGTATTATTTAAATTCAGTTTTAGCAATTTTTACATTTATCTATCTATCGTTCATTTGACTGTTTTTCTCTTATTGTTTTACATGGATATAGAAAAATCTTTTAAAATATACAATTTTTTTTGTTTAATAAACAAAAATCCTAGTTAGTCCTATACTGGATTTAATTGTTTTTGTACTGATGAATAGCAATATACCTTGCAGATAAATTTAAAAAAGTGTAAGAATTTGTTGTTTGGAATTTTATGTTAAATTCATTCTAATTTATCGATTTATTTCATAATTTATCTAAAATCGATAGTACTGATCCTGTCATATAGGTTGTACACAAAACCAATCCTTTTTCTCTTAGATAAAATAATTAAATTGTAAATAACAGCTAATTCAGAACGAATTCGAATAAAAAAGGCGTATTTATTTCAGCGTTTTTTATGTTAATTATATTTGGATGGTACATTTTTCTCTGTTTTCACGTACATTCTCTCGCATTTGAAATTCAAATTATGAACAAATCCTGTTCCACGGTTATTCAAATTTATATTCGGTCGAGGGCCAATGACGTGGAAATATGAGTGCGATCTTTCATTTTGCTGCGTCAATTTCGCTGAAACACTTTTGTGTGTGGTTATACTTTTTTGTTTTTATTAACGTTCAATTTAGTACATTTGAATGAGAGAGAGAATTTCAATAATGTAGCTTTTTATGCGTTCGCTGGCGCATTTGTGTGTACGTTTAAGGCGCGGCGGTGCCGGCGGTAATACTAATCTTTGAATGAAAATCTTCTTCTTTTCGAGTCGGAGTGGCTATTGATATTGAGACCAGTATCTTTTTTTATCTGAGATCAATATCAGAAATCTTCATGTAAATCGCTATGGAAATCTTTAGGCTATGTGTGCAGAACAACTACGCTCTGCTACCAGAAAATGTGCGCAGAGAATCCGGACAAACGAAGTGGCGGGAAGAATTCTGTACCGGAACTTCACCGGGAAAAAACCACCGGTAAAAATAAGTACCGGGAAAAAATCTCCACGCGGCACCACGCTTGTCCGACTAGAACCTATCTTAAGCTATACGCAGACTGCTACCACCGTAGCTTATAAAGGGAGCTACAGGGCCCTATATAATAACCTAACCTATAAATTAACTAAACTAAATTTATTATGAAACTCACCAAGTTGACTTCTTAATCCAAGTTGGGGTGTCTTCGGAGGAGGTGGTGTTCCCTAAGTCACCCAACCTACCCCATGAGATCTCAATCCCCAGAAAAAATACCTGATCCGTCTAGCAGTTCCACTCGGCAACAGGTTTCGGCGTCTCCAGGCAGCCACAGGTCACGTCGGTCACAACAAACAGTCCAAGTAAAAGGTTTCACAAACACACACGTTCCATAGTTATTAAACAAAAGGGAAACTCACAATTATAGTTCAAACTAACCAACAATCAACGTGGTTTTAAACAAAGGGACGCGGGACCTCTCGCATATTAAACAAACCGAAATCGCACAGGACAAAAGGCGACCGTCCGCGACGCCATTTTACACGAGCAGCAGTGTGAGAACCCCGAACGCCTGGTGGCGACAATAGGAAACGCGTGCGTTTCGTTTCACGCAAATATATTACAAACATCCCCTCGTCCCGGTCTGAGAAGCAGACCGCTAGCTTACTCTACGGGAAGGCGGGCGAGAGAGGTCACACCTCTCCTTAAAATCGAACCGTCGACCAACACCTCAGCCACACGCGGAGTGCCATCTCCGCCAAGAATCAAACGTAATATGCGAGCTCGTCGCCAAAGCAATGAGGGCAAATTTGCCTCTTTTAACAATACTAAATCACCCTCCCTGGGAGGCTCAGTCCTGTCTGTCCACTTCACTCTTTGCTGCAGCAAATGCAAATATTCAAGCGACCAGCGACGCCAAAAGTCCTGGCTCATTTGCTGCAACATTTGAAAACGCGACAACCGATATACGCGTTCGTCCTTCCACGGGTATTCGGGCAGGGCATTCAAAGGCCCTCCCACCAAAAAATGACCAGGGGTGAGAGCTTCCAAGTCATTTGGATCTGGAGATAGCGGACAGAGAGGACGAGAGTTGAGGACCGCCTCAACTTTACAAAACACTGTGGCCAGCTCTTCAAAAAGTTAGAGCCGTTTCTCCGATAATGCGGCGGAGGTGGGTCTTTGCGGATTTCACAGCCGCTTCAAAAATCCCTCCCCAATGGGGGCAACTTGGGGGACTAAACTTCCAGGTTATTCCCCTTTGGGCAGCAATTTGACTTAAACTAGTACAATTTTTATCAATAAACACAGAAACATCCTTAAGATAATTTACAGTTCCCTTATAGTTTGTGCCATTATCAGACCTAATAAGGGAAGGTAGACCTCGACGCGAAACAAAGCGATCCAACGCGGCGACGAAGGCCTCCGTAGTTAGAGCCGATACCACCTCCAAATGGACAGCCTTGGTGGCCAAACAAACAAATACACACAAATAGCCCTTCACAATACGGGCATTACGAAAGGGAGAAGAAGCCTTGATCGAAAAGGGACCGGCAAAATCGGTTCCAACGCCGTCAAACGGCCTCGAAGGTCGGATTCGATCAGCGGGCAAATCACCCATCTGTGGTTGCATCGTGGATGCCTTCAACCTATAACATGCAATACATCGAAACAGGACACTACGGATTGCTCTTCGGGCAGACAAAATCCAAAATTCGCGTTGCAAAATAGCCAACAAAGCATTGTACCCAGCATGGGCGTTACGAATGTGTCGATCAGACACCAAAAGCTGCACCAAGGGTCCGCCCTTGGGCAACAACAGAGGATGGCGAGTCTCATATGGAAGATCCGCCTTCCGGAGCCTGCCTCCAACCCGAAGAAGCCCATCCGAGTCGATGTACGGGTTCAAACGAGCGACCGCGCCCTTCAACTTAGCGCGTCCGTCGCGCAAAATACGAAGCTCTGACTCAAACCGTCCGGTCTGCACGACACGGACCCAATGCAACAATGCGCTCCGGCGCTCTTCTGCACCTGCAATCGGCTCCAACCGCTTTGCCTGTGGGTTTCTACAATTATGTATGAAACGCTTAATCCAACTGGTGACACCCAGAAGCTTATCCAAGCTGCTATACCGAGCAAGTAGCCAATCTGGCTCCGACGTCGTCTCAGCGACTACAGCATGTACACGGAGCCCAGTCAAACTCAAAGAAGTAACATCTGTCTGACAGACAGGCCAAGAAGTTTCTGATCCCATCAGCCACTCTGGACCCCACCAGAGCGGGTGTGACACCAATTCTGGTGCCGTACAACCTCGGGAGGCACAGTCCACTGGGTTAAGCTCTCCCGGCACATGTCTCCATGTTATATCAATTCCGATATTCTGGATTTGGGAAACCCGATTTCCCACAAAAACCTCCAAGGTATGTGGGGCCGCGCGCAACCATGCAAGCGCGACCTGACTATCCGACCAGGCGAAGATGTCCCGTATCTCGACCGTGGCCGCCAGCTCACATGCAACGTGATGCAACAATTTAGAGAGAAGGTGAGCTCCACTCAACTCAAGCTTGGGAATAGTCAGCCTAGTCCTGATGGGGGCGACCTTGCTCTTCCCTAACAGAAGCGAGACATTGACCCGGCCATCGGCGTCAACTGTCCGCATATAGACTGACGCGGCGTAGCCTCGCTCCGACGCGTCACAAAAGCCATGCAGGCTGGCTCGATATTTCCCGGGGGGCAATATTCGACGAGGCAAGGCAATCCGATTGACTTCCTTAATCGATGAAAACAACTCGAGCCAATCATCCAATGGAGAGCCAAACAGCGGCTCGTCCCACGAGACGCCCAAAGTCCAAAGTCTCTGAAGAAGACACTTTGCAGAGAATATCACTGGACTGATCCAACCGCTTGGATCAAACATACGGGCTATTACGGACAACACCGTTCTCTTAGTCCAGACCTTTGGTATTTCCAAGTCCACTTGGAATGTAAAAATATCGGTTAGCGGCTGGTACTGCATGCCCAGCACCGCTATCCTGTTGGGATCATCCACATCCTCAAACAGGTGAGGGTTCTGTTGGTGATCCTCCGGGATCCCTTCTAGAACTTTAGGCTCATTAGACAACCACTTACGTAGCTCGTAGCCACCTGTCTTCAATATTTCAATCAATTCATCCCGCAGTAGGAGGGCCTCCTCAATACTTTGGGCTCCGGTGCACACGTCATCAACATACAAGTCACGTGACAGCACGGAAGCCCCACGGGGAAAGCGGATCCGTTCCCGCTCTGCCAATTCAAGCAATGATCTGATGGCGATATAGGGACTAGATTTCAAACCATACGTGTTTGTGTTGAGTTCATACACCGTCACAGGATCCTCAGGGCGCTCACGCCAGAGTATCAACTGGAATCGCCTGTCCTCAGGATGTATGACTGTCTGGCGGAACATCATCCGGATGTCCGCACCAAAAACCACTTGATGTCTTCTAAAGTTCAAGATGATGTCAATTATGTCCCTATGCAATTTGGGACCCGAATGCAAACACAGATTCAACGAAACCCCGTTCGAAGTGGGTGCGGACCCATCGAAGACGGTCCTCAATTTGCCTGTTGAGGCCTTCACCACCGCGTGGTGGGGCAAAAAATAATGCTCAGTTGAGCTCCAATCAACTCGAGCCGGAGACATGTGACCCAAATCCTCGTACTCGCGCATAAATTCAATATATTTATCGCGAAGTACGTGGTCACGCTGCATGCGTCGCTCCATGGACAGCAGTCGTTTCTCCGCAAGCGCCCTACTTTGCCCTAGGCTAGGACGAGAGGCAACAAAGGGTAACCTAGTTACAAACCGACCGGAGGGCAACCTCTCCGTGGTCGATCGAAAAAGGGCTTCGCACTCAGCGTGTTCCGGATCCACCCTGGAACTCATAGGTGGCTCCTCCACCTCCCAAAACCTTTGCATGGTCTTGGCCAAGGACGCTGATGCGACGACCGGTGGCTCCTCCACGGTGCTATTATCAAACACAGGGCCCATCAGGGCGAAACCAAAGATAGTAGACACTGCCATCAGTGAAGACGAACCCAGAGCTTTCTGGGTACCCAACAAAATCCAACCCAATACGTCCGAGCCCAGGAGCAAGTCCACTGGGCCGGGATGAAAGACAAAGGGGTCGGCCAAATCCAGACCCGAAACCAAAGACAACACACCCGGCGGTATGTCTGTCGAGGGGTGCCAACCCGCAATGGTATCCATTACCATAGCCGAAGTCGTGATCCTCATTGTGGAGGACTTCAGCGAAGAAAAGGTGACAAGTGTCTGGCCCGTCAGACACTTCACTTGTATGCCACCAACTCCAAGAAGTGGCACAGGCGAGTCTTCCACGACTAAACCTAACTGGTGTGCCACTCGAGTGGTAACCAAACTGCTTTGAGCCCCTGAGTCCAACAGAGCTCTCAAATTAATGGCTTCCCCCTACGACCCCATACGCGGACCACCGCGGTAGGGAGCAGAACCGTCCGCGGCTCTGTCCCAGCAAGGGAGCAAGCTAGTTACGGGCTCCCCACTCTCTCCAAACCAGGGGCGCGCCACTGACCCGGATAATATGGCGGGCGAGTGCACATCCCCATCTGAGGGGGGGCATAACCCGCGGCCCGGCCATACCTATAGTACGGCGGGTGGTACTCCAGCCGTGGGTACTCGTGCAGCGGCGGAGAAAACCGCTGCGGCTGCATGTGTTGGGTATTGGTAACCCGCGTGGAGGGGGGTGTCCCCACTCTAACGTCCGATCTAGGGCCCCCGCCCATGGGGGCCCTATCCGGGGCCTGGCCAGCTACATACTGGCCATGACCTTGGGGCGCGTGGTCCCGGTCCGCCAAGACCCGCGCAGGTACGCGACCCCCCTCCCGAGGGGGGGTGCGACGAGCGAAGCCGCGTCCTTCTTCCAAAGGTGGAGGGCTTCGCGCAGGAGCGCCCCCGCCCATAGGGGACCCCTGCCTCAACATCCGGGTGCCATCCCCGTTCCGGTTCATGCAGAGCATCGCGTGGTGCCGCCCACGGCATGCACTGCATGGTATGGCACTGGGACAGTCACGTGCATAGTGACTGCCCAAACAATAAAAGCAAAGTTCATGCCGCTTTGCCATGCGGCGCCTATCTTGTACTGGCAGTCTCTGCCAGTCCCTGCATTGCAGCAGGCTGTGGCCCATCCGGCCACATTGCAGGCAGTCCGCGTCCCTCGCGACTGCTGCCGTGTGTGCAACCCGCGCACCAGCTCCACGCGGTGGCGGTTGCCGTCCCTGTTGGGGCTTCCCTCGCCATGAGGGTTCCAAGGGCCTACGTTCAGGTGCTCTGGATGGCGCTGAGTCCGTCATGGTATTCTCAGCAGCCCGTGCCTCAAACTCCAAAAACTTCACCAAGTCAGTGAATGTTGGTAGGGTGGTGCTATCCCGCTCCGCATTTTCGCGCTCAAACCGCGAGCGGATGTCATTGGGCAATTTGCCCAATACAATGTGCACCAGCAAAAAGGACCATTGGTCCACCGGCAGCCCCAGTGTGCGGAGCGCGTTACAGGCCACTGTAACGGGCGTGAGCAACTGCAGGCGCAACTGTGCCCTGTTGGCCACCTTAGGCAGGGCCATCAACTGTGCGGCGTGCGCATCCGCTAACAAACGTAAATTTTGGTAGCGGGAGTTCAATAACTCCCAAGCCGTATCGTACTGGTCGTCCTCCACCCGGAGGTGCTGGATGAGCGACCGCGCTTCATCCTCAAGAGTGGAGAGGAGGTAGGCCATCTTCTGGGCCTTCGACAAATCCTGTCGTGCTACGACCAGGGACTCAAACATATTTTTGTATGCTACCCACTCCTCCATCCTACCCCCAAAGTGGGACAGCTGAAGGGTGGGGAGCCGACCAGTAACCGCTGGTCCTTCCTGTCTAACAGGTGTGCGAGGGGCTGGTCCGCCAGCCTGTCTCGCCCTTATTGCGGTCGCCGCCTCCGCGATATCATCGTGCAGACTCAGGATCTGGTCCATGTCCGCCATGTGACCTGCGTAGACCTCCGGGGCAAGTTCGGCTTCGGTAAGCACCGCCATGGCCGCTTCCGCGCTACTCAATCGTGAGTGGAGGTGATCCGCTCTTAGCAGTGTGGCGCCCTCCCTGTCCTTCCGGGACAGGAGTCCTCCGGCCGTCACAAACCATCTCAATTCGTTGGCGAGTGTCGCCCTAGCATTGGAGACCTTCGCCATCGCGTCAAGTCACAAACAAAAAATAACAAAAGGTAAATAAAAAACAACAAAATCAAACAACTACACGAAGAACCGCGGTAGGTATGAGAATGGCACAAACCCGGAACGCACGGTACAAACCGCAAACAAATACAAAAAAGGTTACAAATATTCTTATACAAACAAACTAAGAAAAATCTAATAATTTTTACAAACAATTAATTATTTTTTACAAACGAACAAATAGAGGGTAGATAAACTACGCTCTGCTACCAGAAAATGTGCAGAACAACTACGCTCTGCTACCAGAAAATGTGCGCAGAGAATCCGGACAAACGAAGTGGCGGGAAGAATTCTGTACCGGAACTTCACCGGGAAAAAACCACCGGTAAAAATAAGTACCGGGAAAAAATCTCCACGCGGCACCACGCTTGTCCGACTAGAACCTATCTTAAGCTATACGCAGACTGCTACCACCGTAGCTTATAAAGGGAGCTACAGGGCCCTATATAATAACCTAACCTATAAATTAACTAAACTAAATTTATTATGAAACTCACCAAGTTGACTTCTTAATCCAAGTTGGGGTGTCTTCGGAGGAGGTGGTGTTCCCTAAGTCACCCAACCTACCCCATGAGATCTCAATCCCCAGAAAAAATACCTGATCCGTCTAGCAGTTCCACTCGGCAACAGGTTTCGGCGTCTCCAGGCAGCCACAGGTCACGTCGGTCACAACAAACAGTCCAAGTAAAAGGTTTCACAAACACACACGTTCCATAGTTATTTAACAAAAGGGAAACTCACAATTATAGTTCAAACTAACCAACAATCAACGTGGTTTTAAACAAAGGGACGCGGGACCTCTCGCGTATTAAACAAACCGAAATCGCACAGGACAAAAGGCGACCGTCCGCGACGCCATTTTACACGAGCAGCAGTGTGAGAACCCCGAACGCCTGGTGGCGACAATAGGAAACGCGTGCGTTTCGTTTCACGCAAATATATTACAAACACTATGTTTGAAAAAAATACTTAAGTTGTAACTTATATTGTTTTGTCATTATTGTGGCTAAAGGCAGGAGAAGGTGGGTTAACACCCCGCTCATGGAAAAAGAACATCGTTACAAAATCAATACAGAAAATAATAATTTAAGCTAAGACCTATTAAAAGTCAACAGTCTTTAGGTACCTACTTAAAATATTTTTTAAATTATATTAACAGACAGACTACGCATCAGTTACCTCTTTAGGGTCACTGGTGTCCATGGACTGCGGTGATTGCTTACCATCAGGTAACCCGTATGCTCGTTTGCCTACTATTCTATAAATAGTGTCTCTACTTTTCCAAATATTGTAAATCGGTCAACTATTTGCTATAGCTAGGTATACCAAGGTGTTATAAAATGCATTCAAGTGCAACTTGCGGTTTAATGAGCTCTCATGTTGACGGCTGCAATTACTTCCAGCATTGGACTAGCCACAGTAAGTACATCTTTACAGAAGGTAATCTTAACTTCATGCCCACATACTTCCAGTTTAAAAGTCTAAAAAATGGGGTGTGCTTGACCATACGATTGAAGTAAAAACTTCATCAAGGCGTCATCACCCTTTTTCGACTCGTGGCGGCTTTACACAATTGCTAAGCGTTCCTTGATTTGTCCATTCATTCAATACCCACAAAATAAAAGGCTCAGCGCACCTAAATATGAGATTGTTTTCAGCCGATTGGAGTCACGTTCCATTCTAGTGGTATCAATCGGAAAATCCCAAAAGACTCCTTAAGCCATTCAAACCCGGTGCCAATCCTTAGTGCTGTCATCATCATCATCCTCCACAGCCTTCAATGACCACTACTGGGTATACCCAGCTTATAGGCCTCCTTCCGTCTACGCCAACCTTCTCTGTCCTGGTGCAAGGTGTCCTACTGTCAGAGTGCTGTCAATGAACCCAATTTGCTTAGAAAATAAGTTAATCTACTAAACAGTTTGTGCTGTGGCACTTCTCGGTCAAGCCGTTCCCAGGGCGCTGTAAGAAGCATTGTAAGGTCAAAGAGCACATTTAAAATTCTGACAAGGGATGCAGGTCAAACGCTGCTGAAAACGACCAGCAGTGACTGAAAGCGACACACCTAGAGTGTGCGTTAGTACATAATATCTCGTTGAGTAGCATTTACATTTTTTTTCCTAAAAAATATATTCATACTCTTCTTATTCCTAGCATTGCGTCTACTGATGAACGTATGCCTCTTGATTGGATTTCCTCTCTGATCTTGATGTGACGATCCTGGTCCAGATCGACCCTGCCGTCATTTTTATTTCATCCCATCTGGCAGCTGATTTGCCCACACTAAATGAAGATGCCAACCAATGAAGTTGCATGATTTGATGAAATATAAATTCCAATAAATAATAGTTTTATTAGAAATTTACTTGAACTTTTCTTTTCCCATAAAGCAGTACCTATGTCTACATAGTTAGCGACGACTCAAGTTCAGTGAAACAGCCAGCAAACTGGTGTTTACAAGATTTACCCGGTTTATCGAGCGTGAACTGTGCAGTGAGCAGGTGGTACAAATTCTCTGCTCACCTGTACTATTCAAAGTAGGACAATAAAGACGTGTTCAAAACTAGCGAGTCTCTAAAACGACACAAGAAAGGAAAGTAACGAGATTTTTTGAAAAAATATATTTTTGGAAAAAGAACAGAAAACGTTTAGTAGGACCCAAAGTCCTTGTCTATATGATTCCATTCATTCGAAGTCAAAGTAATTTATTTTATTTTTATAGACAACTAGCTTTCGCCAGTAGCTTCGCCCGCGTGAATTTCCTACGGGAACATTGCTTTTTCCTGGGATGAAAGGTACCCTATGTCCTTCTCCGTACTTCTAACTATGTGTATGCAAAATTTCAGGAAGATTGGTTCAGTACATGAAGCGTGAAGAGGTAACAAACAAACAAACAAACAAACCAACAAACAAACAAACAAACAAACAAACTCACTTTCGCTTTTATAATATTAGTTAGGACTAGCTTTTGCCCGTAGCTTCGCCCGCGTGAATTTCCCACGGGAACAGTGCTTTTTCCCGGGATGATAGGTACCCTATGTCCTTCTCCGTACTTCCAACTATGTGTATGCGAAATTTCAGGAAGATTGGTTCAGTAGATAAAGCGTGAAGAGGTAACAAACAAACTCACTTTCGCATTTATAATATTAGTTAGGACTATCTTTTGCCCGCGGTTTCGCCCGCGTGAATTTCCCACGGGAACAGTGCTTTTTCCCGGGATGAAAGGTACCCTATGTATGTCCTTCTCCGTCCTTCCAGCTATGTGTATGCGAAATTTCAGGAAGATTGGTTCAGTAGATCAAGCGTGAAGAGGTAACAAACAAACAAACTCACTTTCGCATTTATAATATTAGGATAATGTCATTTTAAAATCATTTAACCTAATTTACCTGATTGATGTCAAAATTTACTTCTACAAGCTAAGTTTACCACCACATGTCATCATTTGTTATATCATATCTTTCCTATGGCCACTTCCATGTCTTAATATATCTAAACCTAGATAATTACATAAATGAAAAGAATATCATACAAAACAAGAGCAACTTTTGAAGTAACCATAACATTTTACTCAAGAAAATATCCGTAGTTTTAGGTACGCCTATAAAGGCTACATTGTAGTCGGGAGAAAACTGGAGTTGAGTGATATTTGATAGTAGTGTCAGTCGAGAGTGGGTGCAACATAAAACGGGGCGTCTCAACGATGTTGCGGAAGTGTTGCCAAGTGCGAATGTTTAGTTTATATTTTTGGATTGAGATTTTATCATCATTTTTGGATTTGGTGTCCTTTTGCTAATATTATTTATTCGTATGGCGTTCAACGTCAAATTTAAAAAAAAAATGCAAATATACACATTACTAACTTTTATATTTGTTATGTCGCGGGCTGGGGATACAACTGAAACGCTCGGAGGTCCAGAGATAACTGCTTTTTAATTGGCTCAAACATCTAGTGCGGACGCAGCCACACGCACACAGGCATATATATGCTAATATACACAACAATATTAAATAAAAGTTAACTTGAACAAAAATAATTAAAGTCACACGTCCGTCTGCACGCAATTTTAGCCTTTACAGTTCAAGCTATTAGGTAATTCTTTCAAACGTGTTATTTTTTAATCACAGTCTCGGCGTTCTTTTGTTCGAGGGATTACTTAGCGATAAGCAGTCGGGTATTCTGTATAGGCATGCTATGATTACATTTATTTTAATAGTGCAGTTGCGAACTGCTAATTTATACTATAGGCATTTATTGCATTTAGAGAATTTATTTATTATTTTTATAGTTAATAACCTTAACAGTGTCTTCTTCTATTGAAGTCTACTATCAAAATGCCCGGGGACTGCGCACAAAGACCCATACTTTCTTAAGAAACGTGTATCTTAACTCTTACCCCATTATTATCATCACTGAGACTTGGCTGCTGGACGGTATATGTGATGCCGAGTTATTTGACAGCCGCTATCTAGTGTGGAGACGAGACCGTGATTATTCCCGTACTGGCCAAACAAGAGGAGGTGGTATATTGATTGCTGTCCGTAGGGATTTGGCGGTAACGGAAATGAGCGACTGGCGTAGTTCTGCGGAAGATCTGTGGGTAACTATTTTATTTAGTTACACACAACCCACTGTTACATATAAGTTACATATTTGCGCTCTGTACCTATTACAGGAGAATAATGGCAACTCCTATAAACAACAGCTGTTGAATTTTCAGAACAAATTAAGCGAGATTGCACTTGCCAATCCACTAGATAAAATTTTAGTTGTGGGTGACTTTAACTTTGCTGACAACGTAACTTGGTCCTCTACCGGTGACAGTTTAGAATTGACCCCAACAAATATTCAAGGTAGCCATTTAACAGATTTTATTGATGTTCTCAATATTTGTAGTCTTAGTCAGTATAATTCAGAGATTAATTTTAGGGGAAGATTGCTCGATCTAGTACTGTCTAACTCACCGGTGACGGTAAGGTCATGCGTCCGGCCGCTGGTTCCGGAGGACGCGAATCATAAGGCTTTATGTATTCAAGCTGACTTTGTAAGTATCCATGAGCTCGAATATAACTCGGTGCGCAGGTATATGTATAATCGCGGCGACTACGAAGCCATTCGTGCGAAATTAGATGAGTCAGACTGGCCTCGGCTGCTCGGTGAGGGAGATATTGACCACGCCGTTTCGACTTTCTATAATGTCCTATATGAAGCCAGGGGCATGCACATACCTGTTAAAACTTGTCGGTCTAATCATTACCCGCCTTGGTACAGTCGTGCTCTAATTAAAGTTTTAAAAGAGAAGCACTCCTATCACAGCAAGTTCAAGGTGTATGGTAATAAATCTGACTATGAAACATTTTCTCTGCTACGTAGTCGAGCTGAAAAGTTAGAAAGCCAATGTTTTTCCTCCTACATGGAACATGTCGAGTCATCTATTATTAATAATCCAAAAGCATTTTGGGCGTATGTCAAAAATCGAAATAAAACAAATAGTTATCCTAGCGTCATGAAATACGGTAATATTACTGCTAATTCTGGTGAGTCAATAAGTAGCCTTTTCTCAGATTATTTTCATTCTACCTTTCTTCCGAGAGGTCTTAATTGCCCCGGTACATCTTTCAGTGCAAATGAGCGGGAACCTCAGCTGACTGTTTGTGATATAGGCACTATCGAGATCGCGCCCGAGGAGATATACAACCTGCTGAAGGGTTTGGATCTTACTAAGGGTGGAGGTCCGGATGGTATACCTCCATTATTCATTGTCCAATGTACGTCCAGCCTGGTAAAACCTTTATGCATACTCTTTAAAAGGTGCATTTCTGAGGGAGTCATGCCCACTGTATGGAAGTCGGCTTTTGTTACGCCAGTTCACAAAAAAGGTGACAAATCGGATGTTCAAAATTATCGTCCTATATCTAAGCTCTGTATCTTCGCCAAGATCTTAGAAAAAATTGTGCATAAGCAGCTTTACGCGGCGTGCAATGGCCTGTTTGTCGGTGAGCAGCATGGCTTCCTCAAAAATCGCTCCACTGTGTCAAATCTGGTTCTGGCGCATGACATCATCTCGGAGGGTATGGATGGCGCTGGTCAGGTCGATGTTATCTATACGGACTACAGCAAGTGTTTCGACCGTATCGATCATTTGTTGCTGTTACAAAAGCTGAGGGCTGCCGGCATACACGGCGATTTGTATAGGTGGTTATGCTCTTATATTGATAACCGCACTCAGGCTGTAGTACTGAATGGATTTATGTCTAGCTGGGTCAGTGTCCCATCGGGCCTCCCCCAGGGCTCACTTCTTGGGCCTTTATTATTCTCCATATTTATAAACGATGTAGGTAGATGTTTCGTAAATTCAAAAATATTAATGTTCGCTGATGACATGAAAATACTAAAATCTATCAAAACTATCTCTGACATCGACGACCTACAAGCAGATTTGCATAGATTCGAGTCCTACTGTAGTATCAATAAACTTGACTTAAATATTTCTAAATGTTTTTATATTTCATATACCAGGAAACTAACAGTTTTTGATAAAGGATATATCTTGAAAAATACTAATATATGTAAAGTATCTGCTATGAAGGATCTGGGCGTGTTATTTGATTGTCAACTCTCATTCGATAGACATATCGATCATGTAGTCAAGAAAGCGACAAAATCTTTAGGTTTCATTATAAGAACATCGGCCGAATTTCGTAATCTTAAATGTATTAAAATATTGTACTGCTCTTATGTGCGCAGCCACCTGGAGTATGCATCTCAGGTATGGAACCCGCAGTATGAGGTGTATCGGGATAGGTTAGAACGTATCCAAGCCAAGTTTTTACGATACCTAGATTTCAAAGCTCGTAGGAGATGTAATCGCTATGAGGACCGGTGCAAAGTCTACCACTTTCTCCCTCTGAACATTAGACGCCAAGTGGCTGATGTGTGCTATTTCGCGAATATAGCTAGGGGCTCCATTGACTGCAGCGAACTACTGTCGAAAATTGGACTACTCCTCAGCAGCCCCCGTCTCAGGAAACGATTTAATTTGAACGTTCCCACTTGTTCTACCAATTATAGACGCAACTCTTTCTTGCCTAGAACAGCGGATTTAATAAACAACACCGTAATTGACTTTGACCTGTTTTGTACCAGTAGCGCATCCATAAAGACACGTTTTGCAGACGCTTTCTTCAACCGTATACCGCAACCGTGACTTAAATAGTTTTCTTTTATATATTTTGTAATACAAACTTGTTCTTCAACTATAACATTTAATAGGCGGAGTCTTGTTATTAGCATAGCTTTAATGTAGTTGTACTTAATACATAGTTATTATTTAGCTGTAAGACCCCAAAAACTAAATAAATAAATAAATAAATAAAGTAAGGTCAGTTGTGGTAGGTATACCTATAAAAAAAATCATATTTTGGTACCTTCCCATACAATTTCGTTATTATTCCAATAGTTTTATCTACAAGGTCCATGTTCTGTATTTATTGTTAGGTACACTAATTGCGTACAGATTTCATATAAAAAAATATTCCAAAAATCATCTTAAACTTTTTTTATTCCAACAAAGCAACCAGTAAGTAAAGTAGTAAGGTATAAGCATTATCCGAATATTTAACTATTGTTTAATAACTATTCTATAATAGAGCAAAACAAAAAGGTCCAACTGTCCTCATAAATTCACATAACATGTATAATATTTATAAGCTCTTGCCATGCTGAATTTGATCTCAGTTTGACATCATGTTGGTCTGTCTCCCCGTGAGGAACAAAGACGTAAATATCCCCTAAAATATGTCGTGCTTATTCTTGACACACCTCAGACTTTAAGTACAGGAAAAGGGCCGGGAAAGGATACTTGCATGCACCCACAACAGTAATTAGGTCCTCAAAGTAATGACGTGGCTAGATAGTGAGTTTATATGTACTAAAACACAGAAAAGTGTAGATATAACATCCACACTTTTCTGTGGTTCTGTACCATAAAAACTTACTAACTGTTATGTTTATTTTGCTTTTAAAACTTAAGTTGTTTTGAATTTCCATGCTGGTCTAGGAGCAAAGAAAAAACATACAATGTGCCAGTTGCTTCTCTTCCCGCGCAGATTGTAAAAGGAACGGGGTTTCTGGGGTTTTTGACGATGCGAGATAGCAATCTGTCACTATATCTCACCAATAAGCTATCCATCCAGCAAAACGTGACCTTCTAGTGGCGGCTTTTGGCTCTGTCTATCCTGTACAATGAAGACGTGATACGATATGTCTTTTTGTCGTTACTATCCAGCATAACATGTCCTTCTAAAGGCGGCTTTTGGCTCTGTCTATCCCGTACGATAAAGACATGATACTGTATCTGTCTTGTTGTCTGTCTGTAATTAAGCTTTTCGAGTTAGTGTTAGATTTTTAAAGGCTTTTCAGTACAATCTGTACTCCAAAGCAATGAAACAAAACATACTTCATACAGGTCCAATATTTGAGGGCAGTAATTGATCAGTTCAGTTATTGAAAGCTGCTTCAATTCCACGTTGGCTGCTGTGTGGTAGCGAGAGGGTATGTTACTGCCAAGCTCATACGATTTTTTCTTCTAACCATATTATTTAATTTTTTTTCTCTAGCATCTAAATCTCAATGTATCTCCTAATTTTATGTCTGAATGAACAAAACTAATTTAAAGACATTTTAACGAGACGGCAAAAACTAGTTGTACGATAAGAGCTAGAATGAATCTTAGAGTTTTGTTTTTCGGCAAGGCACGTTGTTGAACTGAATAACTAACTTATTCATAACAAAGATAATAAATAGTTAAAATATATTTAGTCTCGTTCTTTCAATATGAAATATTAGAAAGAGTGATAAGGACAAAACATATTTTAACTAAAGTATTCGTTACCTTCGAGGATTTTTTTTAACTACCTACCAGTAACATTTTAGAAATTGGTAGTAACATACCACACAGCGTCCGTTTGGACGTAGCTGTTATCGAAAGTTTAATTAAAGCGAAACGAATAAGGTGTAATATTTCTGGCGCAATCGGTTGCAGCTGAAGATTATACTGACGTCGGAGCCGTAACTCATTACATTTCCATCAAACGTTGAAACAATATAAAGGTACCGTGCCAGTTTGAAGGTAAAACTTAAAAAAAAACTTTTATTTTAGACATCTCATCAAATATAGTAGTTCTGTCATTATTCGTGGTCATTATGTAAAATGAATTACACACATCCACTTTCTTTTCAGAAGTCAATTGGTGTGTATATTATAATTACCATAGATTATGCGTCAGTATTATAATAAATCTAGGGTGATTATCAATCCCGATGTGGTCCTATGAAAAATCCTCACGTCAGTGGAGGCTGTTAGTTTAAACCACATAATTATAAACAACTCTACAATTCTGTGCAGTTACTGCTTTTAAGGTTTTATAGTAACCATTTAAATAAAAAATACATATATATTTCCAATTAATTTAAGTAAAATCCCATTTAACTGAAGCTTTCGGGTTTTTGTGGTTTTTTGTTAAGAAAAAAAACTGTTCTTTTCAAACTGTCTAAAAACATGTTACCGATATCGAATCGAGAAAAAACAACGTTCCACCGGTGTATTATTTTAAAAGGGGTCGCTGCCACCCCCGGGGGTAATTTGCATCCAGTTCGAACATTTAACCCTTTCTCGGTGGGTTTACATTGAATTTTTTCTGTTTGCATGCCCCCACGGTAATGGGGTAGAAAGTTTTTAAGTGTTTTTGATAGTATAATAAAATGTAGAAAATTAGAATCGATAAGGAACTGAACTGAAGACGTACACTCACACAGAAGGTGGCGGCTAAATAATGACGCCCATACACGATGAACGTTACAATATTTTCTTTATGACTTTTTCAATAAATAATCAATAAAATAAATCTGAAAACTGTAAAATGTTGTTGGAAGTCTAAACAAGTTTTGCAAACTTATTTTTGCGCTCGATGACTGCATCGACAGGATTCATACTGATGAATCCTAGTATTTTAGTTTTAGAGGTATAATGTGAGATGTTTTGCGTGTAAGGAACCCTCTGTGCGCGAGCTTGACACGCACTTGGCCGTTTTTTTTCCAAAGAAATTTTGACAAATTTACACCATTCAATCAATGATAATTTTGGACCATATTTCCGATACCGTCAGAAGCGAGTGTCCACCTTCATCGCCTAACCCTACAGAATCGCATCATTGCAAACGCTTTTAAAATAGCACAAAACCGAAAAGTGCGAATAAATTCGTCACCTCAGCTCACAAAGCCATTGTGATGCTTATTGCGAGCGGGCCGCGGCCGGCGACGGATTAAAGTAATGGCGCTGAATACTAAATGAAAGGACACAGACTGGAAATTCAGCAGGATAGAGGGGACAACTCTTTGACCTTCAAGATTTCACAATAAGATACTTAATGATATGACAGAGGTTGGACATTCAGCAGTATAAAACAAAAATTTCGATCGTCAGAGAACTGTTATGATAGAAGGTCATTCGTTGTGAAATACAGATCAACTACACATTTAGTAAAATGAAATGAGAGAGACTAAATCACTGTCCAGTGTACAAGAAGACCGAAGAATTCTTCGGTTTAACGATACCGAGTTTGAATAGAGCACAGTTGTGAACGCCTCTTAATTTGACAATTACTTCACAAGAGGAATACTAAATGAAGGAACACTCCAAGACAAATGTTTGGACTTCAAGTAAAATATTTCAGATTTGAACAAAACCTTCTTATTTTTTAACAGAAAAAAAAGAAATACCCTATAACACGAATAGAAATGTATGAAAACAAAATTCATTACTTTATCTCCCACTATCCACCACTGACCATCCGACAAAGGCAATTATGGTAAATGGAGGAAGAGTATTTGTTGCTTTTAGAACAACCTTTGTATTTCAAACTGTATTTTTTTACTTCAACAGCTAATATTGTGTGTGAAGCTTGTTGGCTTTCCTTATGAGGAGCAGCACAGAAGACACGGTCTGTTAGGCTTCAAACTCCTACAAGTGTCTCCTCTGTATAACTCATCATTGGCAGTAGCCAAAGCGCCGTGGGCCCTCACGTCTCTTTCGCTGAAGAATAAACAGGATTATGTCGACAACCTTCTGTCTTCAGACCTGCGTTAAATATAACGTGATGTGCTCTCTAAGTGCTCACTAAATCTGGATTATAAATATACAACTATATGGATTCTTATTATATGCAAACTCAAGATTTGCAAATAGAAAACAATAGAATTTTGTGAACACAATGTCAGGACATTGTGTCCACAAAATTTGATTTGTTGCCCGATTGTTGTCTTCTTATCCAAGAGTTCAAATACATTTTATTTGCTATCGTCTTTATTATTTATCTTTAAGAGTTATGTGACATTTGGACCCCTCAAAATCTTGTCTGTGGACAAGATAAAATAAGCTATGGTAATATTCGTTATTTTGTGTAATATAGGAAGTAGTAAGTGTTTCATAAAATAGAAACTTAGTTTAAGGATATCTTAATTTGTGTGATTTCGTATCATAAGTACAAATTCGAATTGCAACGTTATTCTCAAATTAACCTAATAAAAATTGTCTATAAAGTGAACACGCATAAATAGAGGTAAAATCATGAAAAAAAAAATAATGGAATCAATAAATTGTAACAATTTTCCTTGGTACCTGAATCCAATAAGGCAATTGCGCAGAATTTCCAATTTTTATTCGTTATCCTCTCCCAGCCCACACAAAGAAAATGTCCAGAAATGACGTAGTCATAATTTTCAGAATGTTCCATATATTTCTTTCTTCTATTCCTATTTTATTTCAATTTAGAGCAAAGAAGCCGGGGCGAAATTAAAATGAAATAGATTATTAGTCATTTACTCTATCAAACATCAGACATACTCATTAGGATTTCACTAATTTCTGGGTAAGCTCGCTACACCGTAATAAACCATATCTCTGTCCTCGGGCAAAATTGTGGTCAAGAACAAACCCATCTTTTATTCTATAAAAAATAACTGGATTGGATAGAGCTGGTCTAAACTTAATGTGTGCGTTTTCATAGTCAAACGTCCCACAACCACACAAGAACGTGGGAGAAGTGCAGGAGGTGGCAGGGAGTTTCCTTTCTGTACGTAGTACTTATATTAATTCTGTGACTTAGCCTCAAAATCATATTTTTGAATCAATACAAATCGAGTCACTAGTAAATAAACAACGTTTGATTGCCCACCGGCGACCCATCTGATCCAATTACCCAAGATGACGATCCTCAGCTCACATCTCGCGGACATGTTATGTGCGAAATAAAACCACTCTCGACACGACGTCTTTAATGGGGAATGGCACTTACACCGGAATGTAACCGCTTATGTTGATAATCGTATTATAAACGTTAATGTTTTTAAACTTTCACGCAAAAGCTATTGGATCAATATTGCCAATAGTCAACTCATACAAATTATGTTTTTTCCTCTGTGTAACGACTTCACCAAATAATGTGTGATTCATCTCTCTGTGACCAACAGTTTTTAATTTTAATTGATCCGCGACACTTTTCTTAATAAATGATCGCTGAGCCGCTGAATCTAACAATGCTCGTACCATCACCTTTTTGTCCCCATTTATAACGTTAACCATCAATGTTTGCAGTAAAACGGTGTGTCGACAAGATGTCACCTGGTTTAAAACCGCTTGATCGTCTTTTGTTTCCTCTTGCTTTGAGTTAAGAGAAGTTAAATTTTCACACATAATAGGATAGTGTCGCCTTCCACAAGCAATGCATTTTACGTGCTTTCTGCACTTAAATGCCATATGTCCGACCTTTAAACATATATAACAGGCGTTCTTGCGCTTTAAGAAATTTCGACGTTCTTCTAAGGACATCTTCGCTACTGAAGTGCATTCAGAGCTTGAGTGGGATTGCTTGTCACACCATATACACGTTTGAACCCTATCAATTTGATGTTCCTTTTCCTTCTGATTACTTTCCTTATAGCTGTTACTCTTACTAGCTGTCGAAAAACAGGCTGCTGAAGGACCTGCACTAGTAAATGATTCGTTGCCTATGCCGTGATTATTTCGAGTCAACTTTATTCTTTCTTCCGATTCGACCTCTAATTTCACGAAATTGAGTAACTTAGTCAGCTGACTTTAAAGATTCTCCTTGGAGATGTGACCGACTCCACGCGCGCAAAATTTCTGCCGGCAAAGCTGACTCAACCAGTGGAAACAAAAAGGCTGCATATTTCTCTTGCGTAACACCAAGTGACTCCAACGCCAAAATTTGTGTCATAATCGAATCGTATAATGACCTCAATGACGAATTAGTCGGTCCTCTTGCTTGACTTAATGTTAGTTTAAGCAGTTCACGTACATAATGCTCTGTCAATAAATCATCTCTGGCAAATCTTTGTTTTAATTGTTCAAGGACTTTAGGATAATTTTCTGCGGATGGAGGAAAGCTCTCAACTAACTCTCGAGCACAGGTTCCTACTTCCATACTCTGAATTAAATATTGAAATTTGTCTTCCTTATCTATTGTCTCATCTGAATCTATCTTTTTGAACTGGGTCCAAAATGGAAGCCATCTCTGAATATCTCCATTAAACCGTGGAAGTTCTAATTTCGGTGAGCGTAAATAACGTTTGGCGTTACCTGAGTTAGACAAACCATCACTGGAACTACTGCCCGGATTTTTTCAACTTGACACTACCATACACAGAGTGCTCTTCTGTCTGTTTAATTTTATTTACCAATTGCTCTAAATAGTACCATCTTGATTCATACTCATCGGCACTGTCACTCTCTTTCTCAAGTTATTCTTCATAACGAGTCCCGCTTTCCAACAATGCATTAAAATATTTATTTTGAGCTAAGACCAATTCATCATGATGAACACTTAACTTTTTGAACTCTGCACAAATACTGACCATCTCCTTTGTAGTCACATATTCTTCTAGTTTATTTGCACATAGAGTAAATCTTCTTCTTGCTAACTTACGATCCAAAATTATTCTGTCCATTTTTTCAAACTGCTCGGTCGCCATATGACACGAAAAATGATCTCTTCAGGTTTGAAATACTAACAGCAATAAACAGCAGGCTGCAGCGCAACCCTTGCTCTACACAAAATAAATAATAAACTCGTAGAGATAATATCTGTTTTATTCCCTGCTACTCATTTTTTTCATGTGACTTTGAATTGACATATAATACAAAAAAAAACAAATTAAATCGTCGCCAAAAAGGTTGTAAACCTAAATAGGTTCGCGACAACTATCCATAGAGCAACACGGACTCCTTACGGAGGGAGAAGCCATAGCGACATGTTTAAATTCAAATCTTTCTGGCATTTTTTGCGGGGGGAGGGAAATTCACGCAAGCGCTGTTCGGTACACACATACATAATGATAATCTGTAATTACAACAAATTACGACACCACATATGAAAAATAAAACAATACATTGACAAATCTGTCACCACCCGTCAGATTTTTGTGTACGAATATAAGACAGAACACACATTAACATATTTTTGACTTTGTTTTCAATAGTGAATGGCAAAAATGTAATTCTGCATTATCGATGAATTATAAATTATCGAATTTCTCGGGCCTTAAACTATATAATCAATAGAAAAGAAATAGTAAATATTTATTTGTTAAAATCAATAGCTTTAATAAAATCTGTGGAGTGGTTTAGCCGTGAGTATAACAGTATTACTTCGCATTTATAATATTTATTGCTAAGGAGGTATGGAAATATGGATACGTTCTTATGAATAGATACCCGGGGCTCTTGCAGTAATTTGCATTTTTTATATACTAGTGATTCTATCTGTAGGTCTGACGTAGAATGTGCACTTCGCAAAACGTACACTCGAACAAAAGGTGGTTTTCGCAATTGGTGCACTTTGCAGAGTGTGCACTTCGCAGAATTAGCATAATCCTAACTATATATTATAAATGCGAAAGTGAGTTTGTTTGTTTGTTCCTTTTGACACTTTATCTACTGAAACAATCTTCTTGAATTTTCGCATACACATAGCTGGAAACACGGAAAAGGACATAGGGTACCTTTCATCCCGGGAAAAAGCACTGTTCCGTGGGGAAATCCACGCGAGCGAAGCCGCGGGCGAAAGCTAGTAATAAATAAAATCACAGTTGCAAAGTTATCTCGTTTATTAGTTAAGTACCACAAAGACAAGAAAGGAATACTTATAAAATTTAAATTATCTAAATATAACTTAACATTTCTAATAATTTTCTCTTGTTCAATTTAGTCTTGTTCATCCGAGCTGACTAACACCATTCGTGGAAATCAGATGCCTTATAATGAGCTTAACAAATGGGACTTGTCTTTTTGGCATCCCAGGTTTGCTAGTTGTTGCACTAGTTTTTCCATACACACAACTCTAAGTAGGTATTTTTAGGAAAGCTGTAAAAAAATAAGAAAATACACGTTACAACATACAACAATTTAAAACTACATCTATCGCAGTTTATCGATACAGGACTACAACACATAATGTAAGCAAAGTAACATCACTAAATCTAGATGTTGGACGGAATTATCACTCGACAAATCCGTGTTTCTATAGACGACAGGACTGATGTTGGTAAACAAATCCAACAATGATATTATAATAAAATGTATGAATTTTTGTTTAATTTATAATCATATGATAAGAATTTACTTACTAGAGAAATGTAACACCATCTTTCTGTAAAATAGATGTCCCAGACCTCTTTTTGCAGCACAAAATTGAACAATTCGGAATTTTTTGTATTGCGGCCTATGTGTCATTCACACTGACTGATGGATTCTGTCTAGCGAAAAGTCCGAATGCAAACAGTTTTTATAAACGCTCAAGTCCACCTGGGCCTAAGCTTTGCCAGAGGGGAAAGACATCTATGGCGCCTCCCTTCCGGGCCGCGCGCGGAAGTCCTTGTTGCTCGAAGCAACTATCATTAAGTATTTGAAATGGAGAAGACAAGGATAATAAAGTAATAATATTTCTTATAAAGTCAATTACATTTTGTGTAGGTATAGTTTGAAGAATAGAATTAGAAAGATTAGATATATTTATCATGTTAAGTATTGTTTCATTTAAATGCTTACTTAAAACAAAATTATTCCACGATCGCTTTAAGTGAAAATCCGCAAACCCCACGAAAACAAGGCATAGTAACATTTACGTATGTAAATTCTAGACCTCGTAAGCGTTTGTTTTATTATATATATTTTTCGTTCCGGTTGACTGGAAGAGATCCATTCATAGGATAAGTCCGCTGTTGCCATTTTCTGGATTTATGTAATTAGTAATTTATTTATGTTATTGTGCATTAAATTTATTACAACAACAACAATACAAAGTAGAGAGAGAAATATAAAGAGAAAATGTTGCAGTATGGTGTGAGTGGCGTCCTTTGTGTCTCCTAAGTGTTCTCAATGCAAGTGTTTGCGAGCAGCGTCCGAGTGCGAGCATCTGCTGAGGAAAACCTTGGTTGGAACAGACTTGCGACTCACAGCTATCGGTAACTGATCAAAACTACTCGTAAGCAGGATGCTTTTGACTGACAATCTTCTAATTAGTTTCAAGTATTATAGTAGCTGTCTGTAATCTATATTGCAAGTTAAATTTTATTCAGTTCACTCTTTCTGAGAAGTATCGTTTAAATGAAACATAATAGTGAAGTTTTTATCGCCGAGGTTTCCTTGGCAGATTGATCTTCGTGTCCAGGTTCGATTCCTGTTCAGCACATGACATACTTTTACAGACATTCTTTTGTTTCCGAGTAAAGTTCTTTTATTTTACGTATTTAATTACGTCTATCTTACCGTCGTCCACTGTCCATTTACTTATATTTAATCTTCTTTTTGCGTTCCATTCCAACAATTTTCAATCTTTTCTCGAAAGGTGTTCTGCCATTTTTTTTATGAGACGCAAAGTATCGCGTGTGCTCCAGCCGTAAGAAAACCTTTTCCGAGATAATGTTGATTGCACTGAACATCGCTCCCGATTATCTTTGAATTTAACACCCGGACAATTGAATGGTTCTCAAATATATTGCACTCCTTACGATTGCTCTGTCTTTAAAATCTGGCAAATATTTTATGATATATAAGTCTGTATCGCTATCTTATTTAAAAATTTAGTAAAGAGATAGATATTTTATAAAGCAAATTTCTCGGAGCGCAGCTAATACGTAAGAATAGGGTATTTTACACTATGTAAGAAAAAATATAAAAATGTTTGTTCATAATAGATTTCGAAAAAAGTAAACAAGAAACGTCGATATTTATTCATAAAATTGCAATTTTAATTTTATAATTCCATTTTAAAAATCGTCTTTTCTAATCTGTTTTTCAAATGTCTAAAACGCCATTCGCCATGTTGGATCCCGCCGTGACGTCATTCCGATAGTAAACAATCTACTGAAAATAAGTTGTGCGCTGTTATTTTGATAAATTTACGAGTTATTAACACGTTTGTAGACTTCTAGCCTTTATTTCACTATGGAAGACGGTTTTGTGAAAGCAGAAAGTACAAATCTGCCAATGGTTAATACTATACAATGGTTAATGACTTTGGATCTCTTCTTGCCAGTTTCAACCAAGTATTTCTCATTTTTACATCACTTGGCACTTGAATCCACAATTTTTGTGGCGTTTTTACACTTGTATTTTTGCATTCAGGCACAAGACACCAATGATAACTCATTATTTTCACGAATCTTATTACTTGGTCTTTCGCAGTCGTATTGTTTACTAACCGAGTGACGTCACGAGATGAAAAAGCATGGCGGCTAGCGTTTCCGCGCGAAAATTCAAAATCATAAATAAAAAACAGATTTTAAGGCGATTTTCGGTTTTAAAAAAATTAACAAAATTTCTACTAGTTCATTACGATCTCAGGATTAATTTAAAACAGTTTTTAAAAAATGGTGTAATACCCTATTATAAAAATCACTAATATAAATGGTCGATTGTATAAAAGTCCTGAATTTAATAATAAAACTAGTCAAAGTTCAGCAAACCCGAAACCCTTCAAAGATATAATGGGATGGGACCTTTTGATATTACAATCAAAGAAAGGTGTCCTCGATAATATTCACTTAATCCAGATACACACAAATTATATTCATAATGAAACCTATTTCAAAACATCTCCTTTTCTATCCTATTCACCTCAATATAGGTAAAAGGTAAGCAATGGCCGTAAAATCTATTGGGCCATAAACATGGGCCACAAACATGGGCCACAAATCAACATCCACTAGATATTCGGCCGTAAAGCACGCAAAAACAGTTTTGCGTCCGTCCAGCCGGTTTCATCAAGTCTAATATTGCTACACATAAATCCATGGCCCGTTGAGTAGGTGCGGGTGCGTTTATATGTAACGAAATTTTTTACTTACCATCAGGTGACCTGCTTGCTCGTTTGCCGTCCTGTTATAAAAAAAAAAAAAACAGAAATGAGAATTTATTATTAAATTAAACGCTGACTTATAACAATGCAGACAAAATCGCTGTACGTAAAACCCTATTTTGCAGAAAGGTTCTGTATAACTATAGCATAAAATAAATATAGTACTAATCTAACACCCGGTTTCTGAAACGCAAATCAATGAAAAAATGACGTAGCAAGTTGATAATCTCTATTTAAAAGCAGTTTGTGTTTCTGAACAAGCCTAGTGACAGTGTGTCATCGATTTGTTATTCCAAATGTCAGATCTCGAATTAATAGCTGATTAAGGTAATTTTGGGTTTCCGGAAAGCTTTTTCGCATGTTCACAGCATGTTATAGTCTTCAGAGATAATTCGCGAAAATCGACCAATTAACAAAGTGTCACAATAATGTCACCAGTATTTTGTAAAATCTATCGATTTTCTGCGCGAAATTTTCAAAGAAACATAAATCGTTCGTACGAAATATATAAGTCGCAGCTCGTGGCTTCGCTCCCGTGAGAATTTCGAGATAAAATACCCTATATGCTATTCCCGAGATTTTTCTACCCGTGTAGGTACCAAATTTCGTCTATTTGCCTAGTAGATTTTGCGTGATTGCGTCAAAACTTCCAAACTTTTATTCAAACGTGCGTATTTATATAATAAATAAATATAAATAATAAATAAAATATGGCAAAACATGTTCAATGGGACTGACATGTCATCGACAAAAGCCCCAAAAAAATAAAGAAAAAAAACACAGACATGACCGGGGCTCGAACCCGGACCCATCATGCATGTAATTTTTTTCACAATATCTAATTTCTATATTATGAGAGTTCTTTTAAAAATACACTACCTAAAACTTAGCTTATTTTTGTTAATAAACAAAAAAATTTCAGAGGCGAGGTCTTTCCCACTGCGCCACGGAGGCCGTCATATAAAGTGGCAAAAGTCGAATTTGGCATTTGTTGTCAATGGAAGAGACAAAACTAGAGCGTTGGATGTTACAAGGAGTATTTAGAAACTCTTTGGTTAGAAACAAACATGAATGAGTGAATGAAAAAAGTCAAACGGTCGATTAGATAATTTTACGGTGAATAGCTTTTCGGAAACCCAAAGTTGTTTAGCAGATTGTTAATTATGACACTCTGTTACCAAATTCAATACTTGACATGCTTTTCGGAAACCGGGCGTAAGTAGACAGTTTTAACACCTGTCAAATAAGTTTATAAATTTGATAGCTTCATCTTTATCTGTGATCGTTATGTATCATTCCCATAGATCAAAACGTATTCCTTCACGCGGAAGTCATTGTTGCTCGAAGACCATTCCATACTGGAAAAACTGGCCAAAACGGACTTCATAAATTTACAGGGCGCCAAGAAAGGAATTCTGGAAACTCGGATCTGTGTTTTTAAAAGCATTATCATGTTTGTCTAAATTAATCGTTTCTCATTAAAAACGCAAGATTTGACGTAAAATATGCAAACACCAAGGCAAGACCTTAAAATAAAACCTCCTAAAAAAAGACCCGTCTCGGTCACGTGTCGGGCCCTCACGTGGCCCTATAAAGCGTCCTAGTGACGCACCCGCATATATCACCAGCCGACCAATTCCTTGACCGAAAAATTTATAACGGTCTCCTCTCTGATTTATGGGCAGAAGACATCCGTATCTGTAGTAAGTGAATGGCCAGTATCAGTCATACTGAGTTGACTATTTGTTACGTTTTGGAAAGGTGAGGTATTTGTTTCTTTTTCTAGAGCTTTAGTGGTATTCTATTGACAGATTGGGAAAATATCTGTTTTTTTTTTCAGAACCTACCAGAAAAGTTGCTGGTAATTATTTGACCTCTGCTGTTTAATCGCTGGAAAATGGCAGTTGATTCTTGCAACCTCTGCTGTGGTTCGAGTTCAAATGTTATCTTCCTCTCTTTCTCTAGACACCTTTAGATCGCCACTTGGTGCCTCAAAGACTCAACGGTCGTGGAGCATTCGGCAGACATTACCTATCCTATCCCATTAAGCTTGGCAGCCTTGCGTCCTATTAATGTCACTGGTCCTAGGTAAGGTGGTGATCCGAAACAAAACCTTCTAGACCTCCTTACTATCAAATCCCACCAGCACTGAAAACCAGCGTCGCGAGCCCGCAATTTGTGAGCTCGATAGCAAATGCTGAGTGGATTCCTTTTCTTGGATACCTACACAGCACAAATTGACGCCATGACATTGCCGTGTACCCCCATTTTGCAGAGTATTGTTAGATGTACTTAAATATTGTTGTGCATGTTTTCACTCTTTTTGTATTTTTATTTTTGTTGTGTTGTGTTTTTACATACATACATACATATTATCACGGCTTTTTCCCGTGGCAGAGACTAGCGATTGTTAATGTGTTTTTATCTAAGAAATAATCATATTCTATTCTATTCAATAGTCAGTTGAGATGAAAATATATAATCTGACTGGAGGTCAATTGGGAGCATTTTAAAACTTGCATTAAACACGTTATATGGGTACTTCTACAAAAGTTGGGCCACTTTTTGATGTCATTTTGTTTACACACTTTTTGAAATGTAAGAATTTGTTTGACATGGGGAGGTGGGTAATATAATACTAAAACTGTTCTAAATCGGGCAGTAACTTTCTTTATTAGTTTTCGAAATATCTGGATTTTTGTAACTTTGAATGCCAGGGGACTGACGAGGCTAACACGGTACTGATTAAAAGACTCAATTTTTAGGAAGTTTCAGATTTATTGCAAATATCTTAATATCTAATAACGGCACTTATATCTTAGGTACAAATTACATTTATGACAGTATTGAGTATTTAGTTTACTCTAAAAAAAGGTTGCTTATTTACTAACTTACACCACACCAGTCATCGAAATAGTCACTGATTCTTTCCATTTTCTTCTGGTTGTGCGTTGTTCCCTCGGTGTCATCTCTTTTATACTTTCTCTTTGTCCTTTTTCTTTTTTTTTTCAAATATTTTAAACATTTCTCATGTCTATATCTAGCCAATAATTTTTATTTTTTTATTAATAGGTGCCATGTTGTTTTTCATCTGAAATTATGAAAAGTATTGTTTACTACCAGTATCTATTCAAATTGAAAGCCCCTCACATAAAGCCATCAGTACCGTGGTACACGTTAGTCCCTTAAGGATCAGACATAGGACTGACGACACGGTACTGATGGATTCGACACAAATTTTAGATTATAATGCCAAGCAATGTTTTTACTGATAAATTTCGTAAGCAGGATGCATTGTTGTAAAAAAACACACTTAGGTATATTCAAATTATAAGAAAATATATTAAACAAATGAAATAATTACTCACCAAGGCACTGACATTTTAACTGGCCCCATACTCTCGCTCACCACTGCCGGCCCGCTAACACTGTTTTTAAAAGGGCGGCTTGATAAATATGAAGCCTGTACATAACTTTACTACCTATACCATAAACAGATCGAGGACTTGACGTTTGAACTTAGATAATTTGCGGGAATTTTTAATTTTAATATTGCACACAGGACCGACGAGTAAAAACAAACACAAAGTATAGACATATTTTTTTTAAACTGTTAATAATTGGGTTTATTTCGAAATATGAAAAATACATTATGAAATGTTTCTTAGTTTGCATTGTAGAAGTAAAATTTATTCTAAATGATAAACTTCTCATGAAAAATAAAACCTATTGTATAATTTGGGAGCTGTTACATGCCATAGTACTGATGATTTGAACATTGATTACATTATTTCAATAACTTGAAATTGAAATAAAACATCTAAATTTAGTGGACAGCTTAAAGTGACTTGGATTAATTAAAATATTGAGAAATATTTATATAATTTTAAAAATATGTGTTTTATCGACTGATGACATCAAGTCGCCCAACATTTGTAGAATCACCCATATATAAAAATCTCTAAGAGTTGCATTATCAACCGACGTATTCTGCCAAGATTGTTAAATATTTACTTACAATGATCGAAGAACAATATATCTGCAGTGAAATCAAAACGTATTAGATATAGATATCGATATGTTATCTAAAGAATCTCTTACTGACACCCCCTCACATCGACATTATTCGCAGAACAGCCTACCAATGACAAACATTGAGCTGGATACTGCATCTTCTCATAAAGCAAATCTGTCATTTTCCTAAAAAATAAATTCGTGTGTCTCTTTGATCAATAAAGGATTTTTTTCTGTCAGTCTATTTAATTTGACTTCCGCACGTGGACTGGGAGTGCCGGAAACCTATTACTAGGTATAGGTTTACGCAAAAATTTAAATAAAATAGTTCTTTAAAACTATCGCTTTGTTTAATGACATAGACGGAGTTGCACTGTTACTTTAACAGTAACCTTAATCGAACCATTACCGTACTGGTTAGGCAGAAAATACTTTTATACATTAGTTGTCAAATAGTATGACAAAAATAAACATAAACGGAAACGCAATCTTTGACTAACCTTAACCGAAACTTCAATTTCGGTGCAACGAGGTTTAGTAAGATGTCAGTTAAACGCGCAAAAATTCTCTAATTATCTTATTATGTTCAGGCCGAAGAACCTTCTACAGGCCACAGTCTCTACCAATCTGAGATGACACCACAACATACATTTAACCATTTAGATTGTTTGAGAAAAGTAAATATATTTTTATTTTTTGCTTAATCTATTTGTCTATATGTCTGTGAGGAGAGCACACACAGCGCACCCTGTATATTAAATAGAAGCGTGTCGGCGACAGATCAGTATTTACATATTTACTCCACATCCGAACATCGAGGGCACATCGACTTTTAAAATGACGAGGGCTTTTTAGGGTTCCGTAAACATGTGCAATACAATACAACACAAACATTTTCTCAAATCTAAGTCAAATCTAAAGTTTAAAGAGCAAAATTGTAAACAGAAAAAAATTATGTCTAGGTACATATAATACCTCTATACAGGACAAAGAGAATATTTCTCTCTGTCCTCAAAATATAATGAGAGGCCAAAGAGTATAACACAAGTCCCGAACTTACTTTGGGGCTAACTCAATCTGTGTGATTTGTCCGTAGATATATATTTATTTATTTATTTTTTATTTAGAGTAAAAATAGCTTTCTATCATCAAATATGAACTGCTGCTATTCTTCTTCTTCGTATGCTCTTGACAGAGCAGTCATGGTCAGACATGCCGTTTGTAAACGCGCAGCACTGTGGCCCTCCATTTCTCCCGAATTGATGCTTAGCGGGCGTTTTCATTTGGAGAATCGTTGGTGAGGACTTTTATTTGGTCGGTCCAACGCTTTGGGGACTTCCTCCGAGACCTAACCACGTGAGTAAGGAATATAGTTTTTTACTAATCTGTGTATTTGTTCGTTTGTAAAAAATAATTAATTGTTTGTAAAAATTATTAGATTTTTCTTAGTTTGTTTGTATAAGAATATTTGTAACCTTTTTGTATTTGTTTGCGGTTTGTACCGTGCGTTCCGGGTTTGTGCCATTCTCATACCTACCGCGGTTCTTCGTGTAGTTGTTTTGATTTTGTTGTTTTTTATTTACCTTTTGTTATTTTTTGTTTGTGACTTGACGCGATGGCGAAGGTCCCCAATGCTAAGGCGACACTCGCCAACGAATTGAGATGGTTTGTGACGGCCGGTGGACTCCTGTCCCGGAAGGACAGGGAGGCCGCTATACTGGAAAGAGCGGATCAGCTCCGCTCACGATTGAACAACGCGGAAGCGGCCATGGCGGCGCTTACCGAAGCCGACCTTACCCCGGAGGTCTACGCAGGTCACGTGGCGGACCTGGACCAGATCCTGAGTCTGCACGATGACATCGTGGAGGCGGCGGCCGCAATAAGGGCGAGACAGGCTGGCGGACCAGCCCCTCGCACACCTGTTAGACAGGAAGGACCAGCGGTTACTGGTCGGCTCCCCACCCTTCAGCTGTCCCACTTTGGGGGTAGGATGGAGGAGTGGGTGGCATATAAAAATATGTTTGAGTCCCTGGTCGTAGCACGACAGGATTTGTCGAAGGCCCAGAAGATGGCCTACCTCCTCTCCACTCTTGAGGGTGAAGCGCGGTCGCTCATCCAGCACCTCCGGGTGGAGGACGACCAGTACGACACGGCTTGGGAGTTATTGAACTCCCGCTACCAAAACTTACGTTTGTTAGCGGATGCGCACGCCGCACAGTTGATGGCCCTGCCCAAGGTGGCCAACAGGGCACAGTTGCGCCTGCAGTTGCTCACGCCCGTTACAGTGGCCTGTAACGCGCTCCGCACCCTGGGGCTGCCGGTGGACCAATGGTCCTTTTTGCTGGTGCACATTGTATTGGGCAAATTACCCAATGACATCCGCTCGCGCTTTGAGCGCGAGAATGCGGAACGGGATAGCACCACCCTACCAACATTCACTGACTTGGTGAAGTTTTTGGAGTTTGAGGCACGGGCTGCTGAGAATACCATGACGGACTCAGCGCCATCCAGAGCGCCTGAACGTAGGCCCTTGGAACCCTCATGGCGAGGGAAGCCCCAACAGGGACGGCAACCGCCACCGCGTGGAGCTGGTGTGCGGGTTGCACACACGGCAGCAGTCGCGAGGGACGCGGACTGCCTGCAATGTGGCCGGATGGGCCACAGCCTGCTACAATGCAGGGACTGGCAGAGACTGCCAGTACAAGATCGGCGCCGCATGGCAAGGCGGCATGAACTTTGCTTTTACTGTTTGGGCAGTCACTATGCACGTGACTGTCCCAGAGCCATGCCATGCAGTGCATGCCGTGGGCGGCACCACGTGATGCTCTGCATGAACCGGAGCGGGGATGGCCCCCGGTTGTTGAGGCAGGGGTCCCCTATGGGCGGGGGCGCTCCTGCGCGAAGCCCTCCACCATCGGACGGAGGACGCGGCTTCGCTCGTCGCACCCCCTCGGGAGGGGGTCGCGTACCTGCGCGGGTCTTGGCGGACCGGGACCACGCGCCCCAAGGTCATGGCCAGTATGTGGCTGGCCAGGCCCGGATAGGGCCCCCATGGGCGGGGGCCCTAGATCGGACGTGAGAGTGGGGACACCCCCTCCACGCGGGTTACCAATACCCAACACATGCAGCCGCAGCGGTTTTCTCCGCCGCTGCACGAGTACCCACGGCTGGAGTACCACCCGCCGTACCATATGTATGGCCGGGCCGCGGGTTCTGCCCCCCCTCAGATGGGGATGTGCACTCGCCCGCCATATTATCCGGGTCAGTGGCGCGCCCCTGGTTTGGAGAGAGTGGGGAGCCCGTAACTAGCTTGCTCCCTTGCTGGGACAGAGCCGCGGACGGTTCTGCTCCCTACCGCGGTGGTCCGCGTATGGGGTCGTGGGGAGAAGCCATTAATTTGAGAGCTCTGTTGGACTCAGGGGCTCAAAGCAGTTTGGTTACCCCTCGAGTGGCACGCCAGTGAGGTTTAGTCGTGGAAGACTCGCCTGTGCCACTTCTTGGAGTTGGTGGCATACAAGTGAAGTGTCTGACGGGCCGGACACTTGTCACCTTTTCTTCGCTGAAGTCCTCCACAATGAGGATCACGACTTCGGCTATGGTAATGGATACCATTGCGGGTTGGCACCCCTCGACAGACATACCGCCGGGTGTGTTGTCTGTGGTTTCGGGTCTGGATTTGGCCGACCCCTTTGTCTTTCATCCCGGCCCAGTGGACTTGCTCCTGGGCTCGGACGTATTGGGTTGGATTTTGTTGGGTACACAGAAGGCTCTGGGTTCGTCTTCACTGATGGCAGTGTCTACTATCTTTGGTTTCGCCCTGATGGGCCCTGTGTTTGATAATAGCACCGTGGAGGAGCCACCGGTCGTCGCATCTGCGTCCTTGGCCAAGACCATGCAAAGGTTTTGGGAGGTGGAGGAGCCACCTATGAGTTCCAGGATGGATCCGGAACACGCTGAGTGCGAAGCCCTTTTTCGATCGACCACGGAGAGGTTGCCCTCCGGTCGGTTTGTAACTAGGTTACCCTTTGTTGCCTCTCGTCCTAGCCTAGGGCAAAGTAGGGCGCTTGCGGAGAAACGACTGCTGTCCATGGAGCGACGCATGCAGCGTGACCACGTACTTCGCGATAAATATATTGAATTTATGCGCGAGTACGAGGATTTGGGTCACATGTCTCCGGCTCGAGTTGGATTGGAGCTCAACTGAGCATTATTTTTTGCCCCACCACGCGGTGGTGAAGGCCTCAACAGGCAAATTGAGGACCGTCTTCGATGGGTCCGCACCCACTTCGAACGGGGTTTCGTTGAATCTGTGTTTGCATTCGGGTCCCAAATTGCATAGGGACATAATTGACATCATCTTGAACTTTAGAAGACATCAAGTGGTTTGGTGCGGACATCCGGATGATGTTCCGCCAGACAGTCATACATCCTGAGGACAGGCGATTCCAGTTGATACTCTGGCGTGAGCGCCCTGAGGATCCTGTGACGGTGTATGAACTCAACACAAACACGTATGGTTTGAAATCTAGTCCCTATATCGCCATCAGATCATTGCTTGAATTGGCAGAGCGGGAACGGATCCGCTTTTCCCCGTGGGGCTTCCGTGCTGTCACGTGACTTGTATGTTGATGACGTGTGCACCGGAGCCCAAAGTATTGAGGAGGCCCTCCTACTGCGGGATGAATTGATTGAAATATTGAAGACAGGTGGCTACGAGCTACGTAAGTGGTTGTCTAATGAGCCTAAAGTTCTAGAAGGGATCCCGGAGGATCACCAACAGAACCCTCACCTGTTTGAGGATGTGGATGATCCCAACAGGATAGCGGTGCTGGGCATGCAGTACCAGCCGCTAACCGATATTTTTACATTCCAAGTGGACTTGGAAGTACCAAAGGTCTGGACTAAGAGAACGGTGTTGTCAGTAATAGCTCGTATGTTTGATCCAAGCGGTTGGATCAGTCCAGTAATATTCTCTGCGAAGTGTCTTCTTCAGAGACTTTGGACTTTGGGCGTCTCGTGGGACGAGCCGCTGTTTGGTCCTCCATTGGATGATTGGCTCGAGTTGTTTTCATCGATTAAGGAAGTCAATCGGATTGCCTTGCCTCGTCGAATATTGCCCCCGGGAAATATCGAGCCAGCCTGCATGGCTTTTGTGACGCGTCGGAGCGAGGCTACGCCGCGTCAGTCTATATGCGGACAGTTGACGCCGATGGCCGGGTCAATGTCTCGCTTTTGTTAGGGAAGAGCAAGGTCGCCCCCATCAGGACTAGGCTGACTATTCCCAAGCTTGAGTTGAGTGGAGCTCACCTTCTCTCTAAATTGTTGCATCACGTTGCCAGTGAGCTGGCGGCCACGGTCGAGATACGAGACATCTTCGCCTGGTCGGATAGCCAGGTCGCGCTTGCATGGTTGCGCGCGGCCCCACATACCTTGGAGGTTTTTGTTGGAAACAGGGTTTCCCAAATTCAAAATATTGGAATTGATATAACATGGAGACATGTGCCGGGAGAGCTTAACCCAGCGGACTGTGCTTCCCGAGGTTGTACGGCACCAGAATTGGTGTCACACCCGCTCTGGTGGGGCCCAGAGTGGCTGATGGGATCAGAAACTTCTTGGCCTGTCTGTCAGACAGATGTTACTTCTTTGAGTTTGACTGGGCTCCGTGTACATGCTGTAGTCGCTGAGACGACGTCGGAGCCGGATTGGCTACTTGCTCGGTATAGCAGTTTGGATAAGCTTCTGGGTGTTACCAGTTGGATTAAGCGTTTCATACACAATTGTAGAAACCCACAGGCAAGGCGGTTGGAGCCGATTGCAGGTGCAGAAGAGCGCCGGAGCGCATTGTTGCATTGGGTCCGTGTCGTGCAGACCGGACGGTTTGAGTCAGAGCTTCGTATTTTGCGCGACGGACGCGCTAAGTTGAAGGGCGCGGTCGCTCGTTTGAACCCGTACATCGACTCGGATGGGCTTCTTCGGGTTGGAGGCAGGCTCCGGAAGGCGGATCTTCCATATGAGACTCGCCATCCTCTGTTGTTGCCCAAGGGCGGACCCTTGGTGCAGCTTTTGGTGTCTGATCGACACATTCGTAACGCCCATGCTGGGTGCAATGCTTTGTTGGCTATTTTGCAACGCGAATTTTGGATTTTGTCTGCCCGAAGAGCAATCCGTAGTGTCCTGTTTCGATGTATTGCATGTTATAGGTTGAAGGCATCCACGATGCAACCACAGATGGGTGATTTGCCCGCTGATCGAATCCGACCTTCGAGGCCGTTTGACGGCGTTGGAACCGATTTTGCCGGTCCCTTTTCGATCAAGGCTTCTCCCTTTCGTAATGCCCGTATTGTGAAGGGCTATTTGTGTGTATTTGTTTGTTTGGCCACCAAGGCTGTCCATTTGGAGGTGGTATCGGCTCTGACTACGGAGGCCTTCGTCGCCGCGTTGGATCGCTTTGTTTCGCGTCGAGGTCTACCTTCCCTTATTAGGTCTGATAATGGCACAAACTATAAGGGAACTGTAAATTATCTTGAGGATGTTTCTGTGTTTATTGATAAAAATTGTACTAGTTTAAGTCAAATTGCTGCCCAAAGGGGAATAACCTGGAAGTTTAGTCCCCCAAGTTGCCCCCATTGGGGAGGGGATTTTTGAAGCGGCTGTGAAATCCGCAAAGACCCACCTCCGCCGCATTATCGGAGAAACGGCTCTAACTTTTGAAGAGCTGGCCACAGTGTTTTGTAAAGTTGAGGCGGTCCTCAACTCTCGTCCTCTCTGTCCGCTATCTCCAGATCCAAATGACTTTGGAAGCTCTCACCCCTGGTCATTTTTTGGTGGGAGGGCCGTTGAATGCCCTGCCCGAATACCCGTGGAAGGATGAACGCGTATATCGGTTGTCGCGTTTTTCAAATGTTGCAGCAAATGAGCCAGGACTTTTGGCGTCGCTGGTCGCTTGAATATTTGCATTTGCTGCAGCAAAGAGTGAAGTGGACAGACAGGACTGAGCCTCCCAGGGAGGGTGATTTAGTATTGTTAAAAGAGGCAAATTTGCCCTCATTGCTTTGGCGACGAGCTCGCATATTACGTTTGATTCTTGGCGGAGATGGCACTCCGCGTGTGGCTGAGGTGTTGGTCGACGGTTCGATTTTGAGGAGAGCTGTGACCTCACTCGCCCGCCTTCCCGTAGAGTAAGCTAGCGGTCTGCTTCTCAGACCGGGACGTGGGATGTTTGTAATAAAATCTATGTTGTTTTGTCCGTTCGCCGCCGTAATATTCTAGCGCGTGCGGTAGTTTCATATTAGTAGCGTCGTCGCCCGCTCGGCCGGCGTCGGCAGTCGCGAGCGACCATTTTGAATTCAGTATTGTTTGGACATCGCGCGGGGAGGCCGCGCCGCATGAAATTGCTCGCGTGAATGGCATGGCGGACGGCCGCCATTTGTCCTGACATATCGGTTTGATTTTACCTAACTCAATCCACTCTGCCTGCACTATCAGGCGTTCCATGCGCTGCTATAGTGGTGGCTAATTTTAATTTCAATTTTTTTTTTCAGTTCTAAAAAGACGTTTGCCCAGCAGTGCGACAACATAGGTTAATTTTATAAAAAAAGTTCTAAATATCGAAGGCGAAATAAAAAAACGAGTATGTATCGTTTACAAAAATAAGACACCGATTGCAAAAAAAATTGTGGAAATACAAAATTTCATTTAATAAATTAGTAGGCAATAACTCAGCTGGCAAAATATATGACCAACGAACAAAGTTTATCTTCGAGTGTAGGACCCAGAGTATAGGATATGGCGGATTGTAATTATTAAAAAATACCTTTATATTTTTCACTATTGTATTGGATATGTAATATTTTTCGTGGTAGTATCAATGTCTATCTATATGTATACATAGTGATTATCGATACTGACGTTCATCAAAAACGATCTAGTTTAGGCGGGAAAGCGACCAGTCAGAGATAAAAAAATCGCATATAATATAAGTAGGTAATGTACAGAAGTATGTATTGTATGGGAAATTTAAATTACTATACTGCGTTGATTTGAGTCCTATGGCCCCCATGTGGGGCAGAGGGCGTCGACAGTGTTTCGCCAGTTTCCTCGATCTTGGGCTACGCGCTTCACTTCGAGCCAGGTCAGCCCGATTGTCTTGAGCTCCGCTGCAATAGTACGTCGCCAGGTCTGCTTGGGACGGCCAACTTTGCGCTTGCCCTGGGAGGGGTCCACTCCAGAGCTTGCCTCCGGGATATGTGAGGGATCCCCTTCGCATTGTGTGACCAATCCATGACCACTTGCGGCGCCTAATTTGGAGGTCTATTTGCATTTCCCGGCATCTTTCCCACAGCTATTCATTGGAAATTCAGTCTGGCCAGAAAATGCCAAGTATTTGACGCAGGCAGCGGTTCACAAAGACCTGGATAGGCAACGTGATCTTTTTGGTGACCTTCCACGTTTCACATCCATATAAGAGGACTGTTTTTACGTTTGACCGAAATATTTTCAGTTTCACTCTGTGGGTTAAATTTTTGGAACGCCATACGGGCCGGAGATGTGCAAAGGCGGCTCGAGCTTTTATTATTCTAGCAGCAGCATCCTCTTCCGCTCCGCCAGTCTTTGAGACTACACTTCCGAGATAGGGGAACTGTTGCACCTGCTGAATCTGGTACACTGCGTTACAAAACACGAATTCTTTATTCATTGCAGTAAATTAGTATAATTGTTAGTATTGTGTCATGTTACGAATAATTCCATGTAAAAAAATTACACGTGAAACTAATTTTCATCGCTATAACCCAACGCTTCAGACTACACTTCCGAGATAGGGGAACTGTTGCACCTGCTGAATCTGGTACACTGCGTTACAAAACACGAATTCTTTATTCATTGCAGTAAATTAGTATAATTGTTAGTATTGTGTCATGTTACGAATAATTCCATGTAAAAAAATTACATGTGAAACTAATTTTCATCGCTATAACCCAACGCTTCAGACTACACTTCCGAGATAGGGGAACTGTTGCACCTGCTGAATCTGGTACACTGCGTTACAAAACACGAATTCTTTATTCATTGCAGTAAATTAGTATAATTGTCAGTATTGTGTCATGTTACGAATAATTCCATGTAAAAAAATTACATGTGAAACTAATTTTCATCGCTATAACCCAACGCTTCAGACTACACTTCCGAGATAGGGGAACTGTTGCACCTGCTGAATCTGGTACACTGCGTTACAAAACACGAATTCTTTATTCATTGCAGTAAATTAGTATAATTGTTAGTATTGTGTCATGTTACGAATATAATTCCATGTAAAAAAATTACATGTGAAACTAATTTTCATCGCTATAACCCAACGCTTCAACCACACTCGACAGCGGAGTTCCGTCGATATTAGCATACAAATTGCTCTACACTCACTTTACTACTCTAGAGCACGATTATAAATTGTCGATATGCATAACCACATCACTATTAATTCATTGTCTAGGGTTCGCATTTGTTTATAAGTAAGTGATGAGTAATGACATACGGAACAGAGACGTGGTCGCTATGGGCCTCATAAGAAGGCTCAAGCACAATAGCCAGATAAAGCAGTAAAGCAACTCCATACAAATGGCCCGATTTGACGCACGCACACAGACAAGCGCGTTTACACGGCCGCTAAGTGGTCATCGGTACCTAAGACGCAGGAGCGTCACGACACGATGTGCGCCGCTCAGTCTGGTCGCGGACGCGGATCGAGACGCCTCTCGCGCTGTGTCTGCTCGTTGTGTACCTACGTTTCATTCGTGACGTAGTTAAATAGCGCTCTGTATTATTACATATTAGTCATATTACTTACAGTTAATTATTATAATGGACGCGTCACGATCACGCATGTATTGCTGTGTTTACGGATGCCTTAATTCAACTGTTATTAGACTCCATTTATTCTTTCCAGTCCTATCATGTAAACAATCTTTTTTTATTTTAAAACAATATAAATTAAATAGACTTTTAAGGAAATTACTTTCGTGGTTAATAAATGTTTTACTTTAGAATGTTTAGGTTTGAACTAATATTTGATGTATTTTCAACAATATTCAACAAAAAGCACTGTAAAGATCGTTTACATGATAGGACTGGTAAGAATAAATAGAGTTTACACCAACTATGTCATTTTTTAAACTTCCTGCTGATGCTGAAAGGTAAAATAATACCACAATCACTTTTTAGTAGTTTGTTACTTTTTTTATAAGTAGTTTGCCTAATAAGCATATATAAAATGGAAAACACTATACAGTTTGGACTTTTTACCGCTTCCTTATGTCAGGGGCATAAGCGTTGTTATGGAACTGCAAGTGTTTAGTGGAATGTGCTGTTTGCCATACATAAAATAAGTAAGTACCTACCACATGTAACTTATATAAAGGCAGGTTCTATCAAACGGCAATGAGCGATTTTCCGACTAAGCTAAATTAAGAAAAAAAAAATTCAGTTTAAAAAAGTCTCAACAGGTAGCGTTTTATGAATGCCGAGTCGTAATAATGGCTGAACCTATATGGTGCGCTTTTTCTTGTCAACCAGAGGTAGAAAAAAAATCACCTAACAGTTTGACAGTGGCACAAATCACAATATTGATACTTTTTTTAGATGTTTTTTTACTAAGTTTTTTTTTTTTAAAGCCTATACCGTGAATTTTTGCTTTTTGTATGGAACTGTTTGTCTCACCTTTTACTTAAGCGCCATCTATGAAGTCACCTGGAACTATTATATTTTTTAATTTCGGTCTCGGAAAATCCCTCATTGTAAAAAAATATCTATAGCTGATCGAGTGAGTACTAAGGTGGTACATCAACCACTGAAACGATTTAGACAAAATGTTGTATGGAGATAATTTAAGTACCGAGAATGGACATATGCTATAGTTTGCCCGCAACTTCGCTCACGTAAAATATATAACGCCAACGAAATGCGCCTACACACATACTATACAAACTACACGCCTGCTTTACGTTTTGTAGGCGCCAACCCTAGCCGCTCCGCCTAGCCGTAGGTATAAACTTCAAGGACACGACTCAGTTGCTCTACTGCTTTATCTCTGTCTATTGTGGCTCAAGGTCACCCAAAGGGCGATGGAGCGCGCTATGCTCGGAGTTTCCCTGCGTGATCGAATCAGAAATGAGGAGATCCGTAGGAGAACTAAAGTAACCGTCATAGCCCGCAGAATCGACAAACTTTAGTGGCAGTGGGCGGGGCACATAGCTCGTAGAACAGATAGCCGTTGGGGCAGAAAAGTTCTCGAGTGGCGACCACAAACCGGAAAACGTAGTGTTGGCAATCCTCCCACTCGGTGGACCGACGATGATGCGGGCAGCGCAGGACCGGTCGTTATGGGAAATCCTTGGGGAGGCTTTTGTCCAGCAGTGGACATCTTTCGGCTGAGGGAGAGAGAGAGAAGTGATGAGTGTAGAGGAGGCGAGGGACACCTGTAAGTTCATTGAATGTTTAACATGCTTCCAATGAGGACTGCCGCTTACTAATTGGTGCTAAACTGGCAAGTGAGATCTGCCAGATAGTACAAAACTGTCATCACTTGTCAAATTCAAATGACACTATTACCATCTGACAGACCTTACTCGCCAGTAAGCGCCAACTAGTGAGTAGTAAAACGACAACCTTCATTGACTACCAGTGATCAGATCTGATGGGAAATTTTCGTCCCAACGGACCATTGAAAGTGGGACATTGTGGTCAGATGGTCTGTAAGGATCGTAACAAGCATAAATTCATTGTCTTTGCCTCACGGGAAAAAGTATGCGGTACCCTAGGTACTGGTATTTATTTTTGAGTAAGATTTTGTTTCTACGTTTTACGTTTAGTCTGCTACTTTTGTCCTTATATCTCTATATATGTATATAACTCAAAGGTGACTGACATAGTGATCTATCAACGCACAGCCCAAACCACAGGACGGATCGGGCTGAAATTTAGCATGCAGGTAGACGTTATGACATAGGCATCCGCTAAGAAAGGATTAACGCGAGCGAAACCGCGAGCAAAAGCTAGTGTTTTATATAGCGTAAGTGAACATAAAGAAAGGAGTTTTGGAAACTACACCCAGGAATAGAAATAGATGAAAAATCTAAATTCACGCGGGTGAAGCCGAGGTCAAAAGCTTGTAATTATAGCGGTCGCAAATTTATCAGCTTTTTCTTCAATTAAAAGGAAAAATAAAAACAGCAAGCGAATTGGGTGCAATCTCACCTATACTAAAAAAATACACTGCGCGAAGTGAAGCGACACTTAAGCATGTGTGCCTATACCAAATCTTAAATAATATTATAAATGCGACAGTGAGTTTGTTTGTTTATTTGTTTGTTTGTTACCTCTTCACTAGATAAAGATCTAGTGACCCAATCTTCCTGAAATTTCGCATACACATAGTTAGAAGTATGGAGAAGGAAACCTTTCATCCCGGGAAAAAGCACTGTTCCCGTAGGAAATTCACGCGGGGAAGCCGCGGGCGAAAGCTAGTACTATATAAACTCTAGCTAAATAGTATTTGCCTAATACCTAATATCGTCCTACGAACTGAAACCTTATTATATTTTACAGAACGCCATCTACACGCCGACAAATGAATTTCTACGCACGTTATGTAAGCAATATCTCTCGGTAGGTAAACACCGTTTTTAGGTTGTTTCGTCCTTTTACGCAAACTACCGAGGAGAGGTGTTTAGAGAATTGTTGCCTTCGTATCGTTTTCATATTGTTTTAATGTCTTATTCATAAAAACTTACTAACGCCCGGTTTCCGAAAAGCATGTCAAGTATTGAATTTGGTAACAGAGTGTCATATTTAACAATCTGCTAAACAACTTTGGGTTTCTGAAAAGCTATTCACCGTAAAATTATCTAATCGACTGTTTGACTTTTTTCATTCACTCATTCATGTTTTTTTCTATCCAAAGAGTTTTTAAATACTCCTTGTAACATCCAACGCTCTAGTTTTGTCTCTTCCGTTGACAACATGTGCCAAATTCGACTTTTGTCACTTTATATGATGGCCTCCGTGGCGCAGTGGGAAAAACCTTGCCTCTGAAACGCGGGGTTCGGGTTCGAGCCCCGGTCATGTTTGTGTTTTTTTATTCTTTATTTTTTTGGGGCTTTTGTCGATGACATGTCAGTCCCATTGAACATGATTTGTCCATATTTTATTTATTATTTATATTTATTTATTATATAGATGCGCAAGTTTGAATAAAAGTTTGGAAGTTTTGACGCAATCACGCAAAATCTACTAGGCGAATGGATGAAATTTGGTACTCTACACGGGTAGAAAAATCTCGGGAATAGCATATAGGGTATTTTATCCCGAAATTCTCACGGGAGCGAAGCCACGAGCTGCGACGTACTACTGCGTACGAACGTTTTATGTTTTCTTTGAAAATTTCGCGCAGAAAATCGATAGATTTTACAAAATACTATGGTGACATTTATTGTGACACTTTGTTAATTGGTCGATTTTTGCGAATTATCTCTGAAGACTATAACATGCTGTCAACATGCGAAAAAGCTTTCCGGAAACCCAAAATTACCTTAATCGGCCATTAATTCGAGATTTGACATTTGGAACATCAAATCGATGACATACTGTCACTAGGCTTGTTCAGAAACCCAAACTGCTTTTAAATAGATATTACCAACTTTCTACGTCATTTTTTTCGTTGATTTGCGTTTCAGAAACCGGGGGTAAGCCTTATAGCATCCATTGACTAAAATGCATGTCAACGATCTCTCATAAACATATTTTAGACGTAAGTACAATAACTATTGGTCATTTATACCACAGAATATCGTAAAGAATGCAAATCTGGCACTGACCTGATCTCGTCTCCTGAAGCTGCAGTTTCATGAAAAACAAATGTACACAATCACAATCACTCACACTAATTTACAACTAAAAGGCGCGCACTAATTCTGAGATCCCGAATCCGGTTAACCGGTACATACAACTAATAGTTAACTATAGTCTTTAATGTCCACTTTCACCACAAAAATATAAAACATATAACACATGGATACAGGATAAAAAATAAAATAAAAATGCGGATAACGCGACGCGATCCGTCATTAGTAGATGACCACCGACAAATAGACCGATATTTGCCTTCGAGCAATGACTTCCGCGCGTCCGTGTTCTTTTTTCAAATTAGGACGCGTGCTGAGATAATGTTCTTTTTTTCTTTTTTTAATTCTTTTTACATAAAGATATCACAAATTGAGTTAGTGAGAATATGGCTGTTTGAAAAGTAAATCCCTTTGCGTGGAAGAAATCGAAAAAGCGAAGGAGTTGCATTTGAAATTTAGAACATAGGTATAATAAATGACGCTGGCGCTGACTGTTCCAGAAACTTTTTTAGAGAATTTGTAAAATGTTAAAATTCATCGTTCGTTAGAATAATAGTATTCGGGTACAACGTTTTAACTATGACTGATTGAATAGATTGGTATATCTACGCAGAGATTAAACTAACAACGTATTAGGATCTTAGTTTGTCTTTTAGGTAGCGAAATTAAGAAAGACATTTTCGAAATTCCAACCCTATAGGGATGTGACTTCTGAAAAATAAATCAACACCTATATGAAATAATCTTTTATTTTATTATCATGTAATATTTTAGTTTAATCATAAATTAATGTACAAAATGTAAAATTTAATTATTTCTATGAATACAAATTCGCTTATCTCATTAAAATCCGGTACTTATAGAGGGAAATTGAATTGAACGATTTAAAAGGAAAATGTATTTGCACATTTTAAGCCGATTTACTATGTTTTATTACTAGTGAAAATGTATTTTCTGGTTCATTAAATTAATTTTAAAGCTATTTAATTGATTGATTTAATTAATAAAATAAATGGTTAATACTCAACGGCCCACACTAATTATTATTAAGCTTGTGTCGTGGGTCCGATTGAAATAACACATTAACGAACACAACACATAGAAAACCGCAAACAAATATTTGAGAAAAAATAAAACCGCATTTTTTTAATTTTCTTTCTTTGTAGCTAAGAATAAACCAAAAAAAAATCCTAGCCCGTATGCCATACCTCTTATCAGCCTCTACGCTCCGGTGAGCACTTGTGATGACGTCATAATCGTGACGTCATGCCGTGACACGTGTCCATACAACTCAACTTTATCGCGTTATGGGCGTTTTCGGTGAAACATTCACCGCTTTGATAGACTATGATGGGGCGAATTTGTTGCCATTATTTAGAGGGTCACAGATTTCGAGATTGTAGTACTGGTCATTGAGTTTTTTATTTAGCCAATAAGTCCCACTGCTTTGCAAAGGCTCTCCCCTTGCATTGCACAGCATTGATCTGAGCTGTGATCTGATGATGGCTATCCAGAGATAGAATGGAGGACATTCAGATCGCTATACACACCCAACTGATCAGCATTCTAAGAGCTGTTTGGATATGTTTAAAAAAATCGCGAAAATAGCATTAAAATATATGGAAATCCTGAAACTCAGAAAACTGAGCGGGGTAGCTCTTAGAATGCTGATTTGATCAGTTGGGTGTGTATAGCGATCTGGATGTCCTTCACTCTATTCCTGAATAGCCATCATCAGATCACAGCTCAGATCAATCCTGGCGTTGAACCAAAGCTTCAAAGTAACCTCGTTTGTATGAAAATCGACTGGTGTCCCTAATTAGATGGCCACCACTGTATATATACGCCCGCGAGTGGGCTTAACGCTGCCCAGACAAGCTCACTAGTCCTTGATATCATAGGTCATTGTTGTCATACATTGTTTTGCTAGAGTACCTACCTTCAAACTTAAAATACGCAACTCGAGAGTTTCATTTAGATACCGATGCTAGGACACCCAGGCTCCAACAATAGGCAATGTTTAATTTTTTTTTAAAACGCTTGATTATTTTTTTGGTAGTAGGAATAACATTCCTGATCAGCCTGTAAAAATCTTAGATTTTTTTGTTCTACCAATTAATTATATAAAAAATATTGTTTTTTATTATCTCAAAAATGGTGGAGCTACAGCTGTGAATGATATTTCCTATGGCGTGTAATATTTAAAAAAACCGGCCAAGAGCGCAGTATGCAAATTTCTATATTATTGCCATTGAATTATTATTACTAAAAAAACTAGTTTCACTCTTCCTATAACCTACCACCGTTTATATATTTATTTATATAAACCAGATCCCCATCTGGCAAAATTGGTTTTTGGTGTCCATGGGGAAATATTGTATGCATGTTTTGGCCACGGCGGTTGGGTCTGTATTAATATGGTGTAGCATAGAGTTTCGGCGTAAATGTTGGAGATGAGGATCTTGTTTCGTTTTGGGTCGAATTGTTCTAAAACCCCTTATTAAAATAAACAATACGCAACAGCCCAGAGAAAGCGCTGAGCTTGTTTTTTCACAAACAAAAACGTGCATATGATTCTTAAAATTCATAGACAAACGTGTAAAAATACCTACATTTTTTCCTTTATTTAATCATTGAAGGGCAAAGGCCGCTAAAACCCATATTGATACTCGTATTGCCAAATGTTTGTAGAACGTAGAGTTAACAAAAATCTACAAAATGCTATTAAAACTTCGTGACAAGCAGTTAGCAAAATTATGTCTTTAGTTGATGAAATGTGCTTTTTGTCCGACGGATTTTGGGCTTGCATGTGGCTATGTAGGGATGTCTTTTGTTAAACACTTGCTAAACATATTATTCCCCCAAAATGAAAAGGTACTTAAGTAGGTAATTGTCATTAAGGCTAATCTGTTGATTTTTTTTTTTGTATAAATGGTGCAATTATGAGTTTTTTTTATCTATCTAAGTATATTAGAAAATGTTAAGATAATGTGTTTAGCAACTGTTTGTCATAAAACCATTGAATTAATAAAAGACTGACAGATTTTTCAAATCTGTCCCATCTTGTTTGAACTTATTTTTTTAGCATGCAAATGTTTGTATTTTAAAAGTAATAACATAAGTGATCGGATGGCGCGTGGCCAGGAAACTTTTATAAGCTTTTACACCGGAAACTTGTTAAAGCTCGTCTCTTCTGCAAAAGTTATTTTTTTACTTTGGCATTATCTACTTAGTATCTATTCAATCTGTTTACAAAATAAATAAGGTTGCCAGAGAGAGATTGTGTTTACCTACTAGGTACCGATTTTTTTTAAATCTTCATATCAATAAATGTATTAAATAAAATATAGTATTATTTGATTGTACGAGAAAGCATTACAGTTTTTAGGGGTAACCTAGGCTATCCAGATGTTGTAATTTTTTTTTTATTTTAAGTACCTATTTTATTTCGAAATATTAAAATTAAATTTTGGATGCCGTTTTTCTCTACTAAGCCTTTTATAACTTTCATCTTATATTAATTTGACAAAAACTGACATGAAAAATAGACATTACAATATTTTATAAACGGGATATTTCCAGCGCATTTTTGCCGCCTTTGCAGACTTCTACTTAAAATGGCTTCTCCTTCAAACCGACTTCGCCTACTAATCTGACAGCTAGCAAAGTCAGCACAAATCGGTCATAAATAATTTTTATGGCACAACATTCAGTTTACAAAAATCGCCAACGCTTATGTTTTGAGGCGTTTGCATAGACCCATAGTTTTAAAACTTTCGTAACACTATGAAACTCGAGTTTGAGCTAATTGTTGCGACAAAACATACATTAACCGCTCTAAACCGGTTAAAACTGGTTTTTGGGAGTGACGTTTAGCTTTATTTATGGTAGATTATTCTGACATTATCCTGAAATGTTGTGTTTCCTCTCAACTTTTAGTTGGTGAAGTCGTTAATTTGTTTACGCAACCTAGTAGAAAAAGATGAGAATTCGTAGATAATTTAGCAAATTTTATTTAAACTCTCTTGGTAAGGATCCTAATTTCTATTTGAAACTTAAGGAAATAATTTCCTTTAATCAAATCATGCAGTTTGTATTGTATGTCATGGTGACAGGCATTCTCTTCCTAAAAGTCTGCAGATGGAATTTTTAGTTGTCTTTTTAGAGTTTTTTGACTTTGCCATACACTCCTCTTTGGACGGTCGTATTAAAATATGTTAGAAATTTTTTGACCATCCTAACTAATATTATAAAATGTGAAAATTAGTTTGTTTGTTTGTTTATTTGTTTGTTTGTTACCTCTTCATACTTTATCTACTGAATCAATCTTCCTGAAATTTCGCATAAGTAGGAACACATAGTTAGAAGTACTGAGAAGGACATAGGGTTCATGCTAGGAAAAAGCACTGTTCCAGTGGGAAATTTACGCCAGCGAAGCCGTGGGCAGAAGCTAGTTACAAATAAAGAACAAAATACCAAGCCAGATTTTTATAAGAATATATTTCGCGAAGGTTTACATTGGCAGTGATTGTACAAGCGGTAAATATTCCGGCCGCTTGTACCGCGCCTCGCGTCTTTTGCAGACGCCCACATTTGCATCTCAAAGCTGCTGTTTATCTGCTTATCTGCTGTTGCTAGCTGGTTTACTCTATGACCAGATTAAAAAGAAAAATAATTACTTTTTCCATGCAAAGTTTCCATGAAAATCTATAAATTTTGAGGGTCTACGCACGCGCGCTATGATGGTAACCTGATTATGGCTTGTGCGATCTATGATTTTTTACCAAGTTTTTTTTTCTAGGTCCTATATGTATAGTTCTTGGTTTTATTTTTAACCCTGTCCTTTTGCTATAAGATCATAAAGTTACTACATACTAATGTGTAAAATTGGATTAGAAAGCAATGAAATATATTTTTTAATTGTTTATTTTTATTTCTTTCTGGTACTTACAATGCAAAAATTTGAATGAGTTTAGTCTTTGACTTTCTACGCAATGAAAAAAAACAAATCCGATTTTGACGAAAAAATATTATTATTTTGAATACAATACCTCTTCGAGTCACTTCCGCGCGCGGATAGGAGTACGTGTTGCTCTATGACAATGCCTACTAGTTGAAAAGGAAAAAATATTTTTTAAAGGCGCTCTTATAAATAAAACACACAGACAGTTTTTATAAATATAAATATATATACATATATAGCGCTTGATTATATCGCCGTCGCCGTATATATATATATAATAACTAGCTGTTGCCCGCGGATTCGCCCGCGTGAGTTTAGCTAAGATGAAAAATCTTTTTGTGTTCCAACTTGTAGTTCAACAGAAAATGCTCGTCAGGTTGAACGATTTTCATTAAGACGCCATTTCCATATAATCTTATAGCGTAGCTGAACTCTTGGAGATCTTCATCAGATGTTCCAGATCGTCAATTTTTATACATCAGCAGAAAATGCTCATCAGGTTGAACGACTTTTGCTAAGGAGCCATTTCCATATATGTTATAGTGTAGTTGGTCTCTTGGAGTTCTTCATCAGATGTTTCTGATCTTCGATTTTTATACGTCAACAGAAAATGCTCGTCAGATTGATAAACTTTTGCAAAGGTACCATTTCCATATTTCTTATAGTTTAGTTGTTCTGTTATGGTTCTTCATCAGGTGTTCCAGTTTTCAAAATCAATTATAGCCTATATGTTGCCCAGACTTAATAGCTATACAACAAAAAAAGTTTCATTCAAATCCGTCCAGTAGTTTTTGCGTGAAACGCGTACATACATACAGACAGACAGACAGACAGACAGACAAGAAATTCTAAAAATTTTTTTTTGTTTTCTATTATTATTTTTAAGTGTCCCTCTATCCATTTCAGTCAAAAATACTAAATGTACAGACAAAATATTTTTACTGTTTTATTATATGTAGGTATAGTCGGGGCTGTGAATTTTCAGTTATATGGAGGTGGTCACATTAAATCCTACGATGGTGATTTTTATAAACTACATAGATTATGATTGTTTGTAATATATTGGGTAAAACTAAACGCAGGCGTTTCGCATTGCTGCCGCCAGAGGGCGTTCGGGGTTTTCACACTGCTAGCGTGGATGGCGTCGCGTGTGGTGTCCGCCATTGCATTGCCCTATGCGATATCGGTTTGATTTTTAATACGCGAGAGGTTCCGCGTTCTTTGATTACTAATTAGCTTGAGTTGTGTTTGTGAATTTCCTGTTTGTTAAATAACTATTGAACTTTGTGTTTGTGTACCCGTCATGGTGACTTTTTCTTGTGAGAGGTAAAACGTGGCTGGCTGTTCACATCTGGCTGTTCCCGAGTGAAACTACGGGAAGAAATCTATTTAGTTGTTATGGGGAATTGAGATCTCAAGGGTTAGGTAGGGTAATTAGGAATTCCCCCTTCCCGAAGACACTCAAGTTTGGATCCGAAGAGAAAGAAGATTTAGTTTGGTAAGTGTTCCATTCTAGTTAATTTATAGGTTAGGTTATCATATAGGGCCCTGTAGCTCCCTTCATAAGCTACGGTGGTAGCAGACTGCGTATAGCTTAAGTTAGATTCTAGTCGGACAAGCGTGGTGTCGCGTGGAGATTTTTTCCCGGTACTTAATTTTACCGGTAGATTTTTTCCCGGTAAAGTTCCGGTACAGAATTATTCCCGCCGCTTCGTTTGTCCGGATTCGCTCTGCGCACATTTTCTGGCAGCAGAGCGTAGTTGCTCTGCACATTTTCTGGTAGCAGAGCGTAGTTTATCTACCCTCTATTTGTTCGTTTGTAAAAAATAATTAATTGTTTGTAAAAATTATTAGATTTTTCTTAGTTTGTTTGTATAAGAATATTTGTAACCTTTTTTGTATTTGTTTGCGGTTTGTACCGTGCGTTCCGGGTTTGTGCCATTCTCATACCTACCGCGGTTCTTCGTGTAGTTGCTTGATTTTGTTGTTTTTTATTTAACTTTTGTTATTTTTTGTTTGTGACTTGACGCGATGGCGAAGGCCTCCAATGCTAGGGCGACACTCGCCAACGAATTGAGATGGTTTGTGACGGCCGGAGGACTCCTGTCCCGGAAGGACAGGGAGGGCGCCATACTGCTAAGAGCGGATCACCTCCACTCACGATTGATTAGCGCGGAAGCGGCCATGGCGGCGCTTACCGAAGCCGATCTTACCCCGGAGGCCTACGCAGGTCACATGGCGGACATGGACCAGATCCTGAGTCTGCACGATGATATCGCGGAGGCGGTGACCGCAATAAGGGCGAGACAGGCTGGCGGACCAGCCCCTCGCACACCTGTTAGACAGGAAGGACCAGCGGTTACTGGTCGGCTCCCCACCCTTCAGCTGTCCCACTTTGGGGGTAGGATGGAGGAGTGGGTAGCATATAAAAATATGTTTGAGGCCCTGGTCGTAGCACGACAGGATTTGTCGAAGGCCCAGAAGATGGCCTACCTCCTCTCCACTCTTGAGGATGAAGCGCGGTCGCTCATCCAGCACCTCCGGGTGGAGGACGACCAGTACGATACGGCTTGGGAGTTATTGAACTCCCGCTACCAAAACTTACGTTTGTTAGCGGATGCGCACGCCGCACAGTTGATGGCCCTGCCCAAGGTGGCCAACAGGGCGCAGTTGCGCCTGCAGTTGCTCACGCCCGTTACAGTGGCCTGTAACGCGCTCCGCACACTGGGGCTGCCGGTGGACCAATGGTCTTTTTTGTTGGTGCACATTGTATTGGGCAAATTGCCCAATGACATCCGCTCGCGGTTTGAGCGCGAAAATGCGGAGCGGGATAGCACCACCCTACCAACATTCACTGACTTGGTGAAGTTTTTGGAGTTTGAGGCACGGGCCGCTGAGAATACCATGACGGACTCAGCGCCATCCAGAGCGCCTGAACGTAGGCCCTTGGAACCCTCATGGCGAGGGAAGCCCCCACAGGGACGGCAACCGCCACCGCGTGGAGCTGGTGTGCGGGTTGCACACACGGCAGCAGTCGCGGGGGACGCGGACTGCCTGCAATGTGGCCGGATGGGCCACAGCCTGCTGCACATCGCAGGGACTGGCAGAGACTGCCAGTACAAGATAGGCGCCGCATGGCAAAGCGGCATGAACTTTGCTTTTATTGTTTGGGCGGTCACTATGCACGTGACTGTCCCAGTGCCATACCATGCAGTGCATGCCGTGGGCTGCACCACGTGATGCTCTGCATGAACCGGAACGGGGATGGCCCCCGGTTCTTGAGGCAGGGGTCCCCTATGGGCGGGGGCGCTCCTGCGCGAAGCCCTCCACCATCGGACGGAGGACGCGGCTTCGCTCGTCGCACCCCCTCTCGGGAGGGGGGTCGCGTACCGGCGCGGGTCTTGGCGGACCGGGACCACGCGCCCCAAGGTCATGGCCAGTATGTAGCTGGCCAGGCCCCGGATAGGGCACCCATGGGCGGGGGCCCTAGATCGGACGTGAGAGTGGGGACACCCCCCTCCACGCGGGTTACCAATGCCCAACACATGCAGCCGCAGCGGTTTTCTCCGCCGCTGCACGAGTACCCACGGCTGGAGTACCACCCGCCGTACCATATGTATGGCCGGGCCGCGGGTTATGCCCCCCTCAGATGGGGATGTGCACTCGCCCGCCATATTATCCGGGTCAGTGGCGCGCCCCTGGTTTGGAGAGAGTGGGGAGCCCGTAACTAGCTTGCTCCTTGCTGGGACAGAGCCGCGGACGGTTCTGCTCCCTACCGCGGTGGTCCGCGTATGGGGTCGTGGGGAAGCCATTAATTTGAGAGCTCTGTTGGACTCAGGGGCTCAAAGCAGTTTGGTTACCACTCGAGTGGCACGCCAGTTAGGTTTAGTCGTGGAAGACTCGCCTGTGCCACTTCTTGGAGTTGGTGGCATACAAGTGAAGTGTCTGACGGGCCAGACACTTGTCACCTTTTCTTCGCTGAAGTCCCCCACAATGAGGATCACGACTTCGGCTATGGTAATGGATACCATTGCGGGTTGGCACCCCTCGACAGACATACCGCCGGGTGTGTTGTCTTTGGTTTCGGGTCTGGATTTGGCCGACCCCTTTGTCTTTCATCCCGGCCCAGTGGACTTGCTCCTGGGCTCGGACGTATTGGGTTGGATTTTGTTGGGTACACAGAAGGCTCTGGGTTCGTCTTCACTGATGGCAGTGTCTACGATTTTTGGTTTTGCCCTGATGGGCCCTGTGTTTGATAATGGCACCGCGGAGGAGCCACCGGTTGTCGCATCTGCGTCCTTGGCCAAGACCATGCAAAGGTTTTGGGAGGTGGAGGAGCCACCTATGAGTTCCAGGATGGATCCGGAACACGCTGAGTGCGAAGCCCTTTTTCGATCAACCACGGAGAGGTTGCCCTCCGGTCGGTTTGTAACTAGGTTACCTTTTGTTGCCTCTCGTCCTAGCCTAGGGCAAAGTAGGGCGCTTGCGGAGAAACGACTGCTGTCCATGGAGCGACGCATGCAGCGTGACCACGTACTTCGCGATAAATATATTGAATTTATGCGCGAGTACGAGGATTTGGGTCACATGTCTCCGGCTCGAGTTGATTGGAGCTCAACTGAGCATTATTTTTTGCCCCACCACGCGGTGGTGAAGGCCTCAACAGGCAAATTGAGGACCGTCTTCGATGGGTCCGCACCCACTTCGAACGGAGTTTCGTTGAATCTATGTTTGCATTCAGGTCCCAAATTGCATAGGGACATAATTGACATCATCTTGAACTTTAGAAGACATCAAGTGGTTTTTGGTGCGGACATCCGGATGATGTTCCGCCAGACAGTCATACATCCTGAGGACAGGCGATTCCAGTTGATACTCTGGCGTGAGCGCCCTGAGGATCCTGTGACGGTGTATGAACTCAACACAAACACGTATGGTTTGAAATCTAGTCCCTATATCGCCATCAGATCATTGCTTGAATTGGCAGAGCGGGAACGGATCCGCTTTCCCCGTGGGGCTTCCGTGCTGTCACGTGACTTGTATGTTGATGACGTGTGCACCGGAGCCCAAAGTATTGAGGAGGCCCTCCTACTGCGGGATGAATTGATCGAAATATTGAAGACAGGTGGCTACGAGCTACGTAAGTGGTTGTCTAATGAGCCTAAAGTTCTAGAAGGGATCCCGGAGGATCACCAACAGAACCCTCACCTGTTTGAGGATGTGGATGATCCCAACAGGATAGCGGTGCTGGGCATGCAGTACCAGCCGCTAACCGATATTTTCACATTCCAAGTGGACTTGGAAATACCAAAGGTCTGGACTAAGAGAACGGTGTTGTCCGTAATAGCCCGTATGTTTGACCCAAGCGGTTGGATCAGTCCAGTGATATTCTCTGCAAAGTGTCTTCTGCAGAGACTTTGGACTTTGGGCGTCTCGTGGGACGAGCCGCTGTTTGGCTCTCCATTGGATGATTGGCTCGAGTTGTTTTCATCGATTAAGGAAGTCAATCGGATTGCCTTGCCTCGTCGAATATTGCCACCCGGGAAATATCGAGCCAGCCTGCATGGCTTTTGTGACGCGTCGGAGCGAGGCTACGCCGCGTCAGTCTATATGCGGACAGTTGACGCCGATGGCCGGGTCAATGTCTCGCTTTTGTTAGGGAAGAGCAAGGTCGCCCCCATCAGGACTAGGCTGACTATTCCCAAGCTTGAGTTGAGTGGAGCTCACCTTCTCTCTAAATTGTTGCATCACGTTGCATGTGAGCTGGCGGCCACGGTCGAGATACGAGACATCTTCGCCTGGTCGGATAGCCAGGTCGCGCTTGCATGGTTGCGCGCGGCCCCACATACCTTGGAGGTTTTTGTGGGAAATCGGGTTTCCCAAATCCAGAATATCGGAATTGATATAACATGGAGACATGTGCCGGGAGAGCTTAACCCAGCGGACTGTGCTTCCCGAGGTTGTACGGCACCAGAATTGGTGTCACACCCGCTCTGGTGGGGTCCAGAGTGGCTGATGGGATCAGAAACTTCTTGGCCTGTCTGTCAGACAGATGTTACTTCTTTGAGTTTGACTGGGCTCCGTGTACATGCTGTAGTCGCTGAGACGACGTCGGAGCCGGATTGGCTACTTGCTCGGTATAGCAGCTTGGATAAGCTTCTGGGTGTTACCAGTTGGATTAAGCGTTTCATACATAATTGTAGAAACCCACAGGCAAAGCGGTTGGAGCCGATTGCAGGTGCAGAAGAGCGCCGGAGCGCATTGTTGCATTGGGTCCGTGTCGTGCAGACCGGACGGTTTGAGTCAGAGCTTCAGATTTTGCGCGACGGACGCGCTAAGTTGAAGGGCGCGGTCGCTCGTTTGAACCCGTACATCGACTCGGATGGGCTTCTTCGGGTTGGAGGCAGGCTCCGGAAGGCGGATCTTCCATATGAGACTCGCCATCCTCTGTTGTTGCCCAAGGGCGGACCCTTGGTGCAGCTTTTGGTGTCTGATCGACACATTCGTAACGCCCATGCTGGGTGCAATGCTTTGTTGGCTATTTTTGCAACGCGAGTTTTGGATTTTGTCTGCCCGAAGAGCAATCCGTAGTGTCCTGTTTCGATGTATTGCATGTTATAGGTTGAAGGCATCCACGATGCAACCACAGATGGGTGATTTGCCCGCTGATCGAATCCGACCGTCGAGGCCGTTTGACGGCGTTGGAACCGATTTTGCCGGTCCCTTTTCGATCAAGGCTTCTCCCTTTCGTAATGCCCGTATTGTGAAGGGCTATTTGTGTGTATTTGTTTGTTTGGCCACCAAGGCTGTCCATTTGGAGGTGGTATCGGCTCTGACTACGGAGGCCTTCGTCGCCGCGTTGGATCGCTTTGTTTCGCGTCGAGGTCTACCTTCCCTTATTAGGTCTGATAATGGCACAAACTATAAGGGAACTGTAAATTATCTTAAGGATGTTTCTGTGTTTATTGATAAAAATTGTACTAGTTTAAGTCAAATTGCTGCCCAAAGGGGAATAACCTGGAAGTTTAGTCCCCCAAGTTGCCCCCATTGGGGAGGGATTTTTGAAGCGGCTGTGAAATCCGCAAAGACCCACCTCCGCAGCATTATCGGAGAAACGGCTCTAACTTTTGAAGAGCTGGCCACAGTGTTTTGTAAAGTTGAGGCGGTCCTCAACTCTCGTCCTCTCTGTCCGCTATCTCCAGATCCAAATGACTTGGAAGCTCTCACCCCTGGTCATTTTTTGGTGGGGAGGGCCGTTGAATGCCCTGCCCGAATACCCGTGGAATGATGAACTCGTATATCGGTTGTCGCGTTTTCAAATGTTGCAGCAAATGAGCCAGGACTTTTGGCGTCGCTGGTCGCTTGAATATTTGCATTTGCTGCAGCAAAGAGTGAAGTGGACAGACAGGACTGAGCCTCCCAGGGAGGGGTGATTTAGTATTGTTAAAAGAGGCAAATTTGCCCTCATTGCTTTGGCGACGAGCTCGCATATTACGTTTGATTCTTGGCGGAGATGGCACTCCGCGTGTGGCTGAGGTGTTGGTCGACGGTTCGATTTTAAGGAGAGGTGTGACCTCTCTCGCCCGCCTTCCCGTAGAGTAAGCTAGCGGTCTGCTTCTCAGACCGGGACGGGGGGATGTTTGTAATATATTGGGTAAAACCAAACGCAGGCGTTTCGCATTGCTGCCGCCAGAGGGCGTTCGGGGTTTTCACACTGCTAGCGTGGATGGCGTCGCGTGTGGTGTCTGCCATTGCATTGCCCTATGCGATATCGGTTTGATTTTTAATACGCGAGAGGTTCCGCGTTCTTTGATTACTAATTAGCTTGAGTTGTGTTTGTGAATTTCCTGTTTGTTAAATAACTATTGAACTTTGTGTTTGTGTACCCGTCATGGTGACTTTTTCTTGTGAGAGGTAAAACGTGGCTGGCTGTTCACATCTGGCTGTTCCCGAGTGAAACTACGGGAAGAAATCTATTTAGTTGTTATGGGGAATTGAGATCTCAAGGGTTAGGTAGGGTAATTAGGAATTCCCCCTTCCCGAAGACACTCAAGTTTGGATCCGAAGAGAAAGAAGATTTAGTTTGGTAAGTGTTCCATTCTAGTTAATTTATAGGTTAGGTTATCATATAGGGCCCTGTAGCTCCCTTCATAAGCTACGGTGGTAGCAGACTGCGTATAGCTTAAGTTAGATTCTAGTCGGACAAGCGTGGTGTCGCGTGGAGATTTTTTCCCGGTACTTAATTTTACCGGTAGATTTTTTCCCGGTAAAGTTCCGGTACAGAATTCTTCCCGCCGCTTCGTTTGTCCGGATTCGCTCTGCGCACATTTTCTGGCAGCAGAGCGTAGTTGCTCTGCACAATGATATTACAACTGCAAATTTAAGTGCAAAAAAAAATCACCACCGCCGTTTTTTTTTAAACGTTATTATAAGACTCATATTGTTATAACTCTCAAACAAAAAATCCTACCAGGGTGATTTTTTGTTACATGTTTCCTTACGAATAATAAAAGCTTGATTTAAAAAATCACCAATAAATAACAATCCGAAATGGATTTTTTAATGAGTTGTAATTTTTCAACCGACTTCCCAAAAAAGGAGGAGGTTATATGTTTCGATGTATGTATGTTTTTTTTTTATGTATGTTCGCCGATTTCTCCGCCTATAGTGGACTGATTTCCGAAATTGTTTTTTTATTCGTAATGGTATATTCCCAAGTTGGTCCCATTTTAACCACGTTAGAATCTGTTCGGTAATTTTAAAGATACCTAACAAAATATAAAAATACCAACATTGCATTATAGAGCAAAAGTCCACGACAGCATGCCCTTCCTTATTTTATTAAAACTCAAGATTTTCTGTGTATGTTCCCAACATATAAATAGCGATTAGCAACTATAAAAGTTGGATCATGATTACTTAGGCAGATTATTTGTAGCAATAACATTTAAAGTGGTAACTTAATTTCCTCAAAGTAAAGTTTTTTTAAAGATTTTATTCCTATATGAAATCACGCCATCCATTACTAGGGCAATTGGTGCAGTTATAAACACCTGCTAGACATTGTAACTTTACTAAATTAAGTTATATTTGTTTTATTATAAAAGCTGAATTTAATATTACTTTGGGAGGCCCCAAGGGTGCTTTTTATACCTATAAAAATCATCCTTGCTATCCATATTACCTGCATAAGCAACTAAGATCCAAACTTCATACCTAGTCGCTTATATTTTTTATCCATATATACCACGCAGAGAAACATTCAGTATTTTTAAAATAAGGAAGGTTTGGTCGTCACGGGCTCTCGGTCTATTTATGTGCCAAAAATAATAGACAATTTGACATGTTTTGACGTTTCAAATCAAACTGACATTAAAAGTTTCGAATTCTTATATTTTCGGCCAGCAGTGAAAAAGTTTTTATTAAAGAAAATAGGTGTAGAAGCACTAAAAATGATAAAATAAAAATTTTTTTCCAAAAAAAATGAACCGACTTCCATCATAAAACTTAAAATCATGAAATAACAATAAAGAAAAATGTATTAGCATGCTACCTACTGAATGAGGTGAAGTCGGTGCCAAATTGAATATTAAATAATCTAAATTAACATTAGAATCATGTATATATTATATAAAATGCCTAGCTAAACAATTACATAACACCCTTACTCCTGCACTTGGCACCGACTTCACCTCATTCAGTAGGTAGCATGCTAATACATTTTTCTTTATTGTTATTTCATGATTTTAAGTTTTATGATGGAAGTCGGTTCATTTTTTTTGGAAAAAAGTTTTATATACTTTAAAAACATCCTGTACAAAAACAAAAAAATCCAGCAATGGTGACTTTTATATATTATTCGTATACTATTGTAATGAACCATATCCTCAATTTTTATAAGGGTGACTACAACAGTTTTTTTTTATTAACTTTTAATTTTTTTTTTTAATTCTACAGTCGAGAAAATTGTATATTCGTACGTAATGTGAATTATTCAATCTTAATTTTAAAAAACGACTCATGTTTATGAACCCGATTTCCTGTAATTAAATAAAAACCATATTGACATTTATAACGTTAAAAATACATTTTATGACTAGAAAGCCTTATTATAAACCGGCCAACTTTTATTTACAGGTAAATGAAGTCTTATTAATTAATTGTGAACAGTAATCTCTATTGTAAACTTTTTTGTTTACGAGCAATTCAGTATAGTTTATTTACCCCTCCCATTTCATATCGGATCATCAAAATTCTTTTTTTTATATAAGGATGTCTAAAAACATCAAAATAATGTTAAGTATAAGAATCATGGTTGTAGGAATTTGTCGGTAAAAAAAATTTAAATGCCCCGCCTAGTATAGATACGGCGATATAATCAAGCGCTTTTGCCACTTCTGTGGAATTTTTGATTAATAATAATAGAGAATCAGTTACATCAACTAAAACATAACCCAGTAGGCTAAAAAAAAAGAAGAATACGCTTGGATCCATCGTATTTTACCTAAAAAAATGGTATCAATATTTACGAATACTTTACTACCTAAGGCTTTGATCAGTTTTTAGTATATCAGCACAAAAGTAGCGTTTCCTCGTAATATTAGCATACGAGTCCATTCCGCTCAGTCTTTTTTATAGTCTCGACTCCAGCGCCTCGCATGGAAATAGTATTAAATTTTTGCTGACTAAAAGGAAAAAGTGAAGTGTATGTTTTATATTGAATCGATGGTGTGGTGGTTTAGTTGTTAAGGTCGTATGGCATGCATGTGTCCCGAGTCGCTTTTCATACCTAATATATATCTAAATTCTTAACCCATTGAGCTGCGTTCGCATCCGGATAGAACATGTGGAGTTGCCAGCATATTGTGTTCACCTATGGCCGAAAGGTTCCAGGTTCTAGTCGTGTCTTATGAGTTTGTATATTAATACAAATCAGACTTATGTATGTGTATAGTAGTTATAACAACCTGTATTTTCATGTCAATAGAGACGTTCAAAAGAAAACACATTTTACATTGCAAGTGGTTGAGGCCTTCTAGTAAGTATAACAATACTCGTGTAAGAAGACCTCGCTCTTCCATTACATATTATATATTTCATGTATTTTACCGATACTTTTATGTATTAATTATAATCTAAATAAAAGAAACAAAAGATCTTTGTGTGTGTATAGTATTACGTACTGAGTTACTCTAAGCGAATAAAGAGGTTCTCAACCTCATCATATGTAAGTGTCTTGAGCCAGTCTGTTACTATGATTTTACACTCGTGTCACACTCGTGTATTGTAAACCTAGAGCATAGTTTAGAGTAAATTAAAAGTGTTTTATTAATCCATACTAATATTATAAATGCGAATGTTTGGATGTGAGTTTGTGAGTTTGTGAATTTGTGAGTTTGTGAGTTTGTGAGGATGTTTGTTACTCAATCACGCAAAATCTACTGGACGGATTTCGATGAAATTTGGTACAGAGGTAGATAATGACCTGGAATAGCACATAGGCTACTTTTTATCCCGGGAAAAAGCACTGTTCCCGTGGGAAATTCACGCGGGCGAAGCCGCGGGCAAAAGCTAGTAATTTTATAAAGGTGAGTACCTCGTGAATTATATTGTCGTCTAGCTGTCTTTAGTCAGTAGTATAAAGGGTAAGGCTCCAGACGAGTTACGTCAATTCTGTTGTAGTTCAATAGCGAGATAGGCTTAGATGCCCTCCTTGCCCTACTACTACACCAAAAAAATAATAATTTATTAGCTACAGATTATTGGGAAACTGCCTGAGACAATAAATACAATATTATGTTTGTATTCATCTAATTTGATCTTAACCTTCGATAACAACAATATCATAACATAACGTAATTTCGATTCACTTTATAAATTAATTTTATTCCGCTGAGACCAGTAATGACATAAATGGATTATATAATCATAAATCCAATAACAATTACACCATAAAACGGTCAAGCTGTTCAAAATCAACTTGTGTTTCATCAATATTATCATTTTCATCGTTAACAGAATCTCATTTTGTAAATATATCAAAATCACAAACATTTAGAACATGCATACCACTAAAAATACCATAAGTTCTTTTAAAAAGTTGATAATTTTAGAAAATTTATTCTTCGTCAATAGATCTTATCTCATCAGTAGTTCCAAGAACCGACATTTTTGTAACTTCATTTTCTTTTTCGTGATATTTATACTCATTGCGACAATCACATATGAATTTTACTTAAACACCCAACAAAGTATCAGTGTACTATCTATACAAATAGTCGTTACTTTCGAAGTTGTATACTTATCTGTAGCAGCAAGAAGCAAAAACTCCTTAAATTCTGTAACCAGATTAGATGATAAATGTGGTATTGATAATGGATATTTAAAAAGTATCGAAGCTTCTGTTTCCAAAACTGTTTTTATATGCATTGTGTCATCAATTTTGGATGTAGCAGGAGCTATGTCTATTGTATCTAAAGCTAGTGCCATTATAGTTTTGTGCATAGCAACAGCTGCACATGATGCAGAAATGGCTTTCTACAGCATATTGTATGAAGGGATTAATCTGAGATTGTCAGTTATTGACAAGCTGCCAATCTTTACAGGATGGAAGGTCTATAGGCATGTCCTGATTACTGCTTTGAATTTGAGCGAAGAGTTTACAGCAACGGTAAGATGTGAAAAAAAAAAATAATTAACATATTTGTGAGGAATGAATCATCCAAGAATCATCATTAGAATTTTGGTACTCGTATTGGATAAAACCCTATAATAACTCCAGTATTATTTTTTAATTTTAGAGAATTTTGGGGTAAATAGAAATTTTTCATTTTGAATATTTCAGCTTTGTACTGAACAAATGGTTACAATGTACTTAAATTTCCTATTTTCAATTAATTTTATCTTCGTATTTCAGATATTGTTAATGTTAGCATCCACATTGCTAACTACAGTTGTTTACTCCGTGGTTTTGCTTGTGGCTGATCCGGAAATGGTAATATTTATACATTAATAATGATAAGATGCTTCTAATGAGATGGTAGATTTCAAGATACATTTTAATAACCTTCCAGATACCTCGCCTAGCTATCGTGTTGATATGGCGAGAGTTGAAGGCTCTATACTCTCTATGGGTGCTGTGCGCTACAGCAGCTGAGACCAAATCTATTTGCAACAACCTATCGTTCGTACTGGCGAGCAGGCTGGCACTTTATTCTAAAGGTAATATGGTTGATATTGCATAAGATATATCCGATTAGCTTGCGTCAGTTCACTCACGAGCTTTAACATTTATGCATTGTTACATTCTCTTTCCATGTAACTTTTTTCCATTATGTTTTTTACTTGCTCTCGACTGTACTAAGCTATTTATTACTTAGATGGTGATTTCATGGGAGATTTTTCGAGACCCAAATTAAAAAAAAAAAATAGTTCCAGATGGCTTCATAGATAGCGCTTAGTAAAAGGCGAGTCCATAGAAAAAGCAAAAATGCACCGGATTTTCTTTTTTAAAATAAAAGCTAATAAAAAACATCTAAAAAGTATCAATGTTGTGATTTGTGCAACTGTCAAACAGTTAGGTGATTTTTTTCTGTCTCTGGTCGACAATAAGAAGCGCACAATATAGTTACAGCCATTATTACGAATCGACTTTCAATAAAACGCCATCTGTTGACACTTTTTTATACTGTTTTTTTTTCTTAATTTAGCTAAATTACCTACTCACTTTTCTCGTCGTAGGTACCTACCTACGAAAATCTGATTAAAAATCCGATTCGATTTTCGAGTTAGTGACTCGTAAATCTCACCGCCAGCGTTCAACCAAGATAGATCTTTATAACATAGTGATATAATCAAAAGATTGAAAACTACTAATATTATAAATGCGAAAGTTTGGACGTGAGTTTGTGAAGATGTTTGTTACTCAATGACGCAAACTCTACGGGACGGATTTCGATGAATTTTGGTACACGGGTAGAAAAATACCGGGAATAGCACCGGATACTTTTGTCCCTAAATTTTCACGGGAGCGAAGCCCCGGGGCACTGCTAGTATGGATATAAAAAAAACATATTATAATTTTTGTTTGCAGTGGACAGAAAATTACTGACATTTTGATGTTAAGTCTAAAAATAATTAAGAAAAAATAACTTAAACCTGTGTAGACGTGATGTAGGCGTAGGTAAAAAACAATAATAGCAACGTTCTTTTATATATAAACATCTCATAAGGCGAATTAGATAATTGCTCAGTTATTTCTGGCCAATGGATTTATTTGTCTGGAAATTCGTTAGTTTTCGCATTATTTTTTAAGAAATTATACATAAATAGAACTAAATTAAACTATTTATATTAGTCGGTAAATTTGGGAATTCAAATTAAAAGAATTATTAGTTTAGCTTTTGTCCACAACTTCTAAGCGGAGGCGCATAAAAGTAACAATTCTTTCAGAAATACAAATTTGAAAACGCGCATTTAAACATGCAGACAAGAATCCTTAAATATCGTGTTGGCTTCTATTAGCCCTATTATCATTTACATCTCCGAAATAAAGATAAAGAACAGTTTTATTTCCAGATTTTAAAAGATTGTACAACATTTACCAAGTTTCAGGTCCCAAAACGTCTCAAACGAAGGCGACGCGGCAGCTCCTCTCCTGCCTAAAAGCCCAAGGACCACGGTACCTGAGCGGCATGATACTATCAATAAACCTGGGCTTACCGCTGGATCTGGTCGACTTGAGCGTCAACTACCTGCTTATTATTGTTCAGGTAACTCTTATTATTAGTTGTCCCGGTGAAGGAAAACATCGTGGGGAAACCTGCACTCTAGTTGATGATTATGAGTCGTTTGTGAAATGAAGAAGGTAAACGACGACGACCTCCGTGGTCCAACGGTCATCACGCCGAACTGTCACACCGGAGGTCCCGGGTTCGATCCCCGGTCAGGTCAAGATGGAAAATGATTTTTTTTAGATTGACCTTGGTCTTGGATGTTTATCTATATATGTATTAGTTATTTATAAAATACTAGCTTTTGCCCGCGGCTTCGTCCGCGTGAATTTCCCCCGGGAACAGTGCTTTGTCCCGGGATAAAAAGTAGCCTATGTGCTATTCCAGGTCATTATCTACCTCTGTACCAAATTTCATCGAAATCCGTCCAGTAGATTTTGCGTGATTGAGTAACAAACATCCTCACAAACTCACAAACTCACAAATTCACAAACTCACAAACTCACAAACTCACATCCAAACTTTCGCATTTATAATATTAGTATGGATAGTATCGTTGAGTTAGTATCCCATAACACAAGTCTCGAACTTACTTTGGGGCTAGCTCGATCTGTGTGATTTGTCCATATATATTTTTATTTAAAGGCAAACCACTCCATTAATATTTCCAAGAAAGTCATCTGTGTTTCATTCCACGTAATGACAATGACCTCCAGTAATGACGACTAAAGTAACTAAAGTAGGAGGAATTCTTTTATATCATTGCTTATATCATCGATAAAATATTACAAGTGAATATTTTATCGATTCTTATTATAATGTAATGTATTAATGTTCTAACCCTTAAATACAAAATATAGGAAGTCCCGTACTTGTGGCAACGGCAACGAGGGACACTATATATAGGAATTGTGTACTATTCAGTTCATGCTGAAACTGGTAAAGTGTGAACGTAGGTACTTACATCACTAATTCTATTTTTCATCGAAGACACAGTAGATAGCACTTCCATTTGCCTTATTCAAAAAATCTATGTTAGAAATGCTATTCTCTATTTTTCCGACAAGCGCAAAAAATAATTTTCGCGCCATCTGTGTTATTGTGATGGTACTAACTAGTTTACGGTACTTAGTAATTGTTATTCTGCTTTTGAAATATTTATATTCTGCTTTTGGTAAATAGAGCAAAAATATGTTAATCTTTTTCCAGATTTACATCGCCTTTAAATGAAACACCGGTATTTGGCTATGGAGGAGCTCTAAATAGGCTTTATAATAAAAACAAAACTGCAAATATATTCTCTACAAGAAAGTGAGTGATGCCTTCATAATTCTGTAACCAGTAATATCACGATGTGCCAGAAACTCTAGTATAATGATGATGTAAAACAACTTCAAGTATCTACCTAATGGCATATTTTACATCATGTAATTAGTAAATCTTTATTATTTATGTCCTTATATTATACTTACATAAAAGCTGTACGTTTATTTTTTTAACTTCGACTTACTTTTGCATAAATTGCGCAGTAATTTTTAGAAAAACTGGCTACGACGCACTAAGTTTCTGCGAACCAGAACTTTAGTCACGCACGTGTAAACTGATTGTATGTCTTTACGAATTTATTTGTAAATATTTTTATTACTACGACTATGACTCCGTCGATGCTATTGTTAATATCTCAGGTCCTAAAGGTCGTATTAAGATGAATCTTATGCCAAGTGAGATTGTGAGTGAGAAGCTAAGTGAGATTTTCAGCAAAGAAACTGTGAAAACCACATCAAACATTTAGCAGTTTTCTTGGGATGAGCATACAAATATACAGATAGATAGAAAGACAGTCAATAGCTAAAAAGTAAAACATTCAAAATTCAAAATCTCTTTATTTGCAGTAAAATGTATGTACAAAGGTCTTAAAAATTAGGTGTCCAATTACATTCTACCTTGGTAAGGTGTGCAAATATAATAATATAATGAGATTAGTTCTATTTCAAATTAGATTCTTAAAATACTGGTCAAAATAAAAAGGAAGCATGTCAATTAAAAATACAATTACGAAAAATAGTCAGTAAAAAATAAATCAAATAGATATTTTGTCTTCTAAAAACTCTTCAATACTATAATAGCATTTATCTAGCAACATATTTTTTAACTTTGCTGAAAATTTACGTATATTTAGTTCTTTGAGTGAGTCTGGTATTTGGCTTTTATTAGACCTATATTGACCTTCATACCACACGTTTCTTTCTTAAATATCTCCTATTTACAGACATATACTAGTTACAGTTTTTTGATTATTACTAAAACCATTGTGAATTTATTTTCAAGATTTTAAACTTCTCGGTGAGAATATTCCTCACTTCAAACTGAAGTAATTTATTCACCGCAGCGCAGCGCACGTCACACGTCATGGGAAATTGATGGTGTGGGTTAAAATCTGTCCACAGTATATAGGGTGTAGAAATATAACTTCTTACTCGGAACATCAAAACTGGCTGAGTAAAGCTACTGGGCCTTGAAGAAATTCCTAAAGGGGAACCTACCAACATGCCTAAAAAAACGACTCGTCTTGCCCATCCTAACTCACTATGGTACACAAAACTTGAGGTAGTCTGATTAATTGTTGCCCTTCAATAAGTGGTGGCCACTGCTGCTAGTAAAATTAGGTATATTTAGTCCATGGTATTGTCCATACAACTATGGTATTTATAATAAGGTCCTTCTTACCTACAGCATTAGGCACGAAACAAGACTCTGCGCAGAAACGAAAAATAGATGTCCTTGGAGGTTTGCGGAAGGAAACGGGAATGAATGGTAGCGTACACCGCGCTTCCCCGCGCATTCCCCCTGTGAGTCTTACATGCGCAGTCGACGCCATATAATATTGGGTTTTGTTTTCTGCCAATACCAGTACCTACGTACGTACAGTCAGGAGCTCATAAATATGAAAACATGTACAGTTATGGGCTAGTAAATCTGACCCCCCTGATATAAGTGAAGCTGTAAAAGGGGTTTCTAAGGTCCCCTGATATCAGGGGAATCAGGTTTACCTACCCCAATTGTGCACTTTTTCATAACAGCAAGTTTTTAAAAGCGAATGGCCATCTATATCATTAGAGGAACTTCTGTGTTCTTCTTCTTGTATCTTGCCAGATAGATTACCGCTTCGGCAAATTAAGCTGATCTCGGTTGAAAAATGCTGTACGTTTCCTACTTTAAGAATCAGGTAAGGTGTCGATTTGCTCCTGACTTTTTGTAGTTTTAGTAGAGTAACTACACATTCGGGAAGCTTCGCGATATCTTCTCGTCCAAAATACCGCAGTGTCTCAAGACTAAGGTCTTTGACCCGTGTGTGTTGCCAGTAATGACATACGGAACAGAGACGTGGTCGCTTACTATGGGCCTCATAAGAAGGCTCAAGGTCACCCAAAGGGCGATGGAGCGCGCTATGCTCGGAGTTTCCCTGCGTGATTGAATCAGAAATGAGGAGATCCGTAGGAGAACTAAAGTAACCGACATAGCCCGCAGAATCGCCAAACTTAAATGGCAGTGGGCGGGGCATATACCACGAACCGGAAAACGTACTGTTGGCAGGCCTCCCACTCGGTGGACCGACGACCTGGTGAAGGTCGCGGGTTGCGCATGGATGCGGGCAGCGCAGGACCGGTCGGTATGGAAATCCTTGGGGAGGCCTTTGTCCAGCAGTGGACGTCTTTCGGCTGAGAGAGAGAGAGAGAAGAACTACACATAAGTGTGATAATCCTAACTAATATTATAAAAGTGAAAGTGAGTTTGTTTGTTTGTTTGTTTGTTGGTTTGTTTGTTTGTTTGTTTGTTTGTTACCTCTTCACGCTTCGTCTACTATACCAATCTTTCTGAAATTTCGCATACACATAGTTAGAAGTACGGAGAAGGACATAGGGTACCTTTCATCCCGGGAAAAGGGACGGTTCCCGTGGGAAATTCACGCGGGCGAAGCCGCGGGCGAAAGCTAGTATTCATATTTTTAAAATTAAAATATATTTATTGGAACATTAACTAACTGGGTCAAGGTACGGAAGAAGAAGATTGGAATATTAAATAACTATTATGGCGCAGAAACCCGAAATGATTATTGGTCTCTGATGATAAGGATCTTCATTTGAGTCTGTCCTGCGCCATCTCCTGCCAGCCATCGGCGTGTACCTCTGTCAGACCATCGGTATCTCGAATGGCCAACCGGAATATTAATGTAGGGTTTTTTTAATTCATATGTCATGGGACGCTGCGGCTTATGAAAATGCTCTTTGGCAAAAAAAAATCTGTGCCTTTAACTTTTTACCTACCTCTATGGTGAGCATAGAGTTAGAAAGTTTTTTTTTTAATTTAAAGAATTTTTTTTTTTTTCTATATCTATGGTGGTGAGTCCTTTGCAACAAGAGAAAAAATAACTGAATCATATATCAGGCCCTAACCCAAACAGACGTATATCGAGGTGTTTACGGAGGGACCCTTCAGTTAGCTTTAAGGACCCTTTCAATTATACATTTTATTTTCTTCGCACTCTGTCTGAAATTTATAGGGATACGGTGTTAAGCACAGAATTTAGATTTATAAGGAAATAGAAGTTTTTTCCCTGCTAGGCAAATAAATATTGATTGATCTTTTTCTTTTGGTGGCCTACTCCAATTTTGTGGAATATTTTTTATTAATAGTTTCATATAGATTTTTTTGTACCTCTCAAATCTGTCTGAGGCATCCAGCAAAATAAAATAAAATAGTTATGTTAAGGCATTTGACAGTTATGCTTGAAACCTTACAATCTTTTTAGGCAGTCGAGCAAAAACTTGCTGAAATCATAATTACATTCGTAGTCGGTAAAAACGATATACGAGGAAGGGTGCAGCCGTGGTAGGTACAGCCGTTTATTCTTTTGTTTTACGTCATTTTAACGACGTTATAATTATGACGCAGTACTAGGGTAACCATAGTGTAGGGAATTTTGGATTTTCCTTCAGAGACATGAGGTGTGTGCGGAAAACGGCTGGCGATAACTAAATAACAAATGCATGATGCTATAACGAACACCTACTGTAAGTAGCCAATACCACAGATACCTATTAAATAATCGAACCTTTTTATTTCCACACTATCTGCTCTCCAGAACTCCACTCTCGTGGAAAATATGCTTCTATTTCTCTTTCTAATTTGTAACTTCTTCTTTAATAAATATTGATTGATTGATCTTTTTCTTTTCGTGAAAAATAAACGTTACTCCTAAGATATTCTTTGGCATAAGTACGTCTGTTTAAGACGTAAAGATAATTTGAACTTTATTATTATTATGGTACTGGTACTCCCCATGGCTGGAAAGGACCCCATGGCTGGAAAAAAGAGGCCGTCCAGCCGGCAGATGGCACGACGAAATAGCCGCCAACGCGGGAAAAAACTGGCTGAAGGTAGCGAAAGATAGAGAGAGATGGAAAACTTTGGAGGAGGCTTTTACCCGAAGGGGGTCCACGCAGTGAATACCAATTAAAAATCTTGAAGTCAAAATTTAATTATAACAATAATAATAACTCAATTACTCAATAATATTTCGAGCCTTTATAATTTTAATTTTTTTCTTTAGTTTTTAATATTTAAATTTTTTGTAATTGTTTAAATCTAATTTAATATAATTTAATTTTTCAATATATGAATATTTAATTATTTAATTTATAAACTTATGTAAATCAAATTATTTAAATCAATGTTAACTGCATGGAATCAAATAAAGCTTTAATTATTATAATTAAATTATACTGGTACTCCCAGAGAACAAAAGAGGTCCGGGATGCCCCTTGTCTACGTGGTGGACCAGTATGAAGAAGCTACCCGAAAAGAAAATTTACCCGACCCGACAACCCTTGACACAATGTCTTGGCGCCAAAAAATTAGGAGAGCCGACCCCACCTAATGTGGGAAAAGGCAAAGAAGAAGAAGAAGATTATTATTATGGTACTTGCTCTAAAAAGACAATATGTTTATGCTCTGAAAAGAAAATCCTAACTGATATTATAAATGCGAAAGTGAGTTTGTTTGTTTGTTACCTCTTCACGCCTTATCTACTGAACAATCTTCTTGAAATTTTGCATTCACGTAGTTAGAGGACTGTTCTCAAGGAAACTAACGCGGGCGAAGCCGCGGGCGAAAGCTAGTATGTTTATCTTAAAGTCTTGAACAAACTACAACAGACTATTTTCGGGGGAATTCTCAGGTTTCCAACTTGGCCACCCTACTCGCCATCTGTTACAAAATATACTCGAAACGAGGACACTCCATCAAAAGGTGATTTGCATGTAGCTAAGGGCGTTGAACTAAAGTGCCGAATGTATTGTGTTTGATACTTGAAACGTGTTGCTAGCTGAAAAAAATGTTATTTGTTTTTCTTTTTTTTTATTCAAATAAAATTAGATCACATTTCTTTTGCTGGCTGAAAATAATATATTTTCTATTATTTTATTTGGCTTGAGGTGCTAGCTGTAATACGTGTTTTTGGTATTATAAATTGAGGTAAGGATCATTTTAAATGGAGATGCAGACTCTTTGTCTATTCCCATCTCGCGAGCGAAACCGCGTGAAAATGCTGGTACCTAGGTACCTACTAATATAAAACAGATTTGAAAAGTTCTGTGAATTTATATTTTTGGATAAAGTAGTTATATATTAAAGCTAATTATTACATAGAAAATTGACATAATATGAGGGATATTGTACCTTCTCTACAAAACAAATAAAGATGTGGGTAGGCTGAGCCAAGTAAGATTTGTAATTATTGAACTGATTTGAAAATAAATAAATAAGTAGGTACATAGAGTAAAGTTAACTTTTTACTGTCCATAAAGTAAAAAGAACTGCAATCGAAACCTTGGTACATTCTAAAAGATGGTTAAAAAAGAAGGTTCGAAATTTATATGAAACCGCGACCTTTGCATAAAGAATGGCGGCGGTCCATCAGGCCCCGTATAATTGCACGTTAATAAGACCGGAATGAGATCTGCTCCATACCACACGTATTGACCTTCATACCACACGTTTCTTTCTTAAATATCTCCTTTTACAGACATAAACTAGTTACAGTTTTTAATTATTACTAAAACCATCGCGAGTTTATTTTCAAGATTTTAAACTTCTCGGTGAAAATATTCCTCACTTCAAACTGTAGTAATTTATTCACAGCAGCGCAGCGCACGTCACACGTCATGGGAAATTGATGGTGTGGGTTCAAATCTGTCCACAGTATATAGGGTGTAGAAATATAACTTCTTACTCGGAACATCAAAACTGGCTGAGTAAAGCTACTGGGCCTTGAAGAAATTCCTAAAGGGGAACCTACCAACATGCCTAAAAAAACGACTCGTCTTGCCCATCCTAACTCACTATGGTACACAAAACTTGAGGTAGTCTGATTAATTGTTGCCCTTCAATAAGTGGTGGCCACTGCTGCTAGTAAAATTAGGTATATTTAGTCCATGGTATTGTCCATACAACTATGGTATTTATAATAAGGTCCTTCTTACCTACAGCATTAGGCACGAAACAAGACTCTGCGCAGAAACGAAAAATAGATGTCCTTGGAGGTTTGCGGAAGGAAACGGGAATGAATGGTAGCGTACACCGCGCTTCCCCGCGCATTCCCCCTGTGAGTCTTACATGCGCAGTCGACGCCATATAATATTGGGTTTTGTTTTCTGCCAATACCAGTACCTACGTACGTACAGTCAGAGGCATATAAATATGAAAACATGTACAGTTGTGGGCTGGTAAATCTGAACTCCCTTAAATAAGGGAAGCTGTAAAAGGGGTTTCTAAGGTCCCCTGATATCAGGGGAATCAGGTTTACCTACCCCAATTGTGCACTTTTTCATAACAGCAAGTTTTTAAAAGCGAATGGCCATCTATATCATTAGAGGAACTTCTGTGTTCTTCTTCTTGTATCTTGCCAGATAGATTACCGCTTCGGCAAATTAAGCTGATCTCGGTTGAAAAATGCTGTACGTTTCCTACTTTAAGAATCAGGTAAGGTGTCGACTGACTTTTTGTAGTTTTAGTAGAGTAACTACACATTCGGGAAGCTTCGCGATATCTTCTCGTCCAAAATACCGCAGTGTCTCAAGACTAAGGTCTTTGACCCGTGTGTGTTGCCAGTAATGACATACGGAACAGAGACGTGGTCGCTTACTATGGGCCTCATAAGAAGGCTCAAGGTCACCCAAAGGGCGATGGAGCGCGCTATGCTCGGAGTTTCCCTACGCGATTGAATCAGAAATGAGGAGATCCGTAGGAGAACTAAAGTAACCGACATAGCCCGCAGAATCGCCAAACTTAAATGGCAGTGGGCGGGGCATATACCACGAACCGGAAAACGTATTGTTGGCAGGCCTCCCACTCGGTGGACCGACGACCTGGTGAAGGTCGCGGGTTGCGCATGGATGCGGGCAGCGCAGGACCGGTCGTTGTGGTAATCCTTGGGGGAGGCCTTTGTCCAGCAGTGGACGTCTTTCGGCTGAGAAAGAGAGAGAGAGGAACTACACATAAGTGTGATAATCCTAACTAATATTATAAAAGTGAAAGTGAGTTTGTTTGTTGGTTTGTTTGTTTGTTTGTTTGTTTGTTTGTTACCTCTTCACGCTTCGTCTACTATACCAATCTTTCTGAAATTTCGCATACACATAGTTAGAAGTACGGAGAAGGACATAGGGTACCTTTCATCCCGGGAAAAGGGACGGTTCCCGTGGGAAATTCACGCGGGAGAAGCCGCGGGCGAAAGCTAGTGATTCATATTTTTAAAATTAAAATATATTTATTGGAACATTAACTAACTGGGTCAAGGTACGGAAGAAGAAGATTGGAATATTAAATAACTATTATGGCGCAGAAACCCAAAATGATTGTTGGTCTCTGATAATAAGGATCTTCATTTGAGTCTGTCCTGCGCCATCTCCTGCCAGCCATCGGCGTGTACCTCTGTCAGACTATCGGTATCTCGAATGGCCAACCGGAATATTAATGTAGGGTTTTTTTTAAATTCATAAGTCATGGGACGCTGCGGCTTATGAAAATGCTCTTTGGCAAAAAAATCTGTGCCTTTAACTTTTTACCTACCTCTATGGTGAGCATAGAGTTAGAAAGTTTTTTTTTTAATTTAAAGAATTTTTTTTTTTTTCTATATCTATGGTGGTGAGTCCTTTGCAACAAGAGAAAAAATAACTGAATCATATATCAGGCCCTAACCCAAACAGACGTATATCGAGGTGTTTACGGAGGGACCCTTCAGTTAGCTTTAAGGACCCTTTCAATTATACATTTTATTTTCTTCGCACTCTGTCTGAAATTTATAGGGATACGGTGTTAAGCACAGAATTTAGATTTATAAGGAAATAGAAGTTTTTTCCCTGCTAGGCAAATAAATATTGATTGATCTTTTTCTTTTGGTGGCCTACTCCAATTTTGTGGAATATTTTTTATTAATAGTTTCATATAGATTTTTTTGTACCTCTCAAATCTGTCTGAGGCATCCAGCAAAATAAAAAAAAAATAGTTATGTTAAGGCATTTGACAGTTATGCTTGAAACCTTACAATCTTTTTAGGCAGTCGAGCAAAAACTTGCTGAAATCATAATTACATTCGTAGTCGGTAAAAACGATATACGAGGAAGGGTGCAGCCGTGGTAGGTACAGCCGTTTATTCTTTTGTTTTACGTCATTTTAACGACGTTATAATTATGACGCAGTACTAGGGTAACCATAGTGTAGGGAATTTTGGATTTTCCTTTAGAGACATGAGGTGTGTGCGGAAAACGGCTGGCGATAACTAAATAACAAATGCATGATGCTATAACGAACACCTACTGTAAGTAGCCAATACCACAGATACCTATTAAATAATCGAACCTTTTTATTTCCACACTATCTGCTCTCCAGAACTCCACTCTCGTGGAAAATATGCTTCTATTTCTCTTTCTAATTTGTAACTTCTTCTTTAATAAATATTGATTGATTGATCTTTTTCTTTTCGTGAAAAATAAACGTTACTCCTAAGATATTCTTTGGCATAAGTACGTCTGTTTAAGACGTAAAGATAATTTGAACTTTATTATTATTATGGTACTGGTACTCCCCATGGCTGGAAAGGACCCCATGGCTGGAAAAAAGAGGCCGTCCAGCCGGCAGATGGCACGACGAATTAGCCGCCAACGCGGGTAAAAACTGGCTGAAGGTAGCGAAAGATAGAGAGAGATGGAAAACTTTGGAGGAGGCTTTTACCCGAAGGGGGTCCACGCAGTGAATACCAATTAAAAATCTTGAATTCAAAATTTAATTATAACAATAATAATAACTCAATTACTCAATAATATTTCGAGCCTTTATAATTTTAATTTTTCTTTAGTTTTTAATATTTAAATTTTTTGTAATTGTTTAAATCTAATTTAATATAATTTAATTTTTCAATATATGAATATTTAATTATTTAATTTATAAACTTATGTAAATCAAATTATTTAAATCAATGTTAACTGCATGGAATCAAATAAAGCTTTAATTATTATAATTAAATTATACTGGTACTCCCAGAGAACAAAAGAGTTCCGGGATGCCCCTTGTCTACGTGGTGGACCAGTATGAAGAAGCTTACCCGAAAAGAAAATTTACCCGACCCGACAACCCTTGACACAATGTCTTGGCGCCAAAAAATTAGGAGAGCCGACCCCACCTAATGTGGGAAAAGGCAAAGAAGAAGAAGAAGATTATTATTATGGTACTTGCTCTAAAAAGACAATATGTTTATGCTCTGAAAAGAAAATCCTAACTGATATTATAAATGCGAAAGTGAGTTTGTTTGTTTGTTACCTCTTCACGCCTTATCTACTGAACAATCTTCTTGAAATTTTGCATTCACGTAGTTAGAGGACTGTTCTCAAGGGAAACTAACGCGGGCGAAGCCGCGGGCGAAAGCTAGTATGTTTATCTTAAAGTCTTGAACAAACTAAAATAAACTATTTTCGGGGGAATTCCCAGGTTCCCAACTTGGCCACCCTACTCGCCATCTGTTACAAAATATACTCGAAACGAGGACACTCCATGAAAATGTGATTTGCATGTAGCTAAAGGCGTTGAACTAAAGTGCCGAATGTATTGTGTTTGATACTTGAAACGTGTTGCTAGCTGAAAAAAAATGTTATTTGTTTTTCTTTTTTTATTCCAATAAAATTAGATTTACGAGAGTTCTCACATTTCTTTTGCTGGCTGAAAATAATATATTTTCTGTTATTTTATTTGGCTTGAGGTGCTAGCTGTAATACGTGATTTTGGTATTATAAATTGAGGTAAGGATCATTTTAAATGGAGATGCAGACTCTTTGTCTATTCCCATCTCGCGAGCGAAACCGCGTGAAAATGCTGGTACCTAGGTACCTACTAATATAAAACAGATTTGAAAAGTTCTGTGAATTTATATTTTTTGGATAAAGTAGTTATATATTAAAGCTAATTATTACATAGAAAATTGACATAATATGAGGGATATTGTACCTTCTCTACAAAACAAATAAAGATGTGGGTAGGCTGAGCCAAGTAAGATTTGTAATTATTGAACTGATTTGAAAATAAATAAATAAGTAGGTACATAGAGTAAAGTTAACTTTTTACTGTCCATAAAGTAAAAAGAACTGCAATCGAAACCTTGGTACATTCTAAAAGATGGTTAAAAAAGAAGGTTCGAAATTTATATGAAACCGCGACCTTTGCATAAAGAATGGCGGCGGTCCATCAGGCCCCGTATAATTGCACGTTAATAAGACCGGAATGAGATCTGCTCCATACCACACGTATTGACCTTCATACCACACGTTTCTTTCTTAAATATCTCCTATTTACAGACATATACTAGTTACAGTTTTTTGATTATTACTAAAACCATTGTGAATTTATTTTCAAGATTTTAAACTTCTCGGTGAGAATATTCCTCACTTCAAACTGAAGTAATTTATTCACCGCAGCGCAGCGCACGTCACACGTCATGGGAAATTGATGGTGTGGGTTAAAATCTGTCCACAGTATATAGGGTGTAGAAATATAACTTCTTACTCGGAACATCAAAACTGGCTGAGTAAAGCTACTGGGCCTTGAAGAAATTCCTAAAGGGGAACCTACCAACATGCCTAAAAAAACGACTCGTCTTGCCCATCCTAACTCACTATGGTACACAAAACTTGAGGTAGTCTGATTAATTGTTGCCCTTCAATAAGTGGTGGCCACTGCTGCTAGTAAAATTAGGTATATTTAGTCCATGGTATTGTCCATACAACTATGGTATTTATAATAAGGTCCTTCTTACCTACAGCATTAGGCACGAAACAAGACTCTGCGCAGAAACGAAAAATAGATGTCCTTGGAGGTTTGCGGAAGGAAACGGGAATGAATGGTAGCGTACACCGCGCTTCCCCGCGCATTCCCCCTGTGAGTCTTACATGCGCAGTCGACGCCATATAATATTGGGTTTTGTTTTCTGCCAATACCAGTACCTACGTACGTACAGTCAGGGGCTCATAAATATGAAAACATGTACAGTTATGGGCTGGTAAATCTGACCCCCCTGATATAAGTGAAGCTGTAAAAGGGGTTTCTAAGGTCCCCTGATATCAGGGGAATCAGGTTTACCTACCCCAATTGTGCACTTTTTCATAACAGCAAGTTTTTAAAAGCGAATGGCCATCTATATCATTAGAGGAACTTCTGTGTTCTTCTTCTTGTATCTTGCCAGATAGATTACCGCTTCGGCAAATTAAGCTGATCTCGGTTGAAAAATGCTGTACGTTTCCTACTTTAAGAATCAGGTAAGGTGTCGATTTGCTCCTGACTTTTTGTAGTTTTAGTAGAGTAACTACACATTCGGGAAGCTTCGCGATATCTTCTCGTCCAAAATACCGCAGTGTCTCAAGACTAAGGTCTTTGACCCGTGTGTGTTGCCAGTAATGACATACGGAACAGAGACGTGGTCGCTTACTATGGGCCTCATAAGAAGGCTCAAGGTCACCCAAAGGGCGATGGAGCGCGCTATGCTCGGAGTTTCCCTGCGTGATCGAATCAGAAATGAGGAGATCCGTAGGAGAACTAAAGTAACCGACATAGCCCGCAGAATCGCCAAACTTAAATGGCAGTGGGCGGGGCATATACCACGAACCGGAAAACGTAGTGTTGGCAGGCCTCCCACTCGGTGGACCGACGACCTGGTGAAGGTCGCGGGTTGCGCACGGTAGCGGGCAGCGCAGGACCGGTCGTTGTGGTAATTCTTGGGGGAGGCCTTTGTCCAGTAGTGGACGTCTTTTGGCTGAGAGAGAGAGAGAGAAGAACTACACATAAGTGTGATAATCCTAACTAATATTATAAAAGTGAAAGTGAGTTTGTTTGTTTGTTTGTTTGTTGGTTTGTTTGTTTGTTTGTTTGTTTGTTACCTCTTCACGCTTCGTCTACTATACCAATCTTTCTGAAATTTCGCATACACATAGTTAGAAGTACGGAGAAGGACATAGGGTACCTTTCATCCCGGGAAAAGGGACGGTTCCCGTGGGAAATTCACGCGGGCGAAGCCGCGGGCGAAAGCTAGTATTCATATTTTTAAAATTAAAATATATTTATTTGGTACAAGGCATGGAAGAAGAAGATTGGAATATTAACTATTATGGCGCAGCAACCCGAAATGATTATTGGTCTCTGATGATAAGGATCTTCATTTGAGTCTGTCCTGCGCCATCTCCTGCCAGCCATCGGCGTGTACCTCTGTCAGACCATCGGTATCTCGAATGGCCAACCGGAATATTAATGTAGGGTTTTTTTTTAATTCATATGTCATGGGACGCTGCGGCTTATGAAAATGCTCTTTGGCAAAAAAAAATCTGTGCCTTTAACTTTTTACCTACCTCTATGGTGAGCATAGAGTTAGAAAGTTTTTTTTAATTTAAAGAATTTTTTTTTTCTATATCTATGGTGGTGAGTCCTTTGCAACAAGAGAAAAAGTAACTGAATCATATATCAGGCCCTAACCCAAACAGACGTATATCGAGGTGTTTACGGAGGGACCCTTCAGTTAGCTTTAAGGACCCTTTCAATTATACATTTTATTTTCTTCGCACTCTGGCTGAAATTTATAGGGATACGGTGTTAAGCACAGAATTTAGATTTATAAGGAAATAGAAGTTTTTTCCCTGCTAGGCAAATAAATATTGATTGATCTTTTTCTTTTGGTGGCCTACTCCAATTTTGTGGAATATTTTTTATTAATAGTTTTATATAGATTTTTTTGTACCTCTCACATCTGTGTGCGGCATCCAGCAAAATAAAATAAAATAGTTATGTTAAGGCATTTGACAGTTATGCTAGAAACTATACAATCTTTTTAGGCAGTCGAGCAAAAACTTGCTGAAATCATAATTACATTCGTAGTCGGTAAAAACGATAGACGAGGAAGGGTGCAGCCGTGGTAGGTACAGCCGTTTAGTCTTTTGTTTTACGTCATTTTAACGACGTTATAATTATGACGCAGTACTAGGGTAACCATAGTGTAGGGAATTTTGGATTTTCCTTTAGAGACATGAGGTGTGTGCGGAAAACGGCTGGCGATAACTAAATAACAAATGCATGATGCTATAACGAACACCTACTGTAAGTAGCCAATACCACAGATACCTATTAAATAATCGAACCTTTTTATTTCCACACTATCTGCTCTCCAGAACTCCACTCTCGTGGAAAATATGCTTCTATTTCTCTTTCTAATTTGTAACTTCTTCTTTAATAAATATTGATTGATTGATCTTTTTCTTTTCGTGAAAAATAAACGTTACTCCTAAGATATTCTTTGGCATAAGTACGTCTGTTTAAGACGTAAAGATAATTTGAACTTTATTATTATTATGGTACTGGTACTCCCCATGGCTGGAAAGGACCCCATGGCTGGAAAAAAGGGGCCGTCCAGCCGGCAGATGGCACGACGAAATAGCCGCCAACGCGGGAAAAAACTGGCTGAAGATAGCGAAAGATAGAGAGAGATGGAAAACTTTGGAGGAGGCTTTTACCCGAAGGGGGTCCACGCAGTGAATACCAATTAAAAATCTTGAATTCAAAATTTAATTATAACAATAATAATAACTCAATTACTCAATAATATTTCGAGCCTTTATAATTTTATTTTTTTCTTTAGTTTTTAATATTTAAATTTTTTGTAATTGTTTAAATCTAATTTAATATAATTTAATTTTTCAATATATGAATATTTAATTATTTAATTTATAAACTTATGTAAATCAAATTATTTAAATCAATGTTAACTGCATGGAATCAAATAAAGCTTTAATTATTATAATTAAATTATACTGGTACTCCCAGAGAACAAAAGAGGTCCGGGATGCCCCTTGTCTACGTGGTGGACCAGTATGAAGAAGCTTACCCGAAAAGAAAATTTACCCGACCCGACAACCCTTGACATAATGTCTTGGCGCCAAAAAATTAGGAGAGCCGACCCCACCTAATGTGGGAAAAGGCAAAGAAGAAGAAGAAGATTATTATTATGGTACTTGCTCTAAAAAGACAATATGTTTATGCTCTAAAAAGGCAATCCTAACTAATATTTTAAATGTGAAAGTGAGTTTGTTTGTTACCTCTTCACGCCTTATCTACTGAACAATCTTCTTGAAATTTTGCATTCACGTAGTTAGAGGACTGTTCTCAAGGGAAACTAACGCGGGCGAAGCCGCGGGCGAAAGCTAGTATGTTTATCTTAAAGTCTTGAACAAACTACAACAGACTATTTTCGGGGGAATTCTCAGGTTTCCAACTTGGCCACCCTACTCGCCATCTGTTACAAAAATATACTCGAAACGAGGACACTCCATCAAAAGGTGATTTGCATGTAGCTAAGGGCGTTGAACTAAAGTGCCGAATGTATTGTGTTTGATACTTGAAACGTGTTGCTAGCTGAAAAAAAATGTTATTTGTTTTTCTTTTTTTTTTTATTCCAATAAAATTAGATTTACGAGAGTTCTCACATTTCTTTTGCTGGCTGAAAATAATATATTTTCTGTTATTTTATTTGGCTTGAGGTGCTAGCTGTAATACGTGATTTTGGTATTATAAATTGAGGTAAGGATCATTTTAAATGGAGATGCAGACTCTTTGTCTATTCCCATCTCGCGAGCGAAACCGCGTGAAAATGCTGGTACCTAGGTACCTACTAATATAAAACAGATTTGAAAAGTTCTGTGAATTTATATTTTTTGGATAAAGTAGTTATATATTAAAGCTAATTATTACATAGAAAATTGACATAATATGAGGGATATTGTACCTTCTCTACAAAACAAATAAAGATGTGGGTAGGCTGAGCCAAGTAAGATTTGTAATTATTGAACTGATTTGAAAATAAATAAATAAGTAGGTACATAGAGTAAAGTTAACTTTTTACTGTCCATAAAGTAAAAAGAACTGCAATCGAAACCTTGGTACATTCTAAAAGATGGATAAAAAAGAAGGTCTAAATTTATATGAAACCGCGACCTTTGCATAAAGAATGGCGGCGGTCCATCAGGCCCCGTATAATTGCACGTTAATAAGACCGGAATGAGATCTGCTCCAATTAGACCGATTCATGGAGACTGACAGTTCAGGAGGTTTTAATAGGCCGGGGAAGTTTTGTCTTGGTCTTAGATGAGATATCTTATAATAAAACTAGGTTAAGAGTGAGGAGACTTATATAAACTGTACTAACTATTTCACCACGTTTACAGCGAATATATGAATATGAATAAACATATCCAGAAGAACATGATTATTTTTACAGGAATCAGAATGGTGTAACTATACTTAATTAGTAACTATTTAATGTATTTTATGTTATACTCCTATTAAAATTAAAATCGCTTTAGATATCGCATAAATTCTATACTTAGCAAAAAATAACCCGAAAAAAAAACATAGATGTAGGTGTTTTTGTCTTTAATTTATTTTATAGTAAATATATACGCCATCTAGATATTCGAAATGACCTTTAAAAAGTACTAAATAAAGTATAAGAAGTTTTTAAAATTAAAAAAGATCACTTATTCTGAAAAACTTGACGAAATGTCAAAAATAATTTGAATCTAGATACTAATGTAAATTATGTAATTTATTTAATTCTAGAGCCTCGCCTCGGCTTCGCTCGGAAGGTACATACATAAATTGTTGTTGAATAGGAACTATTTCAATGGTAAATTGTACCTCATTAGAACGTATGTTCTATGTTGTTTTTAAAATGTTTGACACCTTCGCTTTTGTGTTGTCTAACAATAAATGCACATCCCACAGGATCAAGATATTTTATTTAATTCCATTGCTATATACTCTGCTACAATGGTTATGGGCGCATAAACCAGGATTGGTAGCTAAATATTTCATCCAACGTGAAGAAATAAAATATCGGAAAAACGTAAGTACAAAAAAAGTACAAGTTTTTTGTTGACTGCCCGTACTGCCGTATTGAGGGATAATAATGACTACTATGAGGATAGAAAACCTCGGTAGGGAAAATTATGACTCATGGCGGATTCAAGTGCAGGCGATTTTGGTCAAGAATGATCTGTGGGATTACGTAGACGGAAAGATTCCAAGACCAGCAGAAGTCGCAGAGGAAGCGATGTGGTTGTCAAAGGATGCGAAAGCGAGGGCTGAGTTAGTACTAACGATGAACCCGAGTGAACTTAGACACATTAGAGACTGCCAGACTTCTCGTCAATTGTGGTTGAAATTGGAAGCAATTTATGCATCAAAAGGACCAGCCAGAAAGGCGTCCTTGTTAAAACAGCTAACCTTATACAAAATGAACGAAGGTGATGATATTCACACCCATTTGGCTAATTTTTTCGATGCGAAAAATAAACTTCATGATATGAATATCGATATTCATGATGACTTAGCATCGATTATGTTATTATATAGCTTGCCACCAAGTTTTGAAAATTTTCGCTGTGCTATAGAGTCGAGAGACAATTTTCCGGACCCTGAAGTATTGAAAATTAAAATTATTGAGGAGAATAATGCAAGAAATGCCGGAAATGATAATAAGGTTTTCATCGCAAAAGGAAAGGGTCGAAATAATAAGGAAAAGACAAAAATCGACGAAAAACAATTTGAAACGAAAAAACAATTCATAATGAAATGTTTCAAATGTCACCAAACTGGTCACAAAGCCTCGGAGTGCAAATTCAAGAAAGAAAAGAAAGATAGTGTAAAGTATGTGTCTAAATGTGATATAGCTTCTAAGAGTGATGACGAGTTTATAACTTTTAACTCTTTTACAGATAACTGTCTTGCTGCAAACTGCGAGCAGGAAAAATGGATCTTAGATAGCGGCTGTACAAGTCATTTGTGCGGTGAAAAATCATTTTTTGGAAATACTTTACAACCTACTTCTGGAAAATTGAATTTGGCTACTAATCAGAGTGCTCTCGTACAAGGTAAGGGTACGGTAAGATTGTACGCATGCAACGATGATTCTAAGTACGTAATTGAGTTATTAAATACGTTATTCGTTCCTGATTTGAGAACTAACTTGATTTCGGTTGCTAGGATCACTGACAAGGGTTTCTATGTAACTTTTAGAGACGACAGTGCCATAGTAACAGATTCTAAAGGGAATGTTAAGCTAGTTGCAAATCGACAGGGTAATTTATATTACATTAACGAACGATGTGCTCGAGCTTTTGCGATTTCCAACGACAAAGTTGATATTCAAGTATGGCACGAGCGTTTAGGTCATCTTAATATGAAAGATTTATTGAAGCTCATTAATCACTGTAACTTAAGGGTTAAAACAGATATGACAAATGTCAAGAAGTTACATGATTGCGAAACATGCATTCGCGGTAAGATGAGTGCTAAACCCTTTACTAGTTCTAATGGACCTTGTGACGAAGTTTTAAAAATTGTCTATTCTGATGTTGTAGGGCCGATGAAAAATACAGCTTTAGGAGGTGCAAAATATTTTGTGACGTTTATTGACGATTGTACAAGATGGTGTGAAGTTTACTTACTAAGTAAAAAGAGTTCAGTTTTTACGGTTTTTAAAATATATAAGCAGTATGTAGAAAATATTACTGGTAAACGCATCAAATATTTGCACACCGATAATGGTGGCGAATATTGTAGTAGGGAGTTCGACGACTTCCTGGAAAAGGAAGGGATAACTAGGAGACTTACAATTTCCGGAACCCCTCAACAGAACGGAATTGCAGAAAGATTAAACAGGACACTTGTCGAAATGGCAAGGTGCATTTTGTTATCATCAGGGCTGTCACCAGGTTTTTGAGCTGATGCAGTGGTTACTGCATGCTATATTAGAAACAGATGTCCATCTAGCGCGATCAATGGTAATATACCATATGAGAAGTTTTTTGATAGACCTGTACAAATTCATTATTTACAATCTTTTGGAGCAAAGGTATATGTTTTGGATAAAGATTTAAATAAAGATAAGTTTGCAGATCGTAGCAAACGCGGGATTTTTATAGGTTATCCTAGGAATCAAAAAAGGTTACAGAGTATGGTTACCAAAAGATCGGAAAGTAATTGTTGCTAGGGATGTTAGATTTTTAGATGTCGACAAATCTGGGAACGACGAGCCCGGTGATCCATTTCAAGTGGAGTCATCTACTTTGAATCCGACGAGATTTGTTGAAATAGAGATAAATCCACAGCCAGTATTACCACAAGTTGAACATAACGGAGAAATACCAGTAGAACCAGTTCAACCTCCATCTTCAGATGAAGAAATTCCATCACAGTCTCTCATCGAAGCAGCTCAAAATGAGGAATTAAAAAGAGCCCCAGGTAGGCCAAGAATCCAAAGAGGTCAAGTAGGTAGACCGAAGAAGATATATAAGATGGTTTCTGTGCTCAGAGAGCAAGAGTTGGAAGAGGAAGTTGCTCCTGTGCAAACAGAGCAAGAGCAAGAAGTGGAAGAGGATAGGTTAGAAATAGGTGAAAATAGAGAAAACAATGATAACACACAGTCACATGAACAATTTCTCGATTGTGAAGACTTTGTTGGTACGGCAGGAGAAGTGACATTGAGAGAAGCACTGACCAGTAATGAGAAAAAATTATGGGAAGATGCGATCATGTCAGAGATCCGAAGTCTCGTAAAAAATAATACGTGGAAGATTGTTAAAAAACCTCCTAATAGAGATATAGTGGGATGTCGCTACGTACTCACCACGAAACTTAACATAGACAAGACTGAAAAGAAGAAAGCCAGACTAGTAGCAAGAGGTTTTAGTCAGCACTACGGTATTGACTATCGTGAAACTTTTGCTCCTGTCATGAGGCTTAGTACAGTCAGGTTACTTGCCGCATTGTCTATGGAGCTAGATATGGAAATACATCAGGTAGATATCAATACGGCTTACCTAAATGGATATCTAGAAGAGGAGGTGTATATGAAAATTCCAGAGCTCTTAGAAGACAGTTTAAATAAACTATTGAAAACTGAAGAGGATAGTTTGGTCAGGGAAAGAGCTAGACAAATGCTTACTGACATAGCGGCGGGTGGTAACGTTTGTAAGTTATCAAAATCTCTATATGGTTTGAAACAATCGGGCAGGCAATGGAACATAAGATTGGACGAAAAACTGAAGAAAATGCAGTTGAATCAATCTTTGAACGAGCCTTGTTTATACTTCAAGAATCTCGAGGACGGAAACAAACTCTTTGTTTGTGTGTACACCGATGATATTTTAATCGCAAGTCAGAAAAAAGTTTTTATTGAAAGCTTTAAATCTGAATTGGCCAAGGAGTTCGAATTAAAGGACTATGGAGTTGCAAAGTTTATTTTAGGCATAGATATTGTCAGGAGTGACAAGAGTTTGAAGTTGTCACAGACTTCATACATTGATAAAATTGTTGATAAATTTGGACAAAAACATTGCAAAGAAATACATATTACGCCAATGGAGGTGGGTTTAAAGTTACAACCCATGCAGGAAAATATCGATAAAAGCTTTCCGTATAGGGAATTAATAGGCTGTCTTATTTATTTATCCGTAGGTACTAGGCCGGATATAGCCAATGCTGTAGCAAAGATGGGTCAGTACGTGGATAATGCTGATAAAAAATGTTGGAAAGCAGCTATACGGATTTGAAGATATCTTAAAAGAACCAGGGAATATGGTCTTATCTATAAAAAGACAGGTAAGTCTTTAATAGGGTATTCAGATAGCGATTTTGGAAACTGTCATATAGATCGAAAAAGCTTTTCGGGAAATGTTTTTATATTGGCAGGTGCTGCGATTTCTTGGAAATCACAAAAACAAAAGTGCGTTGCTACCTCAACGTGCGAAGCTGAGTATGTTAGCTTAGCTTTAAGCATGAAAGAAGCTATTTACCTTAACAGCTTATTAAGTGAGATAGAGTTACATAACTTTAGTAGGGTGACGTTGCATGCGGACAATCAGGGAGCTATTACACTTGCAAAAGATCCTGTTTTTCATGCCCGCAGTAAGCACATTGACATAAAGCATCATTTCTTAAGGGATACATTGAGAAATAACAAAAATATTGTATTGAGATTTATTTCTACTGATTTGATGCTGGCAGATATGTTAACGAAACCGCTGCCAAAGCAGAAATATTATTTATGTGTTAGCGGTTTAGGTATAGGTTAGGATATTGTTATAGTGCTTATTTTTTGGTCATCTTTTTTGGTTATTATTTTACTTTCTCTTACTGTTAGTTTTATATTAGGTATTAATTAGAGCTTCTACGGTACAATTTAAGGAGGTGTGTTGAATAGGAACTATTTCAATGGTAAATTGTACCTCATTAGAACGTATGTTCTATGTTGTTTTTAAAATGTTTGACACCTTCGCTTTTGTGTTGTCTAACAATAAATGCACATCCCACAGGATCAAGATATTTTATTTAATTCCATTGCTATATACTCTGCTACAATTGTAACCTAAGTCACTTAGCTATAATGTAGCTTTCTATTGGTGAAAAAATTTTTGAAATTAGTTAAGTAGTTCTGAAGATTATCCCGTACAAACAAACTCACAAACTTGCAAACATTTCCTCTTTGTAATATTAGAGTGATTTTTTTAAAGTTTTAAACCCAATCAGAGGTTTCATGAGTTTAATAAGTAAAAGTTGCTGAAAATCTTAGGTAAATAACAGCATTAACCGAGGGTTGCCAATAATTTTTCAAAGTTAACCCTTCTAAATTAAAAATTCAGAGCGCCGTACAGTTACGAGCAAAGTTACGGTGTAATTGAATTAGAAGCACCTAGAGAATGGGGCAACAGACCCAAAACAAATCTACATACGAAATTACTTTTTTTACAAGCTTTTTTTTAACTTGTATTATACATTTATGTTTGTGCTTGGCAAATCTTTCAAGATAAATTAGAAAATTAGCACGTGGCTTCATTTGTCATTTCGATGTTATTTGGTACACGAGTAGAATATAACCTAAATTATAACATAGGGTACTATTTATCCCGAAGATCCCACGGGAGCGAAGCCCCGGGACGCAGCTAGCTACTTCCATATACCAAAACTTATTGAATTTCGATGAAACCTTTTGACCTGAAAAGAATCTAATTTAGACTGTCAGTTTTCTATAGAGATTTGACCTTATTATTTCACGGGCCAGGAAATGGGTCGTTTCTCGTCACCCTTGTGCCTGAGGCGGCAGCTCGGTAGAAATTAACTCTTGATTGCTTTGCCGGGAAAAAATTGAAGGGAAAGATTGTTGTGGATGCGATAGACGCGTATCAGCGTTTGAAGTCTAGTCTTGAAATGTCCAAGTCGTAGTATGTGAAAGGTTCACCCTTGGTTTATTTTTATTTTATTTTTTATTTACATGGAAGACCAACAACTTTCTTATAGGTTCTACAGATAACAACTTAAAAAACATATAGTCATTTACAGGTCCTCACATCTAGAAAACGGACTAAAATAACATTCAATTGTGATCTCAGAAAACAGAATAAGGACAATAAAGAATATTAATTCTGAAAATAAATAAAAAATACGTTCCCTCTCCCTCACTTTATCTCACAACAACATTATATAAATAGTTATTATATAATTACTCAAGAAATATTTATAAATAAATTAATGTCAGTTACCCATATAGAAACTGATTAAGAGTCTTCTCAGCCATGTGGTTGTACCTATTGCCAGTTCGCCAGAGAAATGAGTTTTGCCTGTAATTCGTGCTAACAACAGGAGTATAAATGAGCGGTCTGTATCTCAATATTCTGGGAGGAGCTAAGAAACCTATTCGTTCAAGCAGCTCAGGGCAGTCCAAAACACCATTAACAATTTTATATAACAAAACTATATCAGCAACTTCTCTACGCTTGTCTAGAGGTAAAAGATGCTGTCTTGCACAGAGTTCAAAATATGAGTCAGAATCAAATTTAATATGTAGGCGATAACATAAATATTTAATAAATTTTCTTTGAATGGACTCTAAGCTAGAAATATAAATGTCATATCTAGGGTTCCAGATTTGAGATGCGTACTCCAAGTGACTCCTTACGTAAGTGCAGTATAATATTTTTAAATAATATTTTTATCTTAGAGATTAACCATGGGCAAGGACCAAAAGATATAAGTATTGCTAATAGAAGCGGTGGTGGCCGAGTGGTAGGGCGCCCGCCTGTGGATACAAAATCCCAGGTTCGAATCCTGCCCGGGCTACATGAGTTCGCATACCAATCTGACTCATGTTAGTTTTCATCGACCACCACTTGCTGCACTCTGGGTTGATGATTATCAGCTAGTGTGTGAAATGGAGAAGGCAATGGCAAACCACTCCATTAAAATTGCCAAGAGAGTCGTTGTGTGTGTTTCATTCCATATAATGACCACGACCCTCGGTCATGAGGAAATACAACTAAAGAGAGAGAATAGACCATGCTGTTATTTCTTCAGATCTCCTGAGTAAACGGTATGCAAAATCACGCAAAACAGACAGATTTTGATGATATTTGAATCGTAGGTAAAGTTAAATCTGGATTGGCACATTAGTACATGGTACTAACTTATTATCCTGAATAATGAGAGTGGTACGACGCGTACCAAGTACGTAATGTAATAATGGAATTCTAACAGCCGATTTAAAGAAGTTTAAAATAAATTAAAACTTATATCTGAATACAGCCAAATGCTTCACATTCTAACACTACGACACTCTACTTAATGACGTTTATTATGTTATTTAATTTCCAATAATTCTAAAAATAACAAGTCTTCAAGCGATATTTTTCCATTACACCATCTTCGAACAACGCACAGATAAAAACTCTTACTTAATTTCCGATAAACGCTTCTATTTTTCTCTGTTATACCCATTTTTTGCTCAATGAAAAAATCCTTTGTTGAGCATCGCTCACTTGAGCGGCGAATAGTTGGAAACAATATTAAAAACGAATGCAGAGAACGTTTCGATTTATGAAAATTTTTATATCAGAGTACTTCATAAACAATATCAGGGTTTAATAATTTGATGAGATGCTCAAAATGCCAGTTGACCTTAACAAGACTTACTTTTACAGGTCAAAAAAGACTCGCTCGAAATAAGTGCCAGCAAAACCTTTATCTGAGTAGGTACACTAGGTACTAAATACTTTCTTATTGTATCTAGGTAAGTATGTGAGATTGTATATTACTCTATAACTACTCTTCCATCATATTATCGAGGCAAATAAAAATATTTCTTCTGGACACGTAAAATTACTACACTCAAATGAAAAAAATATTATGAATACTTTTCTTGCATCTAAGCCCTTCAGGGGGAGGCTCTGGCTTCCATTTGTTTCAATTTTATTAACATTGAAGCTGTCAAAAGCTTATCCGTATCCGCATTAGCCGGTCGTCAGTCTCGAAAGCTCCCGCACCCACTCGTGACTGGAAACTCATAACTGAACCAAAAAATAACATCTTTTAATAGGACATATCGGAATAAGTGGAGAGCATCCAAAGTCTCACATAATTAGTTTTAAGGTAGTTTATTTCAAAAAATATATAATTTTAAAGGTAAGTTTAGAATAGTAAGTTTTAAATAGTTAGGTATTTTACAGTAATTCATAACGGTAGATATATCATCATATAAAATCTAAACCGCGCCCTACACATTGGGCCAAAGTTCGCTAATCTGCCTCTGCAGCCGACATCTGTTGGCCAACTCGACAACCACACACAAAAATAAATTGCTACTAATGCTGTTTAGTCCTTCAAACCTTCAGATAAAAATCCTTACTTCTTTCTCAAAATATGAAATAGCCGGTAATGAGTGGGTGCGAGACCTCTCGAAGGCTATTTTCGCGTTTTATAAATGAGGGCTTAATGGCGCCCCTTTGTTCAGCTCGTCACCTGCAATTAAATCGTGAGCTATTTTATAACTCTCATTTATATACTGTCAAATTAAATAATCTGATTTCTACCTGCCTTGAAAAAGCTGTTTTGTTACGATGGTCCCAGAAGGGGAGGGTAATGTTTTCAGGATTTGTGTAAGAATTTTCTATTCACCAAATACCTTTAAATGCCCTATTTCATCTATCACAATAATATTATAATAAGGAAGTTCGTTTGTAGGGGATAATCTTTGGAACGACTAAACGGATTTCTACGAATCCTGATAACATAAACTACAATTTATGTATGTACCTCCCGAGCGAAGCCGAGGCGGGTCGCTAGTGCAATTATAAAGCTGAAAAGTTTGTTTGAAAAGGCTAATCTCTAGCCAGTTGAAAAATTAATGCAGGCCCTACAGGAATGAAGCAACGGTGCACGGTACATCTAGTTTAGAGATACATAATGAGGTTCACTATTCAATTTATTTTAAAAATGGCGCCTGATGATGAATCTACACTTTTTTCGATTATCTCTATTAATTTTCTCTATTATCTATACCTATATACTTTTTTGATGGCAAACTTACAGCAAATAATAAACAAACTCTAGCGAGCTTACAGTAACCCCTTTATCTGCAACTGGATTTTTCCCGTGGCTTTACCTGCGTGAACTGGCTTACCAAGCTGATCATGCTGTTGTTAGTGGAACAATTTATACTATGTGCGTGCGTGCGTCAAATTTTAGCTAAGATCGATTCAAGATGTTTTTATTCGATTCTATTTACATCCTGTAACATCTCTCTCTCTCTCTCTCTCAGCCAAAAGACGTCCACTGCTGGACAAAGGCCTCCCCCAAGGATTTCCACAACGACCAGTCCTGCGCTGCCCGCATCCAAGCGCAACCCGCGACCTTCACCAGGTCGTCGGTCCACCGAGTGGGAGGCCTGCCAACACTACGTTTTCCGGTTCGTGGTCGCCACTCGAGAACTTTTCTGCCCCAACGGCTATCTGTTCTACGAGCTATGTGCCCCGCCCACTGCCACTTAAGTTTCGCGATTCTGCGGGCTATGTCATGTCGGTTACTTTAGTTTTCCTACGGATCTCCTCATTTCTGATTCGATCACCCAGGGAAACTCCGAGCATAGCGCGCTCCATCGCCCTTTGGGTAACCTTGAGCCTTCTTATGAGGCCCATAGTAAGCGACCACGTCTCTGTTCCGTATGTCATTACTGGCAACACACACTGGTCAAAGACCGTCTTGAGACACTGCGGTATTTTTTATGAGAAGATATCGCGAAGCTTCCCTAACACTGCCAAGCCGAGTTGGATTCGACGGTTGACCTCTTTCTCAAAGTTTGTCCCATAATTATCCTGTAACATATTATTAGTTAACCCTACTCGTTCGTTTGTTTGGAATTTTCATTCACCACTTACTTCCAGTAAATATATCGTGAAATGGTGCACTCCAGTTGATTCATGATCCACATTATGTGCAATGAAACCACTCTATTAACATTGCCGAGGAAATCAGCCAACATAATGATAACGACCCACAGTAATGACAATAGATAAAAGGAAAGTAAAGTCGACCTAACCTTTTTATTTTGTACTACTCTATGCCCGTGAACTTCGTTCGTGCGTTATTTACTACTAGCTTTACCCGCGGCTTCGTCCGTGTGAATTTCCCATAGGAACAGTGTTTTTTTCGGTATGAAAGGTTAGGTACGGTATAATATGTTCTACTCAGTAACTCTATTTGTATGCGAAATTTCAGGAAGATTTGTTTATTAGATTAAGCGTGAAGAGGTAACAAACAAACAAAGTCACTTTCGCGTTTAGTTAGGATTAGGATTGTTAATATCTCAGGTTGTAATTGACGTCCCACATTCGAATCCTACTCGTAACATTGTTTCTATATCTGACTCATATATGGTAATTTTCTTTCATAGACGATGTTTCGATGTTGCGGTGCGATGCAGGAAAACCTACTCAAAAATTACTGTACAGTTCACTGGTATCGGTAGATCTCATTATTCCCATTACCCATTGCAGTGGTAATACTGAGACCGCACTTTTTTCTCAAATCAGTCTCACTATTCCCATTGAATTACGAAACGCCGAATGGTAATAGCGAGACTTATGTTCTCCTACAAAGTGTCTCATTATTCCCATTTGGAGCGGTTTTTTTAACGTCAGGTGTAAATTAATATACTATCCTACAGAAAAAAAAACTACGCAATATAAAATTTTATTTGGGCTTGTAGTAATTATTTATGTATATGTAATAATTGTATTTACAACGGCAAACCAAAATTCCTCAAACTTTTGAGGTGGTATTTGCATTAACATTTTACGCAGTTCGTTTGGCCGCTGTTTTGAGCATGTACAACCACCGATTCTCAATATTTCATTTTCTATTATTTAATTATAATATGGCGTTTATTACAACGCCATATATAATTTCCATTCTTATATTGAGAATGCTTTACGTATTCATAACCCTCATATAACAAAATTATATTCCCTTTTCCTCTTTCGATTATCTCAATATCCATTTTGTTAATTTGTGATCAAAGATGAATATATCATTTAAGATATTTCTCATATGAGAAATGGATACATCATTGAAAATCATTATTGTCATTGTGACTTATTATTGCTAATTGCCTGTATAGATATCAAAACAATAATAAAGAGGTCATAATATCGTGCGTTTTATTGGTCGCGAATAGTAGCGGTTTATAAACGCAATGGGGATAGTGATACAAGTAGTATCACTATTACCATCAATGGGAAAGCTCAATAGGAATAGTGAGACTGACCCACTGGTATGTATGTACACTGTACATACCAGTGAATTGTACAGTAATTCGACATGACTGTACATTGTACAGTCATGTCACGTGTTTTAGTTGAAAAGGCGACTCGTCAAAAACATTATTGTCACTGAGAACAAGCTAGGGTAAAGTTGTAAGTTTAGTGGATGATAGAAAGACAATGAAAACAAAAAAAAATATTAATATTTTTTAATAAAACCATTCACAATCCATTTTGATATCACTACAATATGATCTGATCAGTCGGTTGCCTATAACGCTTATCATAAATTTAGATAACAATAAATATAGTTTAGAACAATATCTTCTTGTTACAGAAATTCCAAACAACAATTTAATAAATTTATCTGTTCCAAGATCTATTGAGCTTATAGGTGGAATTAAGAGGGACAGGTTACTAACCCGTGGCCTATGAAAAGAAATAAGAATAATATAATTCCCTTGACTGCCTTTTACCATCTGCGCTAGAGAAGACGCAGCTGGCACATTCTATGTTTTATCTTCGCTTCCAGGCTTGCACAGAATAATAATATTGTAATTTTATATAATCCTCTTTACATGTTAGATTATCCAATTTATTTCTTTTATTTTCTTTTCTTTAATTTGATTGAAACTAACGTGAGAAATAGTATTTATGATCTTTCTTTTTAGGGTTCCGAAGTAAACAAGGAACCCTTATAGTTTCGTCATGTCTGTCCGTCCGTCCGTCCGTCTGTCTGCGGCTAATCTCAGAGACTACTAGTACTAGAAAACTGTAATTTGGTAGAGATATACATATTTATTACGCGGAGCGAACTGTAGAATAAAATTAGGAAAAATATATTTTTTTAGGGGCCTCCCCTACACCTAAAGTGGGGATGATTTTTTTTTCTCTCGATTATACCATCGTGTGGGGTATCATTTGTTAGGTCTTTTAAAAATATTATAAATGTCTGAAGAACATTTTTTGATTTAGGGATTCGTGTGCGAAATATTTAATTAAATTTAATTTAAAAAAAAAAAAAATATTTGTCCCCCACACCCCTCGAATAGGAAAATGGTGGAGGGTGGGTACATGAAACAAATTATAATAACTAGCAAATATAATGAATTTAAAAGGAAAATTATCACGGCTATATAGACTTTACGCGTTAACGATAAACTTACAAAATTGATTTTAGTATGAAAAATATTCGTAGGAAAAATTTTCATTCTATATGATGGTATTTACTTAGGTTATTTTCATTACTCATATAAAAGTGGAAGTAAATATAAGTTCATGTGTCCGCATTTCTACAGGATGTACCTTCGGAACCCTACATTGTGCGCCATTGTGGCCCAACACGCACTTGACCAATTATTTCTTTACTTATTTCCGACGACACGGATGAACGATCTTTTCGGCGATTGGTTCATCGGCAGAGTATTATTTGCAGAACTAACCAAGGCCTTTAGATGTTTGATTCGGAGTTCAATCCGGAGCTCACTTTTATGACTGGTCAGCATAGATAATAAAGATGTGATCAAAGCTAGTTAGCACACTATATCATATCTATTCGTGTTATCGCTTGCCATATCACTAGACATTCCCTTGCTATAATATTCATTCATTTTACCTTTGATGCGACCCATCCATCTCCTCTTCAGTTCATTCAGGAGTACATAAATGTACTTGATATACATTACATACATACATGACTAACGTCTTTATCCCTTATAGGGTAGACAGAACCAAGAGTCGTGAGACTCGAAGGCCACGCTCAGCTGAATAGACATTACATATACACTGTATACCTATATACAGCTTTTTAAATAGGTTTTACTTCATCAATCTAGAGTATTCTACTTACACCACCCGGCTGCTTCACAGGAACCCAATATTCCTTAGATAACTAGGTATTTATTTAATCAAATCAAAAATGAATCTCGTGTTGATATTTTTTTAATTAAAGTAATATCTAAATATAGGTAATAAAGGCTTACCTTACTAATAGCAACAATTTATAGGTAATTAATTTTATACAATTTTATAAAATTCATACTTAATAACGTTAGTTTGCTTAAGCAAGTAATTGTGAAATACCTATAATTGATACTATCTAAATGTTACATTAAATCGGGTTGGTAAAAAAGGAGGTAGCTCACAACCCTGATTACATGATCTTGTGTAACAACCTTAATTGTATCTATTTACTAATACTTAGATAATTCAGAAACTTATAAAGTTGTATATAACCAGATGCAGAAAAAAATCAAAGTAAAACGTTTTTTTCCCTGCAGATCACCAGTCGTAGTCCGACATTGTATACATAAATTAATGTAGCTTTATACATTGAAATAAAATATCCATCATGTTATTAACCTCATTACTTCGATATTTTTGTGAAATTGCAAGCAACGCTAAAGTAAGTACGTACAAAGATTTATTTTCAATTCTTATTTTATCAGCTCATTATTGGTTAAAACATTGCATCAAAATTACTCAAGTCGTCGTCAATTCACATGCTATCACTGTCTTTTAGATACAATTACAACGAGATAGTGCTGCGGCCATCTTAAAAATTATATTTAAATATTCGGCCGGCATCAAAGTCACATATTTTTCAAGTCTTAACCAAAGCGAGTATTAACATTAGAAACTATCTAATATTTTCTTAAACTACAAGGTAATTTTGAAACCATTGGCCAAATTTTCGCAGCAGATTTGGTTGATGAAATTGAGCAAGTTTCCAAAAAAATCTATGTCAAAAAATGAAAAGAAAAAAATTTTTTGATTCCCATACACATTGTTCGATCAGCTGATCGGACTTAGTATGGAAAGTTGAAATTTTATGTTATTATTTTACTATAACAAGTACTGAGTATTTAGTAAAAAAATGGCCAGTAGTTACAAAATAACCCTGTATAGAACCAAATACTATATAAACCTACTTAGTATTTGATAGAACCAACGGAACGGTCTAGTACAGTTATTGACTTTCACCGCCGCCGGCGGGTATTATTTGAACTTGAAATTTAGAACCTACCTAATATTTTTTGTTAAAACTAGACGGAACAGTCTATCTATATACAGCTCTCTTTGACTCTCCTTGCGGTGGTGACGATGTCGCGCGCGCGCGTCGCCGCGATGTCGGAGCTGCGCGCGCACACGCCGCGGCTCACCACTGGTATGCTCGTGGACGACTGGAGAGAATATCATATCGTTATATTACAAGAAAAACTCAAAAGAAGTCTGAAAAGGAAGCGGCTGAAACGGAAAAAGCATTTTTTTATGTTTTTGTTTTGTTTTACTTACAAACATTCACATTCACGATGGAAAAGCAACTTTTTTTTATGCATCTAAATATAATTTTTTTTTAAAAAGATATATATGCCTAGGTACGTTATGATACTTAAATAGGTAGGTATATTATTATATTTTTGTTCACAAAAACACTTCACTAATAAAACTTAAAATTAATTTTGTCCTATTAAATTAAATGTTCGAAAACAAGTTTCGCGTACATACATTTAAAGGCCTTATTACCAAGCTCATTATTTATCTTTAGTATTTGTCCTTAAAACTTTATAAAGTCCGATAAAGGTACATTATATTCTGCTTACCGAGCTGAGCGGGATATTTGACCTGTCGTATACACTGGATTCGTAGTCAGGAGGCAACACCTTGGTACATTCTAAGGGTTTTCTGTCTGCAACAACAAATTACAATTAAAATGTATTAAAATTAAGTTTGCTAAGTAGGCTTAGCTCCTGTGGAATATGCGGGATGAGAGCATCAAAAATTTACTAAATTAAGCTCCTTCAGCTTGAATTATTAAATGTTTGGTCACCCATCCCGTGCCCGATAATTAAGAAAGTAGATTCGACACTATCGCAGTTGAGTACGTTAACCACTACTCCACCGATCTCCTTTTAATAAAGGTCTTACTACTACTAACAGTAGACATTACTAAAATCTGACATCAGTATATTTTTATACTCGTAGAATAGTAGGCAAACGAGCATGCGGGTAAGCAATAATGCGGGTAATGCCTGATGGTAAGCAATCACCTCAGTCCATGGACACCAGCGACCCTAAAAAGGCCACTGATGCGTTGCTGACTTTTGAGAAAGCGATAGGCTCTTTAGTTTAGTTTTAGTTATAACACACTCGAGAAGAAGGAAAGAAAAAAGCTATTGGTTTCAGTACGCGACGGTCGTAAGGAATGTGCTCGATTATGGTCAATTGGTCATCCCCAGATATTTTTGTGGTTTCATCTCTAAATTTATTTAATTGGGAACCAAACAAAAGTACATAACAATTACAAAAAGTTAAATATTTAATTAATAATATCATTAGTTTAATTAACCTGTAGTCAGTGTGATAATTAACATTAACGTGGTAAACGTGGTAATTGACATTATCAGTGTGATAATGATGCAGGTAACGGGATTACCGCTGGAGCGATGAGGTTCTGAAAGACCTACAGAGCTTCAGAGCGGACAACTGGCGAGAGCTGGTTCAAGACCGCAAAAAATTTCGTCGTCTCGTGTCGGAGGCCGAGATCCACTTCGGGTCGCTGCGCCGCATTAGTAGTAGTAGTTAGTAACAGGATTACCATAATAGCACGGGATGATGTCAGGGTCGCCCTCTAGCTCCCCTGGGTCCACCTTCAGCTCGTACTGGCTGCTGAACTGCAGCTTCGGAGAATTGTACGGGTTGAGGTTGTCCTTCTTGGTAAGGGATTCCAGGCTTGGCTCCGTGTATAGTTCGTTGCTACAAACATGGAAACTCAATTAAAATAAAGACAATAAAGACTTTGCTCTCGCTACAGCTACTAGCCTTTCATGATTCTAGCCCAACGAACAATAAATGAAGAATTTTTGATATTAATTTTGAACGAGAAATTTTACTTCTTAAATCGCATTCGAAAATTTGCTACATTTATAGGGTAGACCGGGTACAATTGTACCAGGGGACGATTGAACCATCGCAAATATCTTCGAAACTAAGCGTCGTACTGTTGTGTGACTGACTCAAGCGCGCCTCCGGACGCGGGCCTCTCAACCGCCAGTCTCGCGCGAACGTGGCACGAAGGAGGCCAGTGTCGCGGCGAGAAGAAATTTCTGCACATCAAAAGTAAGTTTTTTGATGTAATATTTTTTAGTTATATCAGAAAATCTAAGCTGTATTTTTTACTTGGTGATAGTTTAAACGCTTAGTATAATTGACGACAATGCATTTTAATAGTTTTTGTGTCATATAGTGCTCGTATTCACAAGCAATTTACCTTTGTTGTCAAAATGACCTCGTGGGGACAATTGTTACAATTTCTTGGGTATGGTTGTACCGGTACAACTGTCCCCGTGGTACAATTGACCCCATAAGACCGTTTAATTATGTAAATCTTCCTATTTATTTATTCGGGTCAAAAATTTTAAAAGGTATGAGATTATAGTTTACAAAATATAATTTGCACCGATTCGTCATATCGCTTGTCTTGTATTCTGTCGGAATATTTATATTTTGATTATAATATTATATAAGGAAAAATATTAGCCAGTTTCTGACTATTGTACCAGGGGATAGTTGTACCAAGGGGACAATTGTTACATGTGCCTTTCCATACAATATGATAATTGATTATTTGCGTGTTTTTTTGTTGTTTATCACAATTATAACAGCAATATAGTAGCTTCTATGACTTAATTAACCATGTTTTAAAGTCCTTTATTATAGAATTTGTTGCTAGAGATGAAAAAAATATGTTTTATGTTTTTCAAGTTAACGAAAGTTATTTCAGTTAGTAGTGTGAAATTTTTTGTTTTTTAATTTTAGTTACATTAAAGTTTCTACCGCCGAGTTAAGCTCATATTCAGAAATTCATTTCTTTGATTAAAAACAGTGTTTTATTTCCTCAAAATTTTGGTACAATTTACCCCGTAATGGGGTACAATTGTACCAATTTCCCAATTCTATTCAAATAAAAAAATAATATGTTTATACTGTTTCTATAGCCATAAGAATGGTTCTACCCTCTAGCTAACTAACATAGGTATCGTTGAGTATTAACACTATTTAATAAATATTAAAAAACAACTAGCAATTCAGCGCCAAAGGCAAAATGGTACAATTGTCCCCGGTCTACCCTATATATATTTTATTATAAACCCCCCATTGGGGGAGGCCTTTGTCCAGCAGTGGACGTCTTTCGGCTGAGAGAAGAAGAAGAAGAAGATATATGTATATATTTTGATTGCGTTGATGCGAAGTTCGATTTTCTTTTAGCTGATAGAGTATCAGATACATAAATTTAACTTGATACCTCCTAAGTATTGCTGGAGAAAACAACAAACAACAACATTTTGAAGTAGAGAACCCTAATAAGCATTGGGATATAATCCGGCTTTTCAAACTTCACTCGATCTCACACTTCGCTGGGTGTATATTGTGAGCAATATCATACAAGTTATATGCCATTCAATGAATATGTGTAAAATTAATTTGTTCCAAAATATTTCGTTGTAAACAGGCAAATGGTAACGTTATGCTGTAATAATATTTACCAAACTGCTATATATAATACCTCGGGAATAATCACAAATTCTGCCGTAGGTAGCAATCATCCAATATTATTATAGGGACAAGATGATTATGCGCTATTTATAAAAATATGGAACTCTCAATAAACGCTGCTCCGTAGTCGAGATCTCGTAAATCATACGGAAAGCTTTTTACGTAAAGTAAATCTATTTCGTATCCCTATTTATTTTTAGTTATTTAATATCCTGCCCTTATTTAGAACTATGTAATATCTAAAAACCCTGGAATATAATGGAAAACTAATATATTAACTGTACGTGACGAACCGTACACCGGTGCGCTGGGTGTCGAACCTACGTCCCTCTGTTCCACACCTGGGCTCAGGGAAAAACGCGGCGCGGTAGGCGCTCGAGACTGTACCACAAAGAAACAGGATAGAATGAACGGACGGTCAAAGAAACAAAATATTCGGTCGTATTGCCCAGCGGTACAGTCGAGCGTGGACGAAACGAGCGTACGGACAGAGCACTATTCTATACACTATGAGCCCAGCACTATTCTTCAGGCTTCTTTCTTCTTTTGCTTCTGTCTTCTGTTTCTTCTGTTTCTTCTTTCTTCACTGGAGAACTGGAGCGAACTGTGGCGAACTGTGGCGAACTGTAGACGCGATGGTGCTGTGCGTATATTTATTCAAAAATGGCGAGCGCACTCTGTATACGTATGCGCGAGCCAGTCGAGCCAATAGGAACGCGGCGTTGACCTACCCCCGCGCGCCCCTCTGTCCGTCCGTCGCCCATGCTCTATGTACATGAGCCATTTATTTACTATAAACACTGTTATTACATATGTAACTATCACTATTAATCTATATCTATCATAAACTATCTATATATCTTATTAAGAAATCTATTTACATAAAAAATCTATAGAAAACTGTTATCTTATCATAAGCTAAGTTGTATATCTCTGTATGCTATGTACGGGGAAATAAAAGTCACACAAGACTATCTCTTTATTTGGCGACTTATTTAACTATAATCTATACTAACTTAACCTATTTACTATAGCTAAGGGGAATAAAAGACGAACTATACGATATTTTATTTACAACTTAGCCTATGTGTGCAGAACAACTACGCTCTGCTACCAGAAAATGTGCGCAGAGAATCCGGACATACGAAGCGCCGTGAACCTCTTCACCGAAAAAGACCAGATTTTAAGTGGAGACCTATAGGTCCCCAAAAAAGCCCGATGATACCCGACGGTAAAGATTATATACGGCACTGCGTCTGTCCGACTAGAGCCTAAAACCTAACCTATACGCAGTCTGCTACCACCGTAGCTTATAAAGGGAGCTACAGGGCCCTATATAATAACCTAACTTAATAGCTACAACCACCCACAAACTCAAGGGTCACTTACCAAACTTAATCTTCCTGCTCTTCGGATCCAATCTTGAGTGTCTTCGGAAAGGGGGAATGCGGTCCCTAAACACCAAACCTACCCCGAGATCTCAATTCCCCAGAAAAAATAAATAGATTTCTTCCCGAAGTTGGCTCGGCAACAGATGTGAGCGACCAGCCACGCGTCACATCTCACAGGAAAAAGTCACAATAACGGGTTACACAAACACCAATTCAACAGTTATTTAGCAACGATGAAGTACAATACAAACGATGATTACAATAAAATTCACACGCCACGCCAAGCGGCTACAAACGAACCATGCAAGATGGTGGCCGAAGCACCTGGCCGTTATTATACGCGACACGGCCTCGCGCGCGGAGTCTCAAAACAATACTAATGGACGAATGAAGGTCAATGCCGTTCGAAGCGTCCGCGCAATGTTGCCAGCAGGCAAAACAAAGGCCTGCTATTCACGGCGCAATACACGCTCAATGCAATGCTTAGATTTAATAAACATCAACAAGTTTATTACAAACATCCCCCCGTCCCGGTCTGAGAAGCAGACCGCTAGCTTACTCTACGGGAAGGCGGGCGAGAGAGGTCACAGCTCTCCTTAAAATCGAACCGTCGACCAACACCTCAGCCACACGCGGAGTGCCATCTCCGCCAAGAATCAAACGTAATATGCGAGCTCGTCGCCAAAGCAATGAGGGCAAATTTGCCTCTTTTAACAATACTAAATCACCCTCCCTGGGAGAGCTCAGTCCTGTCTGTCCACTTCACTCTTTGCTGCAGCAAATGCAAATATTCAAGCGACCAGCGACGCCAAAAGTCCTGGCTCATTTGCTGCAACATTTGAAAACGCGACAACCGATATACGCGTTCGTCCTTCCACGGGTATTCGGGCAGGGCAGTCAAAGGCCCTCCCACCAAAAAATGACCAGGGGTGAGAGCTTCCAAGTCATTTGGATCTGGAGATAGCGGACAGAGAGGACGAGAGTTGAGGACCGCCTCCACTTTACAAAACACTGTGGCCAGCTCTTCAAAAGTTAGAGCCGTTTCTCCGATAATGCGGCGGAGGTGGGTCTTTGCGGATTTCACAGCCGCTTCAAAAATCCCTCCCCAATGGGGGCAACTTGGGGGACTAAACTTCCAGGTTATTCCCCTTTGGGCAGCAATTTGACTTAAACTAGTACAATTTTTATCAATAAACACAGAAACATCCTTAAGATAATTTACAGTTCCCTTATAGTTTGTGCCATTATCAGACCTAATAAGGAAGGTAGACCTCGACGCGAAACAAAGCGATCCAACGCGGCGACGAAGGCCTCCGTAGTCAGAGCCGATACCACCTCCAAATGGACAGCCTTGGTGGCCAAACAAACAAATACACACAAATAGCCCTTCACAATACGGGCATTACGAAAGGGAGAAGCCTTGATAGAAAAGGGACCGGCAAAATCGGTTCCAACGCCGTCAAACGGCCTCGAAGGTCGGATTCGATCAGCGGGCAAATCACCCATCTGTGGTTGCATCGTGGATGCCTTCAACCTATAACATGCAATACATCGAAACAGGACACTACGGATTGCTCTTCGGGCAGACAAAATCCAAAACTCGCGTTGCAAAATAGCCAACAAAGCATTGCACCCAGCATGGGCGTTACGAATGTGTCGATCAGACACCAAAAGCTGCACCAAGGGTCCGCCCTTGGGCAACAACAGAGGATGGCGAGTCTCATATGGAAGATCCGCCTTCCGGAGCCTGCCTCCAACCCGAAGAAGCCCATCCGAGTCGATGTACGGGTTCAAACGAGCGACCGCGCCCTTCAACTTAGCGCGTCCGTCGCGCAAAATACGAAGCTCTGACTCAAACCGTCCGGTCTGCACGACACGGACCCAATGCAACAATGCGCTCCGGCGCTCTTCTGCACCTGCAATCGGCTCCAACCGCTTTGCCTGTGGGTTTCTACAATTATGTATGAAACGCTTAATCCAACTGGTAACGCCCAGAAGCTTATCCAAACTGCTATACCGAGCAAGTAGCCAATCCGGCTCCGACGTCGTCTCAGCGACTACAGCATGTACACGAAGACCAGTCAAACTCAAAGAAGTAACATCTGTCTGACAGACAGGCCAAGATGTTTCTGATCCCATCAGCCACTCTGGACCCCACCAGAGCGGGTGTGACACCAATTCTGGTGCCGTACAACCTCGGGAAGCACAGTCCGCTGGGTTAAGCTCTCCCGGCACATGTCTCCATGTTATATCAATTCCAATATTTTGAATTTGGGAAACCCTGTTTCCAACAAAAACCTCCAAGGTATGTGGGGCCGCGCGCAACCATGCAAGCGCGACCTGGCTATCCGACCAGGCGAAGATGTCTCGTATCTCGACCGTGGCCGCCAGCTCACTGGCAACGTGATGCAACAATTTAGAGAGAAGGTGAGCTCCACTCAACTCAAGCTTGGGAATAGTCAGCCTAGTCCTGATGGGGGCGACCTTGCTCTTCCCTAACAAAAGCGAGACATTGACCCGGCCATCGGCGTCAACTGTCCGCATATAGACTGACGCGGCGTAGCCTCGCTCCGACGCGTCACAAAAGCCATGCAGGCTGGCTCGATATTTCCCGGGGGCAATATTCGACGAGGCAAGGCAATCCGATTGACTTCCTTAATCGATGAAAACAACTCGAGCCAATCATCCAATGGAGGACCAAACAGCGGCTCGTCCCACGAGACGCCCAAAGTCCAAAGTCTCTGGAGAAGACACTTCGCAGAGAATATTACTGGACTGATCCAACCGCTTGGATCAAACATACGAGCTATTACTGACAACACCGTTCTCTTAGTCCAGACCTTTGGTATTTCCAAGTCCACTTGGAATGTAAAAATATCGGTTAGCGGCTGGTACTGCATGCCCAGCACCGCTATCCTGTTGGGATCATCTACATCCTCAAACAGGTGAGGGTTCTGTTGGTGATCCTCCGGGATCCCTTCTAGAACTCTAGGCTCATTAGACAACCACTTACGTAGCTCGTAGCCACCTGTCTTCAATATTTCAATCAATTCATCCCGCAGTAGGAGGGCCTCCTCAATACTTTGGGCTCCGGTGCACACGTCATCGACATACAAGTCACGTGACAGCACGGAAGCCCCACGGGGAAAGCGGATCCGTTCCCGCTCTGCCAATTCAAGCAATGATCTGATGGCGATATAGGGACTAGATTTCAAACCATACGTGTTTGTGTTGAGTTCATACACCGTCACAGGATCCTCAGGGCGCTCACGCCAGAGTATCAACTGGAATCGCCTGTCCTCAGGATGTATGACTGTCTGGCGGAACATCATCCGGATGTCCGCGCCAAAAACCACTTGATGTCTTCTAAAGTTCAAGATGATGTCAATTATGTCCCTATGCAATTTGGGACCTGAATGCAAACATAGATTCAACGAAACTCCGTTCGAAGTGGGGGCGGACCCATCAAAGACAGTCCGCAACTTGCCCGTTGAGGCCTTCACCACCGCGTGGTGGGGCAAAAAATAATGCTCAGTTGAGCTCCAATCAACTCGAGCCGGAGACATGTGACCCAAATCCTCGTACTCGCGCATAAATTCAATATATTTATCGCGAAGTACGTGGTCACGCTGCATACGTCGCTCCATGGACAGCAGTCGTTTCTCCGCAAGCGCCCTACTTTGCCCTAGGCTAGGACGAGAGGCAACAAAGGGTAACCTAGTTACAAACCGACCGGAGGGCAACCTCTCCGTGGTCGATCGAAAAAGGGCTTCGCACTCAGCGTGTTCCGGATCCATCCTGGAACTCATAGGTGGCTCCTCCACCTCCCAAAACCTTTGCATGGTCTTGGCCAAGGACGCTGATGCGACGACCGGTGGCTCCTCCACGGTGCTATTATCAAACACAGGGCCCATCAGGGCAAAACCAAAAATCGTAGACACTGCCATCAGTGAAGACGAACCCAGAGCTTTCTGGGTACCCAACAAAATCCAACCCAATACGTCCGAGCCCAGGAGCAAGTCCACTGGGCCGGGATGAAAAACAAAGGGGTCGGCCAAATCCAGACCCGAAACCAAAGACAACACACCCGGCGGTATGTCTGTCGAGGGGTGCCAACCCGCAATGGTATCCATTACCATAGCCGAAGTCGTGATCCTCATTGTGGAGGACTTCAGCGAAGAAAAGGTGACAAGTGTCTGGCCCGTCAGACACTTCACTTGTATGCCACCAACTCCAAGAAGTGGCACAGGCGAGTCTTCCACGACTAAACCTAACTGGTGTGCCACTCGAGTGGTAACCAAACTGCTTTGAGCCCCTGAGTCCAGCAGAGCTCTCAAATTAATGGCTTCCCCCCTACGACCCCATACGCGGACCACCGCGGTAGGGAGCAGAACCGTCCGCGGCTCTGTCCCAGCAAGGGAGCAAGCTAGTTACGGGCTCCCCACTCTCTCCAAACCAGGGGCGCGCCACTGACCCGGATAATATGGCGGGCGAGTGCACATCCCCATCTGAGGGGGGCATAACCCGCGGCCCGGCCATACCTATTGTGCAGAGCAACTACGCTCTGCTGCCAGAAAATGTGGCAGCGAGAATCCGGACAAACGAAGCGGCGGGAAGAATTCTGTACCGGAACTTCACCGGGAAAAAACCACCGGTAAAAATAAGTACCGGGAAAAAATCTCCACGCGGCACCACGTTTGCCCGACTAAAACCTAACTAACTTAACGCAGTCTGCTACCACCGTAGCTTATGAAGGGAGCTACAGGGCCCTATATGATAACCTAACCTATAAATTAACTAGAATTGAACACTTACCAAACTAAATCTTCTTTCTCTTCGGATCCAAACTTGAGTGTCTTCGGGAAGGGGGAATTCCTAATTACCCTACCTAACCCTTGAGATCTCAATTCCCCAGGACAAATAAATAGATTTCTTCCCGTAGTTTCACTCGGGAACAGCCAGATGTGAACAGCCAGCCACGTTTCACCTCTCACAAGAAAAGGTCACAATAACAGAGTTTTTCACAAACACAAATTCAATAGTTATTTAACAAACAGGAAATTCACAATTATCACTCAAACTAAACAACAAGCAAAAGACGCGAGACCGCTCCGCGTATTAAAATCAAACCGATATCGCCCTGGACAATGCAATGGCGGACACCACACGATGCATTCCACGCTAGCAGTGTGAAAACCCCGAACGCCCTCTGGCGGCAGCAATGCGAAACGCCCGCGTTTAGTTTTACCCAATATATTACAAACATCCCCCCGTCCCGGTCTGAGAAGCAGACCGCTAGCTTACTCTACGGGAAGGCGGGCGAGAGAGGTCACACCTCTCCTTAAAATCGAACCGTCGACCAACACCTCAGCCACACGCGGAGTGCCATCTCCGCCAAGAATCAAACGTAATATGCGAGCTCGTCGCCAAAGCAATGAGGGCAAATTTGCCTCTTTTAACAATACTAAATCACCCTCCCTGGGAGGCTCAGTCCTGTCTGTCCACTTCACTCTTTGCTGCAGCAAATGCAAATATTCAAGCGACCAGCGACGCCAAAAGTCCTGGCTCATTTGCTGCAACATTTGAAAACGCGACAACCGATATACGCGTTCATCCTTCCACGGGTATTCGGGCAGGGCATTCAACGGCCCTCCCACCAAAAAATGACCAGGGGTGAGAGCTTCCAAGTCATTTGGATCTGGAGATAGCGGACAGAGAGGACGAGAGTTGAGGACCGCCTCAACTTTACAAAACACTGTGGCCAACTCTTCAAAAGTTAGAGCCGTTTCTCCGATAATGCGGCGGAGGTGGGTCTTTGCGGATTTCACAGCCGCTTCAAAAATCCCTCCCCAATGGGGGCAACTTGGGGACTAAACTTCCAGGTTATTCCCCTTTGGGCAGCAATTTGACTTAAACTAGTACAATTTTTATCAATAAACACAGAAACATCCTTAAGATAATTTACAGTTCCTTTATAGTTTGTGCCATTGTCAGACCTAATAAGGGAAGGTAGACCTCGACGCGAAACAAAGCGATCCAACGCGGCGACGAAGGCCTCCGTAGTCAGAGCCGATACCACCTCCAAATGGACAGCCTTGGTGGCCAAACAAACAAATACACACAAATAGCCCTTCACAATACGGGCATTACGAAAGGGAGAAGCCTTGATCGAAAAGGGACCGGCAAAATCGGTTCCAACGCCGTCAAACGGCCTCGAAGGTCGGATTCGATCAGCGGGCAAATCACCCATCTGTGGTTGCATCGTGGATGCCTTCAACCTATAACATGCAATACATCGAAACAGGACACTACGGATTGCTCTTCGGGCAGACAAAATCCAAAACTCGCGTTGCAAAATAGCCAACAAAGCATTGCACCCAGCATGGGCGTTACGAATGTGTCGATCAGACACCAAAAGCTGCACCAAGGGTCCGCCCTTGGGCAACAACAGAGGATGGCGAGTCTCATATGGAAGATCCGCCTTCCGGAGCCTGCCTCCAACCCGAAGAAGCCCATCCGAGTCGATGTACGGGTTCAAACGAGCGACCGCGCCCTTCAACTTAGCGCGTCCGTCGCGCAAAATACGAAAGCTCTGACTCAAACCGTCCGGTCTGCACGACACGGACCCAATGCAACAATGCGCTCCGGCGCTCTTCTGCACCTGCAATCGGCTCCAACCGCTTTGCCTGTGGGTTTCTACAATTATGTATGAAACGCTTAATCCAACTGGTAACACCCAGAAGCTTATCCAAGCTGCTATACCGAGCAAGTAGCCAATCCGGCTCCGACGTCGTCTCAGCGACTACAGCATGTACACGGAGCCCAGTCAAACTCAAAGAAGTAACATCTGTCTGACAGACAGGCCAAGAAGTTTCTGATCCCATCAGCCACTCTGGACCCCACCAGAGCGGGTGTGACACCAATTCTGGTGCCGTACAACCTCGGGAAGCACAGTCCGCTGGGTTAAGCTCTCCCGGCACATGTCTCCATGTTATATCAATTCCAATATTTTGAATTTGGGAAACCCTGTTTCCAACAAAAACCTCCAAGGTATGTGGGGCCGCGCGCAACCATGCAAGCGCGACCTGGCTATCCGACCAGGCGAAGATGTCTCGTAGCTCGACCGTGGCCGCCAGCTCACTGGCAACGTGATGCAACAATTTAGAGAGAAGGTGAGCTCCACTCAACTCAAGCTTGGGAATAGTCAGCCTAGTCCTGATGGGGGCGACCTTGCTCTTCCCTAACAAAAGCGAGACATTGACCTGGCCATCGGCGTCAACTGTTCGCATATAGACTGACGCGGCGTAGCCTCGCTCCGACGCGTCACAAAAGCCATGCAGGCTGGCTCGATATTTCCCGGGGGGCAATATTCGACGAGGCACGGCAATCCGATTGACTTCATTAATCGATGAAAACAACTCGAGCCAATCATCCAATGGAGGACCAAACAGCGGCTCGTCCCACGAGACGCCCAAAGTCCAAAGTCTCTGAAGAAGACACTTCGCAGAGAATATTACTGGACTGATCCAACCGCTTGGATCAAACATACGAGCTATTACGGACAACACCGTTCTCTTAGTCCAGACCTTTGGTATTTCCAAGTCCACTTGGAATGTAAAAATATCGGTTAGCGGCTGGTACTGCATGCCCAGCACCGCTATCCTGTTGGGATCATCCACATCCTCAAACAGGTGAGGGTTCTGTTGGTGATCCTCCGGGATCCCTTCTAGAACTTTAGGCTCATTAGACAACCACTTACGTAGCTCGTAGCCACCTGTCTTCAATATTTCAATCAATTCATCCCGCAGTAGGAGGGCCTCCTCAATACTTTGGGCTCCGGTGCACACGTCATCAACATACAAGTCACGTGACAGCACGGAAGCCCCACGGGGAAAGCGGATCCGTTCCCGCTCTGCCAATTCAAGCAATGATCTGATGGCGATATAGGGACTAGATTTCAAACCATACGTGTTTGTGTTGAGTTCATACACCGTCACAGGATCCTCAGGGCGCTCACGCCAGAGTATCAACTGGAATCGCCTGTCCTCAGGATGTATGACTGTCTGGCGGAACATCATCCGGATGTCCGCACCAAAAACCACTTGATGTCTTCTAAAGTTCAAGATGATGTCAATTATGTCCCTATGCAATTTGGGACCCGAATGCAAACACAGATTCAAGGAAACCCCGTTCGAAGTGGGTGCGGACCCATCGAAGACGGTCCTCAATTTGCCTGTTGAGGCCTTCACCACCGCGTGGTGGGGCAAAAAATAATGCTCAGTTGAGCTCCAATCAACTCGAGCCGGAGACATGTGACCCAAATCCTCGTACTCGCGCATAAATTCAATATATTTATCGCGAAGTACGTGGTCACGCTGCATACGTCGCTCCATGGACAGCAGTCGTTTCTCCGCAAGCGCCCTACTTTGCCCTAGGCTAGGACGAGAGGCAACAAAGGGTAACCTAGTTACAAACCGACCGGAGGGCAACCTCTCCGTGGTCGATCGAAAAAGGGCTTCGCACTCAGCGTGTTCCGGATCCATCCTGGAACTCATAGGTGGCTCCTCCACCTCCCAAAACCTTTGCATGGTCTTGGCCAAGGACGCAGATGCGACAACCGGTGGCTCCTCCGCGGTGCCATTATCAAACACAGGGCCCATCAGGGCAAAACCAAAAATCGTAGACACTGCCATCAGTGAAGACGAACCCAGAGCCTTCTGTGTACCCAACAAAATCCAACCCAATACGTCCGAGCCCAGGAGCAAGTCCACTGGGCCGGGATGAAAGACAAAGGGGTCGGCCAAATCCAGACCCGAAACCAAAGACAACACACCCGGCGGTATGTCTGTCGAGGGGTGCCAACCCGCAATGGTATCCATTACCATAGCCGAAGTCGTGATCCTCATTGTGGAGGACTTCAGCGAAGAAAAGGTGACAAGTGTCTGGCCCGTCAGACACTTCACTTGTATGCCACCAACTCCAAGAAGTGGCACAGGCGAGTCTTCCACGACTAAACCTAACTGGCGTGCCACTCGAGTGGTAACCAAACTGCTTTGAGCCCCTGAGTCCAACAGAGCTCTCAAATTAATGGCTTCCCCCCTACAACCCCATACGCGGACCACCGCGGTAGGGAGCAGAACCGTCCGCGGCTCTGTCCCAGCAAGGGAGCAAGCTAGTTACGGGCTCCCCACTCTCTCCAAACCAGGGGCGCGCCACTGACCCGGATAATATGGCGGGCGAGTGCACATCCCCATCTGAGGGGGGCATAACCCGCGGCCCGGCCATACATATGGTACGGCGGGTGGTACTCCAGCCGTGGGTACTCGTGCAGCGGCGGAGAAAACCGCTGCGGCTGCATGTGTTGGGTATTGGTAACCCGCGTGGAGGGGGGTGTCCCCACTCTCACGTCCGATCTAGGGCCCCCGCCCATGGGGGCCCTATCCGGGGCCTGGCCAGCTACATACTGGCCATGACCTTGGGGCGCGTGGTCCCGGTCCGCCAAGACCCGCGCAGGTACGCGACCCCCCTCCCGAGGGGGGTGCGACGAGCGAAGCCGCGTCCTCCGTCCGGTGGTGGAGGGCTTCGCGCAGGAGCGCCCCCGCCCATAGGGGACCCCTGCCTCAACATCCGGGTGCCATCCCCGTTGCGGTTCATGCAAAGCATCGCGTGGTGCCGCCCACGGCAAGCACTGCATGGTATGGCACTGGGACAGTCACGTGCATAGTGACCGCCCAAACAATAAAAGCAAAGTTCATGCCGCTTTGCCATGCGGCGCCGATCTTGTACTGGCAGTCTCTGCCAGTCCCTGCATTGCAGCAGGCTGTGGCCCATCCGGCCACATTGCAGGCAGTCCGCGTCCCCCGCGACTGCTGCCGTGTGTGCAACCCGCACACCAGCTCCACGCGGTGGCGGTTGCCGTCCCTGTTGGGGCCTACGTTCAGGCGCTCTGGATGGCGCTGAGTCCGTCATGGTATTCTCAGCCGCCCGTGCCTCAAACTCCAAAAACTTCACCAAGTCAGTGAATGTTGGTAGGGTGGTGCTATCCCGTTCCGCATTCTCGCGCTCAAACCGCGAGCGGATGTCATTGGGCAATTTGCCCAATACAATGTGCACCAACAAAAAGGACCATTGGTCCACCGGCAGCCCCAGTGTGCGGAGCGCGTTACAGGCCACTGTAACGGGCGTGAGCAACTGCAGGCGCAACTGTGCCCTGTTGGCCACCTTGGGCAGGGCCATCAACTGTGCGGCGTGCGCATCCGCTAACAAACGTAAGTTTTGATAGCGGGAGTTCAATAACTCCCAAGCCGTGTCGTACTGGTCGTCCTCCACCCGGAGGTGCTGGATGAGCGACCGCGCTTCATCCTCAAGAGTGGAGAGGAGGTAGGCCATCTTCTGGGCCTTCGACAAATCCTGTCGTGCTACGACCAGGGACTCAAACATATTTTTATATGCTACCCACTCCTCCATCCTACCCCCAAAGTGGGACAGCTGAAGGGTGGGGAGCCGACCAGTAACCGCTGGTCATTCCTGTCTAACAGGTGTGCGAGGGGCTGGTCCGCCAGCCTGTCTCGCCCTTATTGCGGTCACCGCCTCCGCGATATCATCGTGCAGACTCAGGATCTGGTCCATGTCCGCCATGTGACCTGCGTAGGCCTCCGGGGTAAGATCGGCTTCGGTAAGCGCCGCCATGGCCGCTTCCGCGCTAATCAATCGTGAGTGGAGGTGATCCGCTCTTAGCAGTATGGCGCCCTCCCTGTCCTTCCGGGACAGGAGTCCTCCGGCCGTCACAAACCATCTCAATTCGTTGGCGAGTGTCGCCTTAGCATTGGGGGCCTTCGCCATCGCGTCAAGTCACAAACAAAAAATAACAAAAGGTAAATAAAAAACAACAAAATCAAGCAACTACACGAAGAACCGCGGTAGGTATGAGAATGGCACAAACCCGGAACGCACGGTACAAACCGCAAACAAATACAAAAAAGGTTACAAATATTCTTATACAAACAAACTAAGAAAAATCTAATAATTTTTACAAACAATTAATAATTTTTTACAAACGAACAAATAGAGGGTAGATAAACTACGCTCTGCTACCAGAAAATGTGCAGAGCAACTACGCTCTGCTGCCAGAAAATGTGGCAGCGAGAATCCGGACAAACGAAGCGGCGGGAAGAATTCTGTACCGGAACTTCACCGGGAAAAAACCACCGGTAAAAATAAGTACCGGGAAAAAATCTCCACGCGGCACCACGTTTGCCCGACTAAAACCTAACTAACTTAACGCAGTCTGCTACCACCGTAGCTTATGAAGGGAGCTACAGGGCCCTATATGATAACCTAACCTATAAATTAACTAGAATTGAACACTTACCAAACTAAATCTTCTTTCTCTTCGGATCCAAACTTGAGTGTCTTCGGGAAGGGGAATTCCTAATTACCCTACCTAACCCTTGAGATCTCAATTCCCCAGGACAAATAAATAGATTTCTTCCCGTAGTTTCACTCGGGAACAGCCAGATGTGAACAGCCAGCCACGTTTCACCTCTCACAAGAAAAGGTCACAATAACAGAGTTTTTCACAAACACAAATTCAATAGTTATTTAACAAACAGGAAATTCACAATTATCACTCAAACTAAACAACAAGCAAAAGACGCGAGACCGCTCCGCGTATTAAAATCAAACCGATATCGCCCTGGACAATGCAATGGCGGACACCACACGATGCATTCCACGCTAGCAGTGTGAAAACCCCGAACGCCCTCTGGCGGCAGCAATGCGAAACGCCCGCGTTTAGTTTTACCCAATATATTACAAACACCTATGGTACGGCGGGTGGTACTCCAGCCGTGGGTACTCGTGCAGCGGCGGAGAAAACCGCTGCGGCTGCATGTGTTGGGTATTGGTAACCCGCGTGGAGGGGGGTGTCCCCACTCTCACGTCCGATCTAGGGCCCCCGCCCATTGGGGCCCTATCCGGGGCCTGGCCAGCTACATACTGGCCATGACCTTGGGGCGCGTGGTCCCGGTCCGCCAAGACCCGCGCAGGTACGCGACCCCAAGGGGGGGTGCGACGAGCGAAGCCGCGTCCTTCTTCCAAAGGTGGAGGGCTTCGCGCAGGAGCGCCCCCGCCCATAGGGGACCCCTGCCTCAACATCCGGGTGCCATTCCCGTTCCGGTTCATGCAGAGCATCACGTGGTGCAGCCCACGGCATGCACTGCATGGTATGGCCCTGGGACAGTCACGTGCATAGTGACCGCCCAAACAATAAAAGCAAAGTTCATGCCGCTTTGCCATGCGGCGCCTATCTTGTACTGGCAGTCTCTGCCAGTCCCTGCATTGCAGCAGGCTGTGGCCCATCCGGCCACACTGCAGGCAGTCCGCGTCCCCCGCGACTGCTGCCGTGTGTGCAACCCGCACACCAGCTCCACGCGGTGGCGGTTGCCGTCCCTGTTGGGGCTTACCTCTCCATGAGGGTTCCAAGGGCCTACGTTCAGGTGCTCTGGATGGCGCTGAGTCCGTCATGGTATTCTCAGCGGCCCGTGCCTCAAACTCCAAAAACTTCACCAAGTCAGTGAATGTTGGTAGGGTGGTGCTGTCCCGCTCCGCATTCTCGCGCTCAAACCGCGAGCGGATGTCATTGGGCAATTTGCCCAATACAATGTGCACCAGCAAAAAGGACCATTGGTCCACCGGCAGCCCCAGTGTGCGGAGCGCGTTACAGGCCACTGTAACGGGCGTGAGCAACTGCAGGCGCAACTGTGCCCTGTTGGCCACCTTGGGCAGGGCCATCAACTGTGCGGCGTGCGCATCCGCTAACAAACGTAAATTTTGGTAGCGGGAGTTCAATAACTCCCAAGCCGTGTCGTACTGGTCGTCCTCCACCCGGAGGTGCTGGATGAGCGACCGCGCTTCATCCTCCAGAGTGGAGAGGAGGTAGGCCATCTTCTGGGCCTTCGACAAATCCTGTCGTGCTACGACCAGGGACTCAAACATATTTTTGTAGGCTACCCACTCCTCCATCCTACCCCCAAAGTGGGACAGCTGAAGGGTGGGGAGCCGACCAGTAACCGCTGGTCCTTCCTGTCTAACAGGTGTGCGAGGGGCTGGTCCGCCAGCCTGTCTCGCCCTTATTGCGGCCGCCGCCTCCACGATGTCATCGTGCAGACTCAGGATCTGGTCCAGGTCCGCCACGTGACCTGCGTAGACCTCCGGGGCAAGGTCGGCTTCGGTAAGCGCCACCATGGCCGCTTCCGCGTTGTTCAATCGTGAGCGGAGCTGATCCGCTCTTTCCAGTATAGCGGCCTCCCTGTCCTTCCGGGACAGGAGTCCACCGGCCGTCACAAACCATCTCAATTCGTTGGCGAGTGTCGCCCTAGCATTGGAGACCTTCGCCATCGCGTCAAGTCACAAACAAAAAATAACAAAAGGTAAATAAAAAACAACAAAATCAAGCAACTACACGAAGAACCGCGGTAGGTATGAGAATGGCACAAACACGGAACGCACGGTACAAACCGCAAACAAATACAAAAAAGGTTACAAATATTCTTATACAAACAAACTAAGAAAAATCTAATAATTTTTACAAACAATTAATTATTTTTTACAAACGAACAAATAGAGGGTAGATAAACTACGCTCTGCTACCAGAAAATGTGCAGAACAACTACGCTCTGCTACCAGAAAATGTGCGCAGAGAATCCGGACAAACGAAGCGCCGTGAACCTCTTCACCGAAAAAGACCAGATTTTAAGTGGAGACCTATAGGTCCCCAAAAAAGCCCGATGATACCCGACGGTAAAGATTATATACGGCACTGCGTCTGTCCGACTAGAGCCTAAAACCTAACCTATACGCAGTCTGCTACCACCGTAGCTTATAAAGGGAGCTACAGGGGCCTATATAATAACCTAACTTAATAGCTACTGTTTGTAATAAAATCTATGTTGTTTTGTCCGTTCGCCGCCGTAATATTCTAGCGCGTGCGGTAGTTTCATATTAGTAGCGTCGTCGCCCGCTCGGCCGGCGTCGGCAGTCGCGAGCGACCATTTTGAATTCAGTATTGTTTGGACATCGCGCGGGGAGGCCGCGCCGCATGAAATTGCTCGCGTGAATGGCATGGCGGACGGCCGCCATTTGTCCTGACATATCGGTTTGATTTTAATACGCGGAGAGGTCTCGCGTCTTTTGCTTGTTAACTAGTTTGAGTTATATTTGTGAATTTCCTGTTTGTTAAATAACTATTGAACATTTGTGTTTGTGAAACCTTTTACTTTGACTGTTTCTTGTGAGATGCGAAACGTGGCTGCCTGGGGCCGCCGAATTCTGTTGCCGAGCCAACTTCGGGAAGAAATCTATTTATTTGTCTGGGGAATTGAGATCTCGGGGTAGGTTTGGTGTTTAGGGAACCCCCCTTTCCGAAGACACTCAAGATTGGATCCGAAGAGCAGGAAGATTAAGTTTGGTAAGTGACCCTTGAGTTTGTGGGTGGTTGTAGCTATTAAGTTAGGTTATTATATAGGGCCCTGTAGCTCCCTTTATAAGCTACGGTGGTAGCAGACTGCGTATAGGTTAGGTTTTAGGCTCTAGTCGGACAGACGCAGTGCCGTATATAATCTTTACCGTCGGGTATCATCGGGCTTTTTTGGGGACCTATAGGTCTCCACTTAAAATCTGGTCTTTTTCGGTGAAGAGGTTCACGGCGCTTCGTTTGTCCGGATTCTCTGCGCACCTTTTCTGGTAGCGTAGTTGTTCTGCACATTTTCTGGTAGCAGAGCGTAGTTTATCTACCCTCTATTTGTTCGTTTGTAAAAAATAATTAATTGTTTGTAAAAATTATTAGATTTTTCTTAGTTTGTTTGTATAAGAATATTTGTAACCGTTTTTGTATTTGTTTGCGGTTTGTACCGTGCGTTCCGGGTTTGTGCCATTCTCATACCTACCGCGGTTCTTCGTGTAGTTGTTTGATTTTGTTGTTTTTTATTTACCTTTTGTTATTTTTTTGTTTGTGACTTGACGCGATGGCGAAGGTCTCCAATGCTAGGGCGACACTCGCCAACGAATTGAGATGGTTTGTGACGGCCGGAGGACTCCTGTCCCGGAAGGACAGGGAGGGCGCCATACTGCTAAGAGCGCATCACCTCCACTCACGATTGATTAGCGCGGAAGCGGCCATGGCGGCGCTTACCGAAGCCGATCTTACCCCGGAGGCCTACGCAGGTCACATGGCGGACATGGACCAGATCCTGAGTCTGCACGATGATATCGCGGAGGCGGCGACCGCAATAAGGGCGAGACAGGCTGGCGGACCAGCCCCTCGCACACCTGTTAGACAGGAAGGACCAGCAGTTACTGGTCGGCTCCCCACCCTTCAGCTGTCCCACTTTGGGGGTAGGATGGAGGAGTGGGTAGCATATAAAAATATGTTTGAGTCCCTGGTCGTAGCACGACAGGATTTGTCGAAGGCCCAGAAGATGGCCTACCTCCTCTCCACTCTTGAGGGTGAAGCGCGGTCGCTCATCCAGCACCTCCGGGTGGAGGACGACCAGTACGACACGGCTTGGGAGTTATTGAACTCCCGCTACCAAAATTTACGTTTGTTAGCGGATGCGCACGCCGCACAGTTGATGGCCCTGCCCAAGGTGGCCAACAGGGCACAGTTGCGCCTGCAGTTGCTCACGCCCGTTACAGTGGCCTGTAACGCGCTCCGCACACTGGGGCTGCCGGTGGACCAATGGTCCTTTTTGCTGGTGCACATTGTATTGGGCAAATTGCCCAATGACATCCGCTCGCGGTTTGAGCGCGAGAATGCGGAGCGGGATAGCACCACCCTACCAACATTCACTGACTTGGTGAAGTTTTTGGAGTTTGAGGCACGGGCCGCTGAGAATACCATGACGGACTCAGCGCCATCCAGAGCGCCTGAACGTAGGCCCTTGGAACCCTCATGGCGAGGGAAGCCCCAACAGGGACGGCAACCGCCACCGCGTGGAGCTGGTGCGCGGGTTGCACACACGGCAGCAGTCGCGAGGGACGCGGACTGCCTGCAATGTGGCCGGATGGGCCACAGCCTGCTGCAATGCAGGGACTGGCAGAGACTGCCAGTACAGGATAGGCGCCGCATGGCAAAGCGGCATGAACTTTGCTTTTATTGCTTGGGCAGTCACTATGCACGTGACTGTCCCAGTGCCATACCATGCAGTGCATGCCGTGGGCTGCACCACGCGATGCTCTGCATGAACCGGAACGGGGATGGCACCCGGATGTTGAGGCAGGGGTCCCCTATGGGCGGGGGCGCTCCTGCGCGAAGCCCTCCACCACCGGAAGGAGGACGCGGCTTCGCTCGTCGCACCCCCCCTCGGGAGGGGGGTCGCGTACCTGCGCGGGTCTTGGTGGACCGGGACCACGCGCCCCAAGGTCATGGCCAGTATGTAGCTGGCCAGGCCCCGGATAGGGCCCCCATGGGCGGGGGCCCTAGACCGGACGTGAGAGTGGGGACACCCCCCTCCACGCGGGTTACCACTACTCACCACATGCAGCCGCAGCGGTTTTCTCCGCCGCTGCACGAGTACCCACGGCTGGAGTACCACCCGCCGTACCATATGTATGGCCGGGCCGCGGGTTATGCCCCCCCTCAGGTAGGGATGTGCACTAGCCCGCCATACTATCCGGGTCAGTGGCGCCCCCCTGGTTTGGAGAGAGTGGGGAGCCCGTAACTAGCTTGCTCCCTTGCTGGGACAGAGCCGCGGACGGTTCTGCTCCCTACCGCGGTGGTCCGCGTATGGGGTCGTGGGGAGAGAAGCCATTAATTTGAGAGCTCTGTTGGACTCAGGGGCTCAAAGCAGTTTGGTTACCACTCGAGTGGCACGCCAGTTAGGTTTAGTCGTGGAAGACTCGCCTGTGCCACTTCTTGGAGTTGGTGGCATACAAGTGAAGTGTCTGACGGGCCAGACACTTGTCACCTTTTCTTCGCTGAAGTCCTCCACAATGAGGATCACGACTTCGGCTATGGTAATGGATACCATTGCGGGTTGGCACCCCTCGACAGACATACCGCCGGGTGTGTTGTCTTTGGTTTCGGGTCTGGATTTGGCCGACCCCTTTGTCTTTCATCCCGGCCCAGTGGACTTGCTCCTGGGCTCGGACGTATTGGGTTGGATTTTGTTGGGTACCCAGAAAGCTCTGGGTTCGTCTTCACTGATGGCAGTGTCTACGATTTTTGGTTTTGCCCTGATGGGCCCTGTGTTTGATAATGGCACCGCGGAGGAGCCACCGGTTGTCGCCGCTACCACCGTAGCTTATAAAGGGAGCTACAGGGCCCTATATAATAACCTAACTTAATAGCTACAACCACCCACAAACTCAAGGGTCACTTACCAAACTTAATCTTCCTGCTCTTCGGATCCAAACTTGAGTGTCTTCGGGAAGGGGGAATTCCTAATCACCCTACCTAACCCATGAGATCTCAATTCCCCAGAAAAAATAAATAGATTTCTTCCCGAAGTTGGCTCGGCAACAGATGTGAGCGACCAGCCACGCGTCACATCTCACAGGAAAAATTCACAATAACGGGTTACACAAACACCAATTCAATAGTTATTTAGCACCGATGAAGTACAATACAAATGATGATTACAATAAAAATCACACGCCACGCCAAGCGGCTACAAACGAACCATGCAAGATGGTGGCCGAAGCACCTGGCCGTTATTATACGCGACACGGCCTCGCGCGCGGAGTCCCAAAACAATACTAATGGACGAATGAAGGTCAATGCCGTTCGAAGCGTCCGCGCAATGTTGCCAGCAGGCAAAACAAAGGCCTGCTATTCACGGCGCAGTACACGCTCAATGCAATGCTTAGATTTAATAAACATCAACAAGTTTATTACAAACACTATGTTATTCTAACTATATACTATTCTAAACTATCGCTTGTCGGCTGTCACGAACATTAACATTGCTAAGATATTGATTGCATGCGTTTGATTCCACATTGTGACCACGACCCTCAGCTATTGAAAATACGACTATACAATATTGTGATGAAATTTCTTAGGCCAGGTAGATATACCTGGGTTTACATTCATTTCTTTATCAAACCTCCATTATTAACCCATATAACCATATATATATGGTAAACCCATAATTGAAATTATTTAAGGCGATCTTAGGAACGGATATAATAAAATAACTTCTATTAAAGAACAGTCGACTTATTTTGTTTGCTTCTAAATGTCTTACTTCCGTTGTCTAACGGTATTTTTTTACGGGTCAGCTGATGGTAAGCGATCACCGCTGCCCATGGACAACTGCAACATCAGGGGTAACACATGAGTGTTTCCGACGTTTCAAGAAGACGTAGACTCGTTTTTTGAAAGTTCCAATGTGTATCATAACGCTTGAATCACACCACACACTCCTGTGCCGAGTAATACTGCTGTGTGCTGAACCTATAGTGACGTATTGGCTAGAGTAAATAAGATTTCTACACATAGTCTACTTACTTTGAGGGCGGTTGCTTCTGTATGTCCAACTGCCTGGCGGCATGCCGGCGGTATAACGCAGTTATCACTCCACACACTGCCGTGCCAAGGAGGACTGCTACCACCACCAGCGTCATCAGAACCGGCGATAGTGATAGTGACACGTTGGCTGCGGATATAAGTAAAGTTTTACAATAAAATCATTTTTATAGCTTGATTGTTACATGTATTACAAATTCGTACACGTCTGAAAATCAGTGAACTTCTCCAGCACAATTCCATAGATGTGTGACGTAGCAAATAAATACAAGATTTACCTATATCTTTAATTAAAATCTCCTTACTCCGACTAACAATCTTACCAGTATACTTATCTGGCGGCACCACTGCAACCGTATACAAAGTGACTTCTTCGCCTCTGCCCTTAACGTTGGAAGCGTAAAGCAGTAGTGCGTAGCTTCCAGCATGGCTGCTGAAGCCAGGCACTTCGAAGGTCGGCGAGTGATCGGACGAGACGTTGGCTAACATCTGGGAATTATCAACTTGTCAGACATTTTTACATAGGTATTCAGACTTGACTTGAGAAAGTGGCTCAAAAGAGCCGACTGGCAGGACGTTGCGAAGAACAGGAAGGAGTGGAAGCTTCTTGTATTGGAGGTCAAGATCCTCTTTGAGTCGTCGAAGTAAGTAATTCAGACTTGACGTACTTAGGTGTACCTAAATGAAGTGATAAATTATCCCATGCGTGAATTTAAAGGGAGGTCGAATTATCCCTCATGGCTCTAGAGTGTGGATCGTGGATCCCATTAAACGAAGGGAATTTTTCTCTTAAAAAATATACTCACGATCATAGAAGGCAGCTCGAGCAACTCCATGTGGAAGATTTTGGGCAAACCTCCATCAAAACCTTCGTCACACTCCACCAGCAGACCACTGCTGCTTTGGTTCATCACTGTACAGTTCTGAAGAGCCATTGGACGACCTGGATAGTTTAGTTGAATAATTGGACAGTAGGGTAAATTCTGAGTGTAAAGGCATAAAATTCATGTAGCTTTATTTGAGCCGATGATCAAATTAGGTAGGAACAAGAATTTTTCCTAGCGATAAAGGATGCTCATCCTTTTTTCATTATCTCACGTCAGTAGAAACAATAAAATACAATCTAGTGGTAGACAGGTTTAAGTGGGAATTAAAAATATATCTTCACTCATCATTCATGCGGCACCTGTACGTTTATCACCTGTCCAACTCACTGGTCTATTATGCAGAGTAGAGAGATGAAAAACACTTGGTTCAGAGTATATTGTCTATTTTTCAATGGTCAAGATATTCAGACTGCCCTTGATTTAGATTGATTTGTAATTATCTGTAATCGATAGATCGAATACCTCAATCTATTGTTACCAGAGGCATTAAGGGAATATTGTAGTACCTTGACCAGATCCAAATCTATATGTGATAATGTATTTTTTGCAAATACAAATGATGAAATAATTGATCAAAAAGCTTGTAATACTAACCAAGCCACTGCTAAGCATCCCTTTTCCTTACGTGTATTATTTATCTACTAGATGCTATTTAGGACTTCACTCTCGTGGAAATTTCAGGATTAGAAGTACCCTAAGTGCTATTCCAGGTTTTATTCTACCCGTGTACCAAATTTCATCTAAATCCAGTAGTTTTTGCGTGAAATAATAACAAACATCCATTCATTATCACAACTATCACGTCTTTCATATCAGTAGGATAGGATATATTACCTGCAGCTATAAGCCTGTACACACAGGGTGTCCCCTGCTTGCCCACAAAGTTGGTCGCGGAACACAATATAGTGCCGTAGTCTAGGTCATTCCGCGGCGTGTAGCTCAGTGTTGATGTGTACCCAGACTCGTTGTGCAAGCTATTTGGAGGAAGAAAAAATGGAGTCAATATGGGTTATTTGATCCATTAAAATTGATGTTCATTTTTGTTGAAGTTTTCGGAGAATATGCTAAGTTTGTGGAGCAACTCCTTTTCAACTTGCGCTTTGGAAATGATCGTTACTTACTTATAAGTTCAAAAGAAAAACTAGCTTTAGAGGTATACTCGTATTTTCTGGTATTTCCATTACAATTTTCACACACGCGTTATCGGCGGCCACACAACTGAACCATATACAACTACCTTAATAGATCAGTCGTGCGTCGCCGACCGAACCGGCGTAATGCCGCTTTGCCCTGTAATTTCGCAATTTCCTATAATTTCCCGCACTAAACCAATCGGTGAAATTTAAGCTCGTATAATGTGGTACAGTTTTGTCAATACTACCCACATGTATTAAATTCCTGTATTAAATTTTATCCGAAATTAGTAATTCGTGCATACAGTTGAACGTATATTTTAAAATACCGAACTCCCGTTTAGTAACAAATTTAATAATGAATGTATTTTTAGGGTTCTGTGCTTCAAAAGGATTCCGATTTATATATTTTGTCAGACACAGGTATTACATGGTGTTACATTATATAAAATAGGTACAGTACTCTATGCTGCGCCATTTATCATACAAGGAAAACAAGAAATCCTTAATGGGTCATTTTGTTGTTCCCTAACAACTTCTGACATTGTTTATCCGCAATAAGAATAACTCTTAACCCTTCAATATCCTTACTAAACAAGCATGTTAAGTTCCCGCAGGATTCGAATCCACAAACTCCGGACCATAAAGCATAGCCGCCGAGGTGAGCCTGACTAAAGTAGTGATCAATCACTAGTTTAGTTAGGCTTACCTCGGCGATATGTCATTCTGTTCTTCAGAACACTTCAAGGTCCAGATAAAGCTGTTTGATCTGGAGTATACCATACCCAGCAACTGGTCTCGTGTGTAGGTCTCTGTACACTTCACTCACCTTGGAGATATGTCGCTCTGTTCTCCAGAACTGTTGAAAGTCCAGGTGAAACTGTTGGGAGGAGGACTAGAGTCCACTGTACACAGCAGCTGGACGGTCTCGTGTTTTAGAGCTCCGTACACTTCGCCTTCATTTTGGGTTTTACACATTGGCGCATCTGTTTGACGAGAAAAATAGTTAAATTAAAGCTTGCAGTGATAAGGCTTGCCTTTTACGCAACTTTAATTCAATTCAATTCATTTATTAATGCTTCTTAAGAAAAGAGACAGAGATAAATAAATGTATCGAATTATTTTAAAGGTCCATCAGAAATCTCCATTCAAAATAAAACTGTCTGGCTGGTCTATGTCTGTACATAGATGTTGAAGAGAAAATTATGAAGGGTCTTTAAAGGGCCGATAGGCGCCACTTTTTTTTTAAATTTTTGTTTGTAAAAATCCACGAACATCTGACTTGTAGTGACACAGAGTTGCTAGTAGCGCTGCCTTCGGTGTTGTAGGCTGAACACCTGTAGTCCCCCATGGTCGCCCGCGTCACGCTCTGCAAGACCAGACTCTGGTCGGTCAGGATTATACCCGCACTTGAATTGTGATGAATTTCTTGGTCCTGCAACAAATAGACTGAAGTCACTCAAACGTATCCTGACTAAAAAGAATGGTGCTTATAATAGTACTTTAGTTTATTTCTTTCCGTTCGCTAAGGTTGCCTGGAAGGGATTGCACTTGCGATAATAATAATATACATGCCTGCAAACGTTTTATAAAATTTTGACATCATGCATCGCTGAACTAATCTATAAGCTGTAGTGTATAAAAAATAAAAAAATAAAATAAAAAGTGTATGTATGTTGGGCGTGTTGTGCGCAGGGGTCTCCAACTAATTGAGGCGAAGACGGGCAATATCCCTGCGCAGTGCGATTATACACGAACACTTACTTTAGAGAGAGCCGGATGTAATGCTCAGGATAGAGCCTCGCACTTTTGAAGTACAAGGACCTCTTGTCTAGTAAGCCTTAAGTTCTGGGAGTCACGGGCAGGGTGATATCATTAATACAATTTGGTTGGGATAGAATATAGCATTTTATTCCATAAACGCAATATCACAATAATAAATAATAATAATAATAATAACCCCCTGAGGGGCCACCTTGTCGTGGTAGGGGGCTTACGGGAAGAGGATCACATGCTGTCAGTATATCTGAAGCAATACCTGACCATCAAGGTAAACTGAATCCTCTTCCTCAACTAACGGTCCCAACCCAACCTAAGGTGTGACCAACCGTGCCGAGAGATGCGTGGCTAAGGGGGAGCTTAGTCGTGAACGGTGGACTCCCGAAACCGGGCAACATCGGGAAGTAGCCTATGCCTTACTTCTGCATGCGGGGCTCTGCAGAATGTGGACGTATTTTCCCTAGCTTATCGTGGGAACACAATTGAAGAAGAAAAGAAAATATATTTTTTAAGATCTCGTCCCAATAGGTCTCGAGATACACCCAGCATTAATGCTGAAAACAATGAAGTAAGAAGAAGAAGAAGTAAACACAACGAGAAGCTGAACAGGCGGGCTCCCGTTGAGTTAAATTCCGCAACTGCCGAACATAATAGTGTCATCTCATCATCTAGTAATCCCATTTTGTCATCACCTAGCAACTCATTATATCAGCCAAATCCGTCCCCAATCCAGTCATCTACGGGTAGTATAATGCCAGAGGATGTTGTGCAGGAGGCAGTTAATGCTATTGATCCTGTACCCACCTCTAGCACATCTGGTACGCGAAAAAGTTGGTCAATGGAAATGAACACATTTATTATGCGTACCTATTTATTACTTACAAACCTTGAAACTGACCTCAGCACGTATTTAGGACCACTTCATACAAAATTTATAGAGAAATTCCCTAGTATGGATGTAAGTCGCCAAAGAATAGGCGATCAAAGACGAGCAATAATCCGTAGGAAACTGATTCCCCAAGAAACGTTAGATGAAATTTATGAAGATGTAAAATCTGAATTAGCTACAATAGAATCACTTAGGCAACTTAATTCACAGCATTTATCACTGAATACACACCCAAACTCCACATTTTCTCAAATATCTTCTTTACCTACGCCTTCTGCATCACAAACAAGACAAAGAATGCGATGGCCAACAGAAGTCAATGAAGCAATAATGCGTCACTACTATAAAATAACTCAATTAGAAACAAATTTAACAGCTTATCGACCTCTTCTACATAAAGCTATTATAGAACAATACCCCGAATTACAGCATGTATCAGAGCAAAGAATATCTGACCAAAGAAGAGTAATAATAAATAATAAGTATTTTACTATAGAAAAATTAAATGACATCAAAGAACAAGTAGCTCGCGAGTTAGAACAACAGCCCCCAAATAATGAAGAATCAGTAAACATAGATCGAACCAATGTAACTTTACATAATACAACTGATCATGAAGAACTCACTGAACCGATTTTAACGCAAGCTCCTCCCAATGATAATCAAATAAATGATAATGAGCTTGTAAATACATTAAAAAACCTATTGGATAATAATTTGATTAAATATAAAGATATACACCCGACTCAAAGGCCCAGATTACCTAAAATAAATACCTCTAAACAAATATCCAATATAATACATTTATTTAATAAATTCATAATACCTCCTAAATTAGAATCTCTACTTGACATCACAGATACCCACACCCTTATTTACTGCACAGCTATAACGATAATTGAATTCCTAAAATACAAAATAAATACATCTTTTCACAATAGAAGAAATAGTAAACCTAAATGGCAAATAAGGATCAAAAAAAGCATAGAACAGTTAAGAAAAGACATAGCCAGGTTAATTCATTTTAAGAATGGCGCAAGAAGCAGAAGACTGATAACTAATGTTCAGAAAATAACGGAAGCGCACCAAGTACATAATAGACATGAAAGTAATAACAGAGATATAGAAGATTTTATAGATACCTTAAAACAAAAACTATCAGTTAAAAGTAATAGATTATCTAGGTATAAAAAAGCACAAGAACGTAAGGATAATAATAAAATGTTTTCGAAGAATGAAAAACAATTTTACAGAAATTTAAAAGGAACCACAGCAATAACTGACTTGCCTTCAGAAACTGCGCTTACTGACTTTTGGTCAGGAATCTGGTCACATGAAATAGAACACGACAAAAATGCTGAATGGATCTTAAATGAACAGGGTAGAGTAGATCATATAGATTCAATGGAGTTTGAAGAAATAGATTCGTATGAATTGCAACAGGTGATAAATAAAACGCATAACTGGAAAGCAGCAGGTGTAGATGGAATTCATAACTTTTGGTTGAAAAAGCTAGTTAGTTTAAATGATATTATGGCAAAGCAAATAACAGATTTAATTAAAGGCAATGCACCGATACCAGAATTCTTGACCAAATGTCTCACATTCATGTTACCAAAGTCCAGCAGGACCCAAGATCCATCCCAGTTCCGGCCAATAACATGCCTGCCAACTTTATACAAGGTAATAACTTCGTGTTTAACCAATAGAATCAACCGACATATCGAATCCAATAACATAATGGCTGAAGAACAGAAAGGATGTAAGAAGTTCCATATGGGGTGTAAAGAGCAGTTGACAATTGATGCAGTAATTTTGAAACATGTCCAAGTAGGTAAGAAAGATCTTTTCGCTGCATACATTGACTACAAAAAGGCGTTTGACAGTGTGCCCCACTCTTGGCTTATACAAGTTCTACAAATTTATAAGGTGAACCCTTTTATCATTAACTTCCTACAGAAAGCAATGCAGCATTGGTGCACCACAATTAAACTACAGAGTAACGAAACAGTCGTATCTACTACAGAGATCCCAATCAAAAGAGGAATCTTTCAAGGGGATTCTCTTAGCCCTTTATGGTTTTGTCTAGCCTTAAACCCACTTTCTAGAGAATTAAATGATTCACATCTTGGATTCACTATTGAACAGAATGATACATTATCTCAAATAACACATTTACTTTATATGGACGACTTAAAATTATATGCAGATACTGATACAAATATGACAGAATTATTAAATATCACTAAAAACTATTCATGCAGTATTAAAATGGATTTTGGGCTAGACAAATGTCGTAAAATTAATATAAAGAAAGGTAGAATAATAGGTGGAAACTATGATATAAACGATGAAGAACAGATTATAGCTATGAATAAAGAAGAATTTTATAAATATTTAGGATATAACCAAGGTAAACTTATTGCACATAAAAATATGAAGGAACAACTAAAGACAAATTTTTTTACCAGAATTCATAAACTCTGTAAAAAACAATTATTAAGTAAAAATTTGTTTAAGGCTATCAATACCTATGCTATCCCGGTCCTAACTTATTCTTTTGGAATTCTTAAATGGTCGAAATCAGAACTAAAAAATTTAGAAGTTAAACTACGCACACTGTTAACTCGTTATAGATTTCACCATCCAAAATCAGCAATAGAAAGGGTTACATTGGCTAGAAAAGAAGGCGGTAGAGGCTTAATAGATATTAGTTACTTGCACAACAAACAAATAGTTAATTTAAAAACTTTCTTTTTCAGTAAGAAATCCTCTAGCCTACTCCATAGTGATATTTGTAAAATAGATGCTCATTACACACCTTTAAATCTTGCAGACGAAACAGAGCAGACTGACATGACTCACTACTTAACTGAAAAACGTAATAGATGGTACAATAAAGAACTACATGGTAGACATCCTAAAGATTTAAATCAAGATCACATCGATAGGGAAGCATCAAATAAATGGCTCTGTTCTGCTGGTCTATTCCCCGAAACAGAAGGATTCATCAGTGCAATTCAAGATCAAGTCATTGCCACAAAGAATTACAGAAAATTTATTATGAAAGATGCCACGATTAATAGTGATTTATGTAGAAAGTGCAACAACAAACCAGAAACGATACAACATATAACAGGAGCATGTATGGCACTAGCCCAAAACGATTATACTCACCGTCATAATCAGTTAGTCCATATCATTCATCAGAAACTAGCGATTAAATATAAATTGATCACTGATACAGACACGCCATATTATAAATACACACCACAAACTGTTTTAGAAAACACCTCCCATAAACTGTACTTTGACCGAACTATACTGACTGACCATACAATTTACAACAACAGACCGGATATTACCCTAGTAGATAAAATAAACAAACAAACTTATATTATTGACATAGCTATACCAAACACACACAATTTACAAGCCACAATAACAGAAAAGATCCGTAAGTACACTGAATTACAAGAAGAAATTAGGAAAATGTGGAGAATGGACTCTGTTACAATAGTACCCATTATTATATCAACGACTGGAGTAATACCAAAGGATATATTTAAACAGTTAAACCGGCTAGATCTACCAAAATATACATATATAACGCTACAAATAGCTGCTATACTGAATACCTGTCGGATTGTGCGTAAGTTTTTACAATTGGAATCAGATAATTCTCCCAATAATTAATTCCTTACTGTATAAGCACTTGGTGAGAAACCCGTGCTTTTACAAAATTTACCAGGGTAACCTGAGCACAAATAGTGAATAAAAACATAATAATAATTAATATCACAGTTACATCGATGCCAAAATCTGTTAAGAATATAGCATTTTATTCAATAGGCACAATAGCCGCTGAAGGCGGGCACAGTTATACTAATACCAAAATCTGTTAAGTCTTTGCCGCAATAGAAAATTAAAATTAACGTAAACCAAATATAGGGTACCTGGCCAGGTCCGTACACAAACGTCTGTGCGCACTTAGAACGTTGTCCCGTTCACCATTATGATCCGTTGGGTTCGAGCACTGGTGCTGGTCGCGTCATCAAAGCGGCGCGGCGCTCTTGCAACGCTCCGTTGTATGCGAGATAGTAGACGCTGGCTGGACCTTCCGAGGTTTGCGCGGAGCCACTACGGGGATATCGGATCGGAGGCGGCGATGCGGCCTTTGGAAATAAGGTTAGGATCCGTGTGTTGCGCCTTGGGGTCGCCGACGACGGGGCCTGCGCCGTGGCATGCGGTACACTCCAGGAAACGTCAACTCATATGGCCGGACGGGCACGTGGATCTCAACAGCTCATGTTCCCGGCAACTTCATGGCGGCGAATATCCCCTGTGTCCTTGCGCGTATCGCGGATTTAAAAGCTAAAGTTTAAACTATAGTCCCATGGTGGGGAGCCGGGGGCGGCGAAAGCGAAAAAAACCCCAAAAAAAATTAATAATTGCTCAAGCCATGTTACATGTCGTGGCGGCCACCCAGGAAGAGAAAAAAGCCCCACTCGATTTGATATTCCGCCTCGTCGCGCTCCATTTCGCTTAATTCGAACGCGCGTCAAACCAACTTTTAATATTCTTTAAAAGAACTAATGTTTAAATAAGGTATTTATTCCTTGAATATTATAATAATCTAAGTCGACGATATTAAAGGAGAATAATCAAAATTCTACAACAATCCAGCCATGATTTCTTATTTGTTTATGATAAGAAAGGTTTGTTAGGAACTGAGACGGAACGTGTGTCACTAGCTGTCAATGTCAGACGTCCAACTCTGCAGATTTTGTTGACAGTCTAATTTAATCATGGAATGTTTTGTTATGAATGTTTAATTTTCGATATAATTCCGTAAGTACACAAAATCACGTCGAGTTATTGCTACCAATGGTTTCGGCGTGACTCAAAGAACGTTTTGATGTGCGGGTCTCCCTGTTTTCTTAATAAGTATTGTAAAAACAACATATGAAATTTGTGTACCGGTGTGTCACTTTCCAATTCAATTTGTCTGGAAACTAATGGATTTGAATGCCTGCTATTGTGGTGCGTCGAGAGCCTATCATGCAGGTAATACGCCATAGGAATAGTATCCCAATATATCAACTAATTCACCTAAAATATGACATGCAAGGTTGACCAGTTAGGAGTTCAAAATAATTCTGTAGTTATCACTACAATACCCCCCTTTTCGGCAAAGAGGTTAAGTCGTACTTAGCCGAAACAGCCGGGGTAACCGGAGAAAACATTCACCTATCCTACGGCAATATATTTCTGAATATCAAACTATCAGCTATATATGAAACTAACTCATGCTATTTCATATATTAAACTAAAATATATGTTCTAGAGTTCTAAAACTAACTTAATTTATGTTGAGTGTCAGGAATACAGCGTCTGGCCAGACCGCTGCAATTCCCCTGCATTAAAAAATCATACTTGGATTTCTAATCGCAAGTAGCATACTAATAATAAAGAATTATCTTAAGTAATATAGTTCTTACTTATGTATAATAAGAAAAACTATTTGAAATTTAATTAAAGTATAGTAATCTAGCATTCCTACATAATGTACTAGTTAGTAATTAAATTGTAAACCTAATAAAGTCTTTAAACTAATGGAGAGATCTCACATAAATAGACATTTAAAATGTATAGCCGTTGGGCTGACATTGTATGAGGGAAAAAACTTATTTTCCTTTTTTTCTCAAAAATTAAGGAGTATTAATCCATATCCTTATATTTACTCTGGCGCCTAGAGTGTGTAGTTACAAAAGAAATTGGTTTTCATGAAAACGCTTGACAAAAAAATTTCACATGTGAGTCATGTCATATGTGAAAAATGAGGCCTCTAATTGGTTATACCAATCCAAAATAACAAAGTTCAAAAATTTCACATGTGAGTCATGTCATATGTGAAAAATGAGGCCTCTAATTGGTTATACCAATCCAAAATAACAAAGTTCAAGATAAGAAAGTTGCTAGCTAGGGGACACACCTTGTGAGACTTTTATTATGTCCTTGACATGATATTTTCCAACTTTACCGGTTTCTATCTCCTGAGGGTCGTAAACAACATCCGAATGCTTCCTGACAACTTTACATTTCACAAAGCGCGGTGCTAGTTTAGCGGAGAAGAAGTGAGCTGAACGACTGGTCATTTGAAGGTATTAACGAATTTGGAATGCCGCCTCTTTTCGGCAACATGCCATCCGTCATTATCTCCCGACCTTTAGCTAACAAAAATGGTGTGTGCCCGGTGGCAACATTAATAATGCTATTCAAAGATAGCTACCACTAAATAAATCAAAAAAACATTTCAGTACTTTATGTTCTGAAGTATTCCGACTACGCCTAAAATCATCAATTCTAAGAAAAAAATCTGTGACGTCTGAGTCACCAGAAAATTTTAAATTCCACGACCTCAAATGGTCCTCCTTTAATATGTGAATAACGCGTTCGTCATCTTCCCTAGTCTCCGTAACATAGGTAGTCCTACCCATTGAGTTGGCTTGACGTACTAAACCGGGAGCTCCTAGTTGAGACAATGTGGGTTGTAACGCTTTAAGTGTGGAAGGGCCGGGTGGGTGGGTGTCAATTGCACCTCCCCGCGGTCGTGTATTAACAAATGAGGAAGTAGTAGTGGTAGGTGGTTTGTTTGCCTCCCCACTTACTTCGTGATATTGCTCTTCCCTTTCGCCGTCCGACATGTTGACAAAAATGTGAGGTTATATGTGTCAGGGTATGTAATAGGTTATAATAATTGATAAATTTCTAAATAGATACAGGTTACTCCCTGTCAATAAAATAAATTAGCTCTCAAATTGAGATTAAATAGGAATTATGGCTGAGCGCTATGCTTTTTATTCATAGCGAAGCCCAAATAAAATATTAATTATTATATTATAATATATAATTATAATATTATTTAGTAATATTATAATAATTACTATGAATTGTATTAAATGTATTCTTACAACCCTGTCGCATATAAACCTAACAAACACTAAAGTATAATAACTTTACAGTCAATGATATCACCAAAATTTCAAAATAACAAATGAGCGAGTTTAAAAAAAATTAAAAACTATTTTTTAGAAAAAACTGCCACTCTCACAGGACTCAAAGGCTCAAAAATATAGTAGTTCGGGCGCCATTGTCGTGTATAAAAAAAAAATAAATAAATAAAAAGTGTATTGGGTGCATGTGCGCAGGGGTCTCCAACTATTTGAAGCGAAGACGGGCAATATCCCTGCGCAGTGCGATTATACACGAACACTTACTTTAGAGAGAGCCGGATGTAATGCTCAGGATAGAGCCTCGTACTTTTGAAGTACAAGGACCTCTTGTCTAGTAAGCCTTAAGTTCTGGGAGTCACGGGCAGGGTGATATCATTAATACAATTTGGTTGGGATAGAATATAGCATTTTATTCCATAAACGCAATATCCGCTGAAGGCGGGCACAGTTACATCGATGCCAAAATCTGTTAAGAATATAGCATTTTATTCAATAGGCACAATAGCCGCTGAAGGCGGGCACAGTTATACTAATACCAAAATCTGTTAAGTCTTTGCCGCAATTGGAAATTAAAATTAACATAAACCAAATATAGGGTACCTGGCCAGGTCCGTACACAAACGTCTGTGCGCACTTAGAACGTTGTCCCGTTCACCATTATGATCCGTTGGGTTCGAGCACTGGTGCTGGTCGCGTCATCAAAGCGGCGCGGCGCTCCTGCGACGCTCCGTTGTATGCGAGATAGTAGACGCTGGCTGGACCTTCCGAGGTTTGCGCTGAGCCACTACGGGGACATCGGATCGGAGGCGGCGATGCGGCCTTTGGAAATAAGGTTAGGATCCGTGTGTTGCGCCTTGGGGTCGCCGACGACGGGGCCTGCGCCGTGGCATGCGGTACACTCCAGGAAACGTCAACTCATATGGCCGGACGGGCACGTGGATCTCAACAGCTCATGTTCCCGGCAACTTCATGGCGGCGAATATCCCCTGCGTCCTTGCGCGTATCGCGGATTTAAAAGCTAAAAGGTTAAACTATAGTCCCATGGTGGGGAGCCGGGGGCGGCGAAAGCGAAAAAACCCCAAAAAAATTAATAATTGCTCAAGCCATGTTACATGTCGTAGCGGCCACCCAGGAAGAGAAAAAAAGCCCCACTCGATTTGACATTCCGCCTCGTCGCGCTCCATTTCGCTTAATTCGGACGCGCGTCAAACCAACTTTTAATATTCTTTAAAAGAACTAATGTTTAAATAAGGTATTTATTCCTTGAATATTATAATAATCTAAGTCGACGATATTAAAGGAGAATAATCAAAATTCTACAACAATCCAGCCATGATTTCTTATTTGTTTATGATAAGAAAGGTTTGTTAGGAACTGAGACGGAACGTGTGTCACTAGCTGTCAATGTCAGACGTCCAACTCTGCAGATTTTGTTGACAGTCTAATTTAATCATGGAATGTTTTGTTATGAATGTTTAATTTTCGATATAATTCCGTAAGTACACAAAATCACGTCGAGTTATTGCTACCAATGGTTTCGGCGTGACTCAAAGAACGTTTTGATGTGCGGGTCTCCCTGTTTTCTTAATAAGTATTGTAAAAACAACATATGAAATTTGTGTACCGGTGTGTCACTTTCCAATTCAATTTGTCTGGAAACTAATGGATTTGAATGCCTGCTATTGTGGTGCGTCGAGAGCCTATCATGCAGGTAATACGCCATAGGAATAGTATCCCAATATATCAACTAATTCACCTAAAATATGACATGCAAGGTTGACCAGTTAGGAGTTCAAAATAATTCTGTAGTTATCACTACAAAGCATATAACGGATCATAAAATTCTTTCAGAGGAACAAAAAGGATGCAGAAAAAGCTCTCAAGGCTGCAAAGAGCAACTGATAATAGACACTACAGCAATGCGGCACGCTATGACCCATAGAAATAATATAAATACAATGTATGTAGATTACCGCAAAGCATATGACTCTGTCCCTCACAGCTGGCTCACATATATACTACAACATTATAAAATACACCCGATGATAATATCTTTCCTGCAACATACAATGCAACATTGGAAAACAAAACTCCATCTCAAAGGAAATACAAATTTAGATACAGAATTTATTCCTATTCGGCGAGGTATATTTCAAGGAGACGCCCTCAGCCCTCTATGGTTTTGCCTAGCATTAAACCCTCTCTCAAATTTATTGAATGAATCTGATAAAGGGTACGAGATCATCTCGAACCATAGCCATATATCACTAACACACCTCATGTATATGGACGATATCAAACTTTACAGTCACACTAAAGAGTCCTTGCATTCACTCGCAGATATTACTCAAAGGTTTTCTAATGACATATGCATGGAATTTGGTATTGAAAAGTGCAAAATATTTTGTATTGAAAAAGTAAAAGTGATGCCAAATGACTATGTTATGGAAACGGGCGTGTGTATCGAATCACTAGACCAGTTTTCTACATATAAATATTTAGGTTTTCAACAGTCAAGACAAATACAGCATAAAGAAATTAAATCAGAACTAATAAAAAAATTTAGACATAGACTCAACTCCCTACTGCGATCACAGTTGAACTCCGGTAACTTAGTTAAAGCTATTAACTCATACGCAATTCCTGTCCTGACATACTCATTTGGCATCATAAAATGGTCAAAAACCGATCTTTTAAATCTCCAGCGAATTATTAATACATCTTTGACCTACCACCGCAAACATCACCCTCGGTCCTGTATCCAGCGTTTAACCCTACCACGTTCAGAAGGCGGAAGAGGAATCATAGACCTCTCAAATTTACACAACAAACAGATTACGTCACTTAGAACTTATTTTCACACACAAGCACATCATTCCATCCTTCATGCAATAGTTTCCCAGGTCGACAAAAAACATACACCCCTTAATTTACATGATAACCACATTCAAAATAATGAAGTACTAATAGAGAATAGTGAAAAAATAGATACCTGGCAACAAAAGGCGCTTCATGGAAGACATAGAAAAGACCTACAGCAAACCCATGTAGACAAGACTGCTTCAAACGCTTGGCTACGGCATGACGAACTATTCCCTGAAACGGAAGCTTTTATGATCGCAATCCAAGACCAAATAATAGACACCCGAAACTATCAAAAGCACATAATTCGCTCGTTTAATCTCACCTCCGATTCCTGCAGACGATGCCATGGCCCCTCCGAAACAATTCAGCATATAACCGGTGCGTGCAAAGCAATAGTACAGACTGACTACAAACACCGCCCCGAACAAGTAGCTGCCATACTTCATCAAAATTTAGCCTTTAAATATAATTTAATAACTGAAAAGACACCTTACTATAAATACAAACCCAGTTGTATCTTAGAAAACAATGATTACAAAATATACTGGGATAGGACCATTCTAACTGATAAAACTGTCCATTTTAATAGACCGGACATTACAATACTACATAAAAACACCAAAACAGTTTACTTGATCGATGTAGCAGTCTGTAATACGCATAATCTTGAAAAGACAAATTCAGAAAAAAATTCTAAATACATAGATCTATCAATAGAAATTAAAACCCAATGGCGTGTTAACACAGTTAAAACAATACCAATAGTTATCTCCACTACAGGTGTCATACCGCAATCCCTTCATACATACCTCCAAACAATCGAGATGCACCCGTCTACTTACATCCTTCTCCAGAAAGCTGTTGTGTTAAACACTTGTAGAATAGTCAGGAAATTTTTAGCGTTTTAATTTTAATAGCCTCTTTGTGTTGGCTTTGGCCCCACAAATGCTTAGTCACCAAATTCTAAACGAATTTGAGAAATGAAATGACCATAATAATAATAATTTTATAATAATAATTTTTTTTTAATATTTCAGGTAAAAACCCATACAAATGTACAAAATAATATAAATTGTACAAAGAATATAAATCCATACTAATATTATAAATGCGAAAGTTTGGATGTGAGTTTGTGAGTTTGTGAATTTGTGAGTTTGTGAATTTGTGAGGATGTTTGTTACTCAATCACGCAAAATCTACTGGACGGATTTCGATGAAATTTGGTACAGAGGTAGATAATGACCTGGAATAGCACATAGGCTACTTTTTATCCCGGGAAAAAGCACTGTTCCCGTGGGAAATTCACGCGGGCGAAGCCGCGGGCGACAGCTAGTAAGAAATAGAATTACATAAAGTAAGTATCGTAGGTAAAAATACTTTATTGCACCAAAAAATTAAGGATGTAACATTGTGACTTAATAAATAGGTAATGCGTACAATATGCGTCCTTATCCATTGGTCGTGCCTATAGTCAAGAACAGGACGGGAGACTTGAGTTCATCTAAAAATTATAGGCCCATCTCCCTGGGAACCATTTTGGGCAAGATATTTGAGCGGTTGAGTCAGCCGGAGCTGCTGCGGAATTTAGATATACTTAGATGAGGCTCAGTTTGGCTTCTGCCCCGGTGTGTCAACTGACTCGGCGATTGTTTGTTTAAAATACGCTGCAAACGTGATACGCCAGTTTATGCATGCTTTTTGGACCTCAGCAGCGCGTTTGATCTGGTGAATTATAATATTCTTTGGAGCAAACTAAACTATGAAAAATCTCTCTTGGAGGTTTTTATCAGATGTTCCAGATCTTCAATTTTTATACGTCAGCAGAAAATGCTCATCAGGTTGAACGATTTTTGCTAAGGCGCCATTTCCATATATGTTATAGTGTAGCTGGTCTCTTGGAGCTTTTCATCAGATGTTCCAGATCTTCAATTTTTATACGTCGGCAGAAAATGCTCATCAGGTTGAACGATTTTTGTTAAGGCACCATTTCCATATTACTTATAATTTAGCTGTTCCGTTATGGTTCTTCATCAGGTGTTCCAGTTTTCAAAATGAATTATAGCCTATATGTTGCCCAGGCTTAATAGCTATACAACAAAAAAAGTTTCATTCAAATCCGTTCAGTAGTTTTTGCGTGAAACGCGTACATACATACAGACAGACAGACAGACAGACAGACAGACAAGAAATTCCAAAAAAATTTTTTTGCTTTCTATTGTTCTTTTTAGGTCTCCCTCTATCCATTTCAGTCAAAAATATTAAATGTACAGACAAAATATTTTTACTGTTTTATTATATGGATAAGGAGATCCCCGCGCGCTCCGAGCAGAGCGGCTGTGTTTTCTTTAGCTCCGTATACGATAATTGTTAGTTAATGTAAAAAGTGCATGTTATGTAAATAATATAATATCAAAATATAGACAACTCAACGGTGCATATTACTGTGCTAAAAGTACATAAATTCAACGTCGTGAAACAACAATAAATATAAAATCAATTTCAAATTATTCGTTGTGACTGTGCAGTTTTGTTAATGTGCCGGCGGATCAGTGTTGTGTGTGACTCATTACTGGCCGATCAAATGCTGTGCATATCGCTGACTCATTTACTTAGCCGAGCATCTACTAGAGTATTTCGTCACAGCAAAGTATCGAGCGCTGGCTCAGTTTGTAGCGCTATTGATTCAGGCAAATGGTCCGAGATCGAATCCTAAGATAATAATAATAAAAAAAAAGATTTTTTTTTTTTTATATAGACTATTTCTGATTTAATTTTTTAAAATGACTCGTAAGTGCATTAAATGTAAATTGACTATAAAAAATGATGTCAAGCAATTTCTACTATGTTCATCATGTAACAAATATTATCACCTACAATGCGCTAATGTCACTGAGAAAAGATATTTTTTAACCCATATAATCCCAACCATATTAATATTCGATCGATTTTTCTGAAAATTTTATCTTGGCCTCTTACAATATAAGTTTACATAAAAAAATAACAAAAAAAAAATATATTTTTTTTATTTTTTGAGATTTCATACCGATCGATTCGTCGATCAGTAGGAATTATCTACATGTGTTACACTTATATGAGTAAGTCAATTATCGTGAAATAAAAAGCCGTTTACGTAATATATTTTATTGTTTTTGCAAAAAATATATAACTTAAATCTATTCGGGATTTATTGAATGAACTTGAATAAATCAAAACACAAAAAAAAATACTTTTTCGAATAAAAATCTATAGTACATTTGTGATGTAAAGTGACATTACACTTGGAGCATTTCATAAAAGTATTTTTGTGGCAAAATCCACATCGAGTGGATTTATCTTGTCGAATAATATGGTGGGCTTTTCCATCTAGCCTTATAGAGCCTGGAACCCGCTTTATAAGAGCCAATGAGGACCTAGGCACCGAGAGCTTACTAACTGAGGATTTGGGTTCGTCTTTTAGTAGAAAATATATCTGGTAAAAGAAAGGAGTTCGTGGGAATTATTGTTTGCCTCTGGGGATATTCTATAAAGCTGAAAAGCATTATTGACGCAAACATTTAGTGGAAGCATAAGTAATTGCCAGTACCACACCACCTCTTTAGCCTAATGGAAACTCGGTAACAACCCACATTTTGGTCTAGACGATCGACGCCCCATATATTTATTATAATTTATAAAACACCTGGGTTGGTCAACATCTTTATGCTGCTTCTCACAGTAACTCTTTACCTTTCCTATGGGCTGTACACCACATTGCGTAGATGCAATCGTGACAATGTTATTATCGTTATAGCGGACTAGAGTAATATCCGACGAAACATCCGTATATTGATCATATGCGGGGGTGCATATGATCCGGGTTTTTTTCATTTGCTGCGTGTCTTTCAATGGAGCATGTTCAACTCTGTTGGCTCTGATAGTACCTGTAGCGTCATGTCCCAATTTTTTGAGTTCATCTAGCAGCGGCAGGGAGGTGAAAAAGTTATCCATATAAAAACTATAAGTAATAAAAATATCAGCCGATAAAACATTTGCGTTTTCTTCTAAGTATGATAATATATCATTAACTGACAATCTGTAACAATATAAAAGGAAATAAATAAGTAAAATGTTCATACTAGTGCATCAATATACTACGGGGATATCATCCTACTGATCGATAACTCGATCACTTTATAAAATCCCGATTTTCTACTAAGTTTTAATTATTACTAGTTTTAATAAATAAGTATATTATACTATACATACCAATTAGTAGAAAATCATTAAAGAAACACAATTACGTATTTACAAAAAAATAATACTTACACTTTACGACGAGACATTTTTTTGGAGAAAAATCAGCGTTTATTCACTTGAATTGTACAAAAGTACGCGGGAATTGCAAAACGTCAAAAATACTATTTGATAGCTAATAGTGTCAAGCTTACCAATATTTAAAAAGTAAAAATAGGCGCGTTCTCAATCCCGCGAAAAAAAATAAAATGTCAACCGATCGAATAGTCGATCATTAGGAAGATATGGGTTAATGGAAAATGACAACAAAACTGCATGGAAATGTAGCCTTTGTTATGCACACTCAAGCAAGCAGCCAGTGATCAACATGGATAATATCTCTTCCTCATCTCCGATTAAAAGTGTCAACATACGTAGAGCTAAATACAATATATCAATCGAAAATTCTTTCGAATCTCTTAATTCAGACACTGAAACAGATATTCTACCAGAAGCTTCGACAATCGAAATAATGCAAACAACAATTGCTGAATTAAAGGAAAAATTATCATCTGCCGAAAATCAAATATGTTCATTACTGTCAGAAAATGCTTCTTTAAAATCAAAGATTATTACTCTAGATAAAAATAATGATGGGTTATCTTCAATTAAATCATCGGATAAGTCCAAGTCAAAAGACACTACTTTAGTAAAGAAAACTACTAAAATCTCGACGCGCGGAAGTCCTTGTTGCTCGAAGATCTACAACGCTTAAGAAGAATATTTATATTTATGGGGATGAGAAAGTTCGTGATTTAGCATCGAAATTAATAACAACTAGACAAGGAAGGTGGAATGATGTGTATAAAGTACGTAGTTTAGTTAAACCTTATGCATCTAGTCCAATTATTTTAAAGGAACTTGATAATATTGAAAAAGAGATATCTAGCGATGATGTTATAATTCTGTCTGTAGGTTCGCATGATAAAAATCCATATGCTTTATTTACAGAAATATGTAATGTTTTGTTCAAATTTAGGCATAATAAAATTCTCCTTTTAAATGTAAATTATAATCGCTATATCAATGTTAAGAAGCTCAACAATGAATTGCAAATGCTTGTGAAAAATTATGTAAACTGTGTATTTGTTAATATTCCTGTGGATGTATTCAGTAACGTTTCAAATAAAATATCAAGTTTAGATTATTTAAGTTTTAAATTAAATTTAGAAATAGATTTTATAAGCTATGATAAGGATTATATTCAGAGGAATTCAAATTTAAAAAAATGTGATAATAAGTTGCATAATGAATTAAGTTCTAGTAACCTGAACACATTTTTTCGTCAATAAAATAAATCAAGTAGATTCATCTCAATTTGATTCATCTCTAAAATCCCTACGAATTTTTCATCAGAATATAGCTGGTGTAAAGCACAAACTTGATTTATTAGAATTGACCTTAAGTGATTTAGATAGCAATAATAAATGTGTAGATATAATATGTTTATGTGAAACTAATATTAAGAAAAGTACAGAATCAAATATATCTTTTCAAAATTATAGATTAGCGGCATCATATTGCCGTGAAAAAAGCAGAGGAGGCTCATGTATTTTGGTAAAAAAACATTTAAAAACAAAATGCATTAATGAAATCACAGATATTGCTACTAATTTTTATTTTGAATGTTGCGGAATTGAAGTTGTCGGGTTAAATATAATTGTTATAAATATTTACAGAATACCTACACATACGAAAGCCCATGTAGGGGTTTTCCTATATAAATTAGACAAGGTACTTCATATAATTACGGCCAAATATAAAACTTTTAAAATAATCATCTGTGGTGACTGGAATATAGACGTACTTAAGGACACTTCTTTTTCCAAAAATCTAATTAGTATTTTACAGAATTATGATTGCAAGCCTCATATCTGGTCACCAACTAGAGATAATTCTTGTCTTGATCAGATTGCTAGTAATATAAAGAATGTATTAGCTGAAGTATTACCAATGGGTCTGTCTGATCATGAAACAGCCCAAACAATTTTGATAAAAGTTACTAGTCCTAGAGTTTTATCCACATGGTTTGAATATAAACGTGATTATAGTAAAAGAAACATGGAAAAGTTTTGTGATTGTATATCTAATTTAAGTTTTTTAAATGTTTTAGAAAAGAGTACATTCTCAACAGCTTTTGCAGAATTCTATGAAACCTTTTGTCTGTTTTATAACCTTTGCTTCCCAGTTATAAAAGTTAAAGTAAATAATACTAATGCTAAATTGAGGTGGTTTACAAAAGGTCTAAAAACTTCTTGTATTACTAAAAGAAAGCTTTATCTTCGTTATAAACATTGCAAATACAATAAGTCCAAGAATAAATCTAAACTAAAAAAATATAATAGAATTTTGAAAAACTGTATTCAATTATCGCATAAAATAAATAATGTAAGGTATATTAAAAGTAGTAAAAATAAGAATAAAGCAACGTGGAATGTTATTTCTTCTCGCTTTGCCAATGTAGAAGCAAATGAAATTAACAAAATAGAACATGAAGGTTGTACATATACTGATGGTCAAAAGATAAGTGAAATTTTTAATAATTATTTTATAAATGTTGGTAATAAAACAAACGCACATCATACTATTAAATCAAATGCAAAACAAGATTCGAATTTAAGTTCTATTTTTTAAACCCGTTGACGAAAAGGAAATCTTTGAAATTATCATGAAATTAAATAATAGCAAGGCAAGTGGTTATGATGACATAGTTACTCATATAGTTAAACAAAACGCTATTCAAATATGTAAACCATTAGCACATATTATTAATCTATCTTTTTCTGAAGGGATATTTCCCGAAGAATTTAAGAAAATAATTATTAAGCCTCTTTATAAAAAAGGATGTAAACTAGATATAAACAATTTTAGACCTATAGCTTTGCCTTCAGTTTTAAGTAAGGTCTTAGAAAAAGCAATGTTCATTCGACTATACGGATTTATCACTAAACATAATTTATTAAATAGAACACAATATGGTTTTCGCAAAGGATTCTCTACAACTCTTGCATGTTTTGATTTGATTCATACAGTAACACAGAATTTAAATAATAAAATACCAACGGTGACTCTCTTTTTAGATATGACAAAAGCGTTTGATCTAGTTGATCATACGTTATTGTTGATAAAACTAGAAAATTGCGGAATTAGAGGCAAAGCGCTTGACTGGTTTAAAAGTTACCTTACAAATAGAATTCAATGTACAGAAATCACACAGTTGTCTAATTCAAAAAACACTTCTGTTAAACAAAAATTTATATCCGAGTGGCAACATAACAATAAAGGTATGCCTCAAGGGAGTGTCTTAGGCCCCCTCCTTTTTTAATATATATAAATAGTATGCCTAAAAGCACCTCAAACAAATGTATCTTATTTGCAGACGACACAACAGTCGTTGTTAAATGTGAAGATAGACTGGCGGCAGAAGACACAATTACGAAGGCATTAACAGATGTAACAAATTGGATGAATGAAAATAAACTTGACGTTAATTTAACAAAAACAAAAATTATGGAATTTCATTCATATCAAGCACAGCCATTACAGCTTCAAATTAATTATAATAATTGTAATATTGACATTGTAAATACTTTTAAATTTCTTGGACTTCATTTAGATTCACATTTGAATTGGAAAGAACATGTAAATGCTGTTTGCCTAAAACTCAATAGATTTATTTTTGCGATCAAGAGAATAAGAGAAACTGTATCAAGGCAGGCAGCATTAATGGCTTATTATGGCTATGTGGCTTCTGTTCTTGGCTATGGATTAATACTGTGGGGGAACTCAGTTGAGGTAAACCGAGTCTTTATTATTCAAAAAAGATGTGTACGAGCTATCTGTAACGCTTATTTCTTGGACTCGTGCCGACCATTATTTAAACAACTTGGAATTCTAACTCTAGCGTCAATGTATATAAGAGATGTGTGTATTTTTGTTAAAAAACATCCAGATATTTTCAGGTATCGTAACCAAGTACATTTAAGACCACAGCGGCCACAATATATTAATTTATTGGACAAGCCACCTTGTAATTGCTATATATATAAAATGAATGTTTATAATATGTGCATAATTATATATAATAAGCTCCCAAATTCAATAAAGGAACTACATGGTAAGAACTTTGACAATGTTTTGACTGCATGGCTGTTAGAAAATACTTTTTATGACATTAATGAATATTTGAATTCTTGATTATGATTATGATTCTTGATTATGACAATTTGATTTAATGTGTAATACTAATTTAAAATTTTGCATGCCTTACTTTAAGGTTGAATACATGTACCTGTTTTAAATTGTAACATCTTCTATCAACTGTATTCTTGCAAATAAATATTGATTTGATTTGATATGTATAGATATTGTCATCTGAGTAAAGTTAAGGAAAAGCTTAAAAAACAGCCGATCCTGGGTTTACCATAATACTATGCTTATCTTAAAAATACACTGGCATAGAAATTGAGCCAATATGTCAAATTTCATTTGGTAGCAAACAATATAACTATTATTCAGATTTAAATGGCAAATTTCTTAGTACCTCTATAAGTACTAGGTATCAAATATAATACGTAGTCAAACTCTTTGATTGCGGTATATCCTAGTAGAGTCCGTTTCATCTCATCACATGTTCTTTTGGCGTAATGTTGGCAGTAAAACTAGCTGTTCCTGCGGCTTTGTACGTGTTTTGGACTAGGACGTTCATAAAGGCACTTTATATTTTATTTATTTATTTTAATCCTGGCTATGAAAAGTACCTATTAGTTAATTTTGGTAAAAATTAATAATAAAAAAAGTTTTACTATTAACATGCCGCCAGAGGAACTATGAGATGAAACGAACTTTAAATGTCTGTGTAATGTGGATCACATAAAAAAGTATACCACCTTGTAGATGTGTATGATAGTATACTTTTCTATGAGGCCGACTGTACACTGACAAAATAAATAATAGAATTAATAATGAATTCAAATTAGAAATAAAACATAATATTATATATCCAGATCGTATTAAATTTTCCACAATGCCTTTTGAATAGAACTGGTTTATCTGGGAAACTGCAACCGGTGATATGTTTTAAACCAAATTATATATAATCCATTATAAATCCTGCTAGACAGAGCCTGAATTCAATGAAAATTCCCTTTTAGTCGCCTATGTATTTTGTAACCGGTTACAAAAGAAGAGAATCAAGGCAATTTATTGTTCCAATGATTATCAGGTTCAAACAAACATATTCTTCTGCGTTATAATTACAAAATCATACCTCTTTATACCACGTCAGCCGTAGAACTTTTGGGTTGGCCTTCACATTGCATTCGAAGTATATGTCGTCGCCTTCCTTGATGTAGTCCGAGTTCAGATTAGCTCCCAGTCTTAAGGATACAATGGGCACAACTGAAACAAAGAACAAGGTCAACATTCTGTTTGTATCATAATCACCATCAGCATTCCATGACCCACTGCTGGATATAAGCCATGTTATTATTAGGTGCAAAATAGGAGCTATGGACTTGGTAAAGTGGAGTGGTGTACGTACATACACTACTCCACTTTATGTGTGTGTGTTTGTTTACATAAACACAAGGTTGAGATGATAATGATGAATTAAGTATCTTTACTTTCACATGACGCACTGACGGGAAAAAAATATTTATATAAGAAAGTTTGCGTATATGTTATTTAGATTCCAATATTGCCACCCCATTCGCAGCGCAATTGAAGAAAAAGCGTCGCACGTCGTTCATCAAATTTATTCGTTCAATTAGGTATAAGAAATGGAAAATATTTTGCTGGACTATTGGCATGCCTGGAAATGACGAAAATTAAAACAAATACAGACCAGATCCGTGTCGTGACGTGACCTCTATCACTAAACACAGGCTCAACGGGCTCAACAAGCTGATGCGTTTATCTTCAAAAGCAGACTACCACCGCTGCAAGTAAATTAGTACTATACACATACAGTTAACGTTTGAAGTGCTATACATACAATGCACATCCTCGACCACAGCGTTAGGAAGACGAGGGTTCTCCGCTCGGCAGACCAGCTCCGCATTGTGGTCTTCTGCCTGTGACACCAGCAGCGTCAGCAAACTCGTCACCGTGTTCAGTGCTATACATACAATGCACATCCAAGGTCCATCGATCCTCGACGACAGCGTTAGGAAGACGAGGGTTTTCCGCTCGGCAGACCAGCTCAGCGTTGTGGTCTTCTGCCTCTGGCACTAGAGTCAGCACGCTGAGTGTTGCGTTTGTCTCCGAAAACTAGAGAACAAAGAATTTTGTTTTAATAATATCAACAATCTACAGGAAAAAATAAATTTAGAATACTACGCAGAATCAGGGTTTGAAAGTCCATTTCTCCCGAACGGCCACATCCCTAAACGGCCATTTCGTTCGAACTACCACATACTTGAAATGACGGACTTTTCAGCTATGCATGGTATCCGAGTCTCGACTCTTAGAATGGGATAGAATGATTTATTTGCAGCAACATGGTAGTTACATGATGTTTAAATGAACATGATCTGTCTGGGCTCTGTATACCCCGTAAGGTACGACATAATACTCTAAAGTGTCCCAGAGTAATTTTTCATACAACTTTTTAAAGATACCTCACATTATTGCGAGGTGTATATAACTTTTAGAAATAATGTAGCCTCTACAGAGGGAGAACACTGGAGCTCTGTAACACAGGAGCCTGTCGAAGGCAGGAGCCTTCGACAGGCTCCAGCCTCCTCCAACCTGTTTCTGGCATTATTATTATTATGTTTTATGTTTTTTACTTGTTAGTATTGGTTGTTTGGAGGAAATAAATAATCTTTTATCTTTTATTATTTACGTAAATTGCTTGAGACATTTATGATGGCGGACACATGGATAGCGCAGTGGTCGTATCTGTTCGCGGTCATACGTGGATGGAAGTCCATTGTTCGAATTCAGGGACATATTCCTATTTGCGCTTGAGTAGGTCCTCCACAAATAGGTTTTCCACAGAATTTTGAACAAAAATAGCTTTTTCCTACAATACGTACCAATTTTATAGAATATGTTTTTGTGACAATTTTCCCCATCATTGATGCTTTTATTCGCCAGTTATTGCCCGATATCAACATATTTTGCATAATATGCAAAGTGATCCCATGTACATAATGCAAAATGCCGCCCAAATTGCGTGAATCCGAACCCAACAAGTCGCATGGACCCACGATTCCTCATGCCGCATGACTTCACGGGGTTCGGGTTTCAATTTAAATACTTAATGAGTTTCTAGATATTATGCACTTAACAATTCTCCAAACAATTTATAATGTTTACTCATTTTATATTCGTAATCAAATTCGCTCGCGTGTAATATACACCAAAACCTTTCTAAAAAAAAACGTTCAGCGGTTTCATCTTTTCGTTGATATACCAATAGTCAGTCAGCGGCCAAATTTATACGTACATATAGATTGTACCCGAATATAATTTTCATTATGTGCCTGAACGAACGATTAAATAGAAAACAACATTTTGTCGTATAAATCTCAGGTTCTAAGCAGCGAATCAGATTAACTACCACTAACATTTCAACTGTGGAAATCATCAAATTTTATTCAGTAATTTTTTCGTGATTCGCATACAAACATACAATACAGTCAGACAGATGGATAGACAAATAAAACGTCCCGGCGCGCATCTAATAGGATTAGAATGAATGTTCAATTTCAATAAATAATTCTTTGAAATAACCAAATCACTTTGCTAAAACGCCAACTCAGAATTTAAGTGTGATTTCCGAAATACTAAAGTAAATCTAACCAAAGCAATAGTAAAAGCTGTTTTCACGAGAACGTAAGAGCATTAACCCGTAATCCTAACATTAAAAGAAAAGGTTTCTCCTTTTATTATTCTTTGAACCCTTAGGGTTGTAACCCTTGCTTATTCCCTTTGCCTGTGTTTTATTTCTCTAAAATCATTGCTTACGGCTTTGTCCATAAATGTTTCTAATTATATATTAGCTGTTTTCTGGGGCTAGGCTCCGGTAGGAATTTTGTGCAATCCAACAATTTTTATTTTTATCTGTCTCTATTTAGGGTTCTTTCGTGAAAATTAAAAAACACGCAGGCGAAGCCGCGGGCAAAAGCTTTTCAGTTCAAAAGTTATAGCAACGTATAAGTAACCCTTAAAACTAGTTGTGCCCACAAAAAGGTTCCCGTGGGGAAAAAAAACTTTTTACCAGGTTTTGAACTGACCATTGCGCAAATTTGATTTATTTATTGAGTAGTTTTTGTGATAAATATGAAAAGCCACATATCCACATATATCTTTACATACATCCTCACTAAATTTAACATCGATAATAAAAGCTTATAAAAGATACCTAAACTCCATTTATTCTTACCAGTCCTGTCATGTAAGCAATGTTCACAGTACTTTTTAGGGAATTTTGTTGAAAATAAATCAAATTTTAATTAAATAAAAAGTAATTTCGTAAAAAGTCTATTTTAATTTATATTATTGTAAAATCATAAAAAGACATGGTAAGATTGTTTGCTTGATAGGACTGGTAAGAATAAATGGAGTTTAGGTACTATTCTGTGAATTATATGGGCGGGCATGTGCGACATACGCTAATTCCAAGATGGTGTAATTTATATGATAAGCGCGGAATAATTTGCGTACTACGTACATCCGTACGTACGTACGCGTATTGCTTACAACTCTATTCCATCAGGTGTCATTCTACCTTTTTACCTACAAATTTCATCGAAATCCATCCATTTCAGTTTTTGCGTAAAAGATGGTAACAAAACATTAAAATAAACAAACTTTATGTTTAAAATATTAGTAAGTTTGGATCCGTTATTTTATTAATTAAGTTTGTATATTATTTCGTTAGAAATAAATTAGTTAACAGTCTTACTATACGTAAATTCATTTTCTAGTGCTTAGTATAGATAAAAGAATTAGAAGCACCCATAAAGCATGTATGAAGAGAGTGATGAGTGTAGAGGTAGCAAGAGAGATATGTAAGGATCGTAGCAAGTGGAAATCGCGAGTCTCTGCCTATTCCACGGGAAAAGGCGTGATAATATATGTATGTAGTACACAATAATGTGTTTAGCAAGTGTTTGATTTAAAACATCGTTTTGTAGTAGTTAACTACTACTATAATCAAACCTTCAGTCGCATAAAGTCCACAGTATCAAAATGTCACCAGTATCAGAATTACCACTTTTAAATGTCCCATTATCAGAATGTCCACTGTATCAAATTGTCCATTTCATCAAAATGTCAACTGTATCAAAATACCCACTATGTCAAAACGTCCACTGCATGCATAATTAAGTAGTAAAAAACCAGTTAGTTAGAACACATCACACAATTCCACAATCAATTTTTGTTTACAACTATACCTTCAATAACTGAAACAAATTCTTGTGTTCCTGGAATATTATCAATTTCCAAAAGCCGTCCCAGGCGTGTTCATCAATAAATTATCCCGCGTCATGTTACAGCCAGAGAAATATGTTGTTCGCTGAGAGCTAACTGCTGGAACTGACTGAAATTCATTCTTATTGGGTACATTACAATGATCGCATAATATTAATTTTTATGCCCAGTGATGCAAAAGAACAATAGATCTGGACTGGACATGTACATCCTGGTGGTCGGGTTTCTAAACCACCTTACAGTCTTTCATGACCGTACCGTGTGTGTACGATGCGACCGTGATAACTTAGTATGGAATGAAACAACGCCACCAGGTGGCAACCTGGTGCTTAAGTGACTTATGATTAGCTATGATAATAATGGTTTCTTTATTTGTATGGTGGTCTGGGAGCGAAAAAAAAACATATGTGCCAGCTGCTTCTCTGCCCGCACAGATTGTAAAAGTTGATCGAGGGAAAGGGCTTTAAACTAGAGATTCCTCCACTCATAGGCTATGGGCTAGCAACCTGTCACTATATCTGAATCTCTATTCAATCAGAAAGCCCACTATTCAGCTAAGCGTGGCGTTCGAATCTCACAACTCTTGGCTCTGTCTACCCCGTAAAGGATAAAAACGTGATTTAATGTATGTATGTTATTTCTCAACACAAAGAATAAGGTTATCTTATAAGTGTTTACTTAGTTGCCTCAGAATCGCATCACTACCAAATAATAATAGAGCGCCAAACTTTCGCCCTCTATACACAAGCCCTCAGCGACGACACTTGATAATGTTTATTAATTACCAGTCTTTCCCTCGTCTCCATCGCGATAAGGCACAATGCCTTTGTCTCCAGTTCGCTCAGACGCCGCTCCTCGAGACCTTGGACGGGAAAGTTTCCCCAGGATATTCTGTGCACCTACTGATTTCACGCCTTTATATTTAACGAGAAATTTTGCAATATATGTTTTAGGATTGACAAAATGATTATTTATTAATTTTTGTAAATTCTGCCCGCGACATTGTCCACGAGGAATTTACTATTATTAAAAATCTCAGGGGCTCGTCCAGCAGTGGGGAATGTTATAGCTACAACAAAAAATCTGAGGTTCTATGCGGCGTGTCGAGATGAAACTTGCGCCAATCGTTGAGTTAGCAAAACAACTGAAAACTGCGTCAAATTTCATTCTGTAGTTTTTGCATGATGCGCTTAATATACACATGAAAAAAATATTTTATTTTGATTGTTGACGACCGATCGATTTCGATTATGGCGACTATTATAAATTCAGGGCTTTCCCTCTCTTTCTTCGAGGCGCTTTAAATCCTATTTTTTTTTCTGTTTAATTAAAAGAATAACATAAGTAATATTTTCTACGTTCTTGTTCGGCGTGATGGGCACCTTGCCAAGAACACCTAATTTAGAATTTGATTCTTAACTTATATGTTTATTTATAAGTAGTATTTAAGCTAGGTTTTAGTTTTTTTATTTTAAAATAATTGTCACTAGATTTATAATTTTTTGTAAACATTTGATTAAATAAAAATTTTGTTATTTATTCATCAGTATACATTCATTTTATTATATGTAAATTAAGATTAATAAAAAATAATCTATTCAATTGTATAATCCAGCAATAGGTCCGCTTTCTCTGCAATTACAATATATATTCATAGAATAAATATTAAATAAAATAAATAATTAAATTTATAAACAAATACCGGCCTCCCAAGACCAAACACATTTAGAACAAAAACAAATCGACTGACGTATTATTTTAATGTGCGTTGCGTAGCGTTAAGATTTCTTAATTAAAGTTATAATAACAACGCGTCGGTATGAGATATTCCTGCTTGCTCTGATAATTATGTCCATGAATAATGGAATCATTGGACATGGACAGGCCGAGCTTACATTGCATTCCAATTTTGGATTCTACTTAGGTACTGTTAGGTACTTATATTTATAATCCGAAAGCTTAGTTCTGGTACTTAAGATCACGGTCAATTGATAGTAAAAGCCGTATATAGATTTTTACAATGTTTTTATTTGCGCAAAGATGTATATTATCAGCTGATTTAGGGTTAGTACTATTCGATTATTTTAAATACTAGCTGTTACCCGCGGCTTCGCTCGCGTGAGTTTCGCTTAGATGAAAAATCCTTTTGTGTTCCAAACTGTAGTAACCTAAACTCCAGTACTCAAAATTTCAGCCATTTGGTTATCCCGTGTCCCGCGGGAATATATGTTGATGAACGGAAACAGATGTGTCAGATCTTTAATATTTATACGTCAGTAGAAAATGCTCATCAGGTTGAACGACTTTTGCTAAGGCGCCATTTACATATATGTAATAGTGTAGCTGGTCTCTTGGAGTTCTTCATCAGATGATCCTGATCATCGATTTTTATACGTCAACAGAAAATGCTCGTCAGATTGATAAACTTTTGCAAAGGTACCATTTCCATATTTCTTATAGTTTAGCTGTTCTGTTATGGTTCTTCATCAGGTGTTCCAGTTTTCAAAATCAATTATAGCCTATATGTTGCCCAGGCTTAATAGCTGTACAACAAAAAAAGTTGCATTCAAATCCGTCCAGTAGTTTTTGCGTGAAACGCGTACATACAGACAGACAGACAAGAAATTCCAAAAAAAATTTTTTGCTTTTTATTATTCTTTTTAAATGTCCCTTTATCCATTTCAGTCAAAAATACCAAATGTACAGACAAAATATTTTTACTGTTTTATTATATGTATAGATAAAAGATGAGCTTGCTCTTGACCACAATCTTGACAGAGATTTTTGACATTTTTTTATTTTATTTTTGTCGATTTTTGGCAATTACGAAATTAACAATGAAATGTATTGTTACGCTTTAGTGACATGTCCATATTATTCTGAGTATACGATCTCGATCTACTTTTCGCTTTATCTGGGGTTTACCAATCACCTTATTTAAATATAGCAACACACTAGTCTATTTAATTGAATATTTTGTGATCCGTGTCCGCGAACATGTCCTAGCATAAACTTTCGCACTAAACGCATCCAAAGGGAGCTCAGCTTTGCACACTTTTATCCATCATTATTACGATGTTGATCCAAAAATGAAGAAAAAAGGTTCGAAATATCGCCGATGTCGGCGCGTTTCCTCGCTGTGATATTATTATTTTTTTGTTTTAGAACAATTTTGTTATCGCCGAATACAATCCTTCTCTTTGAAAACTGGAAACGAACTGCAGTTTTTCTTAGAAATTTTGTGACGAAAAATGTACTATGTACTATTCTAAATTCCATTTATTCTTACCAGTCCTATCATGTAAACAATCTTAGCATGTCTTTTTATGATTTTACAACAATATAAATTAAAATAGACTTTTTAGGAAATTACTTTCGTGGTTAATAAATGTTTTACTTTAGAATGTTTAGGTTTGAAATAATATTTGATTTATTTTCAACAAAATTCAAAAAAAAGTACTGTGAAGATCGTTTACATAATAGGACTGGTAAGAATAAATGGAGTTTAGTATATCTATAGGAGCCTCATTTTAGCTTCTTTTTGCAGTACGTACTGTATGGGATACATAAGAAGTTTTGCTGATGGGTTTTCCTAATTTTATCAAGCAACATCTGATGTGCACTATACTGATTACATAGGACAATGATGATGATGATGAGGGTGAGTAGGCGCTAATAATATATAAACTCTAACTCGCTAGTTGGATTACATCCCCTTAAGCTAGCAGCAGACGGCGTTAGCCGCTGCGACCTGCGGCCTGCGTTAACTATACCGAGACTTAGGGGTGTAGTAAAACATCGATGTTTATTATTAGTTATATAGAAGCTTTTATTTTATTTTTTGGTAGGTAAAATTTGTTTTTGTAGTAGTTTCAAGGAGTGTATTTCCATCAATCTAGAAACCTTAGAAAATCTATAAAATATACTTTAAATACTTTACTATACAAAGATAAACGTATACACAACATCTTATAAAAAACCAAAAACATTATTAAAAATGCTACTTTTAACCGACTTCAAAAAAGGAGGTTCTCAGTTTGACCTGGATTTTTGTATGTATGTTTGTCCGCGATTATCTGGCGTTTGGCTGTACCGATTTTGATGCGGTTTTTAGAAAATCATTTTAATGCAACGCAATAGAATTACATATTTATATATCGACTAGCTTATACCCACGGCTTTGCCCGAGAAAATTGTACATCAAAGCTTTCCTTTTTTATGACATGACCCACCCAGTCCATTAGTATAAACCGCATAAACATCTGTTCAGTAGTTTTTGAGTTTATCGCGAGCAGACAGACGGGTTGTCCCTAGTTTGTAAGAAAGACAAAATATACCTGCCAAGAAAGACAAAATATCGATATATCGATGTTTTGTTTTCGTGTTTGCATACATCCCTAAGCCGGCGTCTATCAAGGTGCTGCAAGGTGCTGCAAGGTGCCGCCGGTCGCAGCGACCAGCTACACTCGACAGCTCCCTGCAGCACTTTGATAACGGCGCTATAAGTTGAACTGTTAACATATTGGATGTACTCTTTCTTCATATGCACTAAATGCTGTGCTAAAAAGAGACAGATATATCACACACATTATCACTACAACTCAGTGTAGTCGCGTGCTGCAGACTCTTGCGGCTTAAAAGCGGTCTCGTGATAATCGGTGTGCTGTTAACTCTAACTACAGTCGACATATTCGCCAGACCCCACTTTAAGAAACGAAAAAAAAGAGATCTAAATACATACATACGAATACACATTGACATGCCTGATTCAGGGGTATGCAGACAATATGTATTTACACTTTTTTTTAAAACACAAAAATTCTAAAAAAAATCGTTTTAGCTTCTATTGGCC